>JBBDGP010002693.1:7500-570895 GCA_037952835.1 Lithobates septentrionalis | reverse complement strand
TATCCGGCGTGTTTACACTGGCAGATCCCCGTTCTGCCTCTCTGTGGAGCGATCGCGGGTGGCCGTCGGGCATCGCGCTCGCCGGCCATGCGCACAGGCTCCAGCGGCGCGCGCACCTGCTATATCTGTTACACGAAGTGATGTACAATGACGGCGATTCCTGTAATAGAGCCGACCTGCCGCCGTACAACTGCAGCGGCTGGTCTTTGAGTGGTTAAAGCTGAATTCCAGGTGTGGATATTTTACATATAAATCCAGCTTGGACCAACATAACTATTTATATACCATACCTGTGTGATCCCTCTGAAAGCTGGAAATCAATGTATGGGCACCACTGCTACACACTGCTAGTCCACCACTACTACACCACCACTACTACACTGCCACTACTACTCCACCACTACTACACCAACACTACTACACCGCCACTACTACACCACCACTACTACTCCACCACTTCTACACCACCACTACTACACCACCACTACTACTCCACCACTTCTACACCACCACTACTACACCACCACTACTACACCACTAATACTACACCACCACTACTACACCACTAATACTACACCACCACTACTACACCACCACTTCTACACCGCCACTACTACACCACCACTTCTACACCGCCACTACTACTCCACCACTACTACACCACCACTTCTACACCACCACTACTACACCACCACTTCTACACCGCCACTACTACTCCACCACTACTACACCACCACTACTACACCACCACTATTACACTGCTATTCCACCGCCACTACTACACCACCACTACTACACCACTAATACTACACCACCACTACTACACCACCACTTCTACACCGCCACTACTACTCCACCACTACTACACCACCACTACTACACCACCACTATTACACTGCTATTCCACCGCCACTACTACTCCACCACTACTACACCACCACTACTACTCCACCACTACTACACCACCACTACTACACCGCCACTACTACACCACCACTACTACACCGCCACTACTACACCACCACTACTCCACCACTTCTACACCACCACTACTACACCACCACTACTACACGACTAATACTACACCACCACTACTACACCACTAATATTACACCACCACTACTACACCACCACTTCTACACCGCCACTACTACTCCACCACTACTACACCACCACTACTACACCACCACTATTACACTGCTATTCCACCGCCACTACTACACCACCACTACTACACTGCTAGTCCACCGCCACTACTACACCACCACTTCTACACCACCACTACTGAACCACTAATACTATACTGCCACTACTACACCACCACTACTACACCACCACTAATACTACACCACCACTACTACACCACCACTTTTACACCACTAATACTACACCGCCACTACTACACCACTAATACTACACTGCCACTACTACACTGCCACTACTACACCGCCACTACTACAAGACCACTACTACACCGTCACTTCTACACCACCACTACTACACCACTAATACTACACCACCACTACTACACCACTAATACTACACTGCCACTACTACACCACCACTACTACACCACTAATACTACACCACCACTACTACACCACCACTTCTACACCACTAATACTACACCGCCACTACTACACCACTAATACTACACTGCCACTACTACACTGCCACTACTACACCACCACTACTACACCACCACTACTACACCGCCACTACTACACCGCCACTTCTACACCGCCACTACTACACCGCCACTACTACACCACCACTACTACACCACTACTACTACACCACCACTTCTATACCACTAATACTACACCGCCACTACTACACCACTAATACTACACCGCCACTACTACACCGCCACTACTACACCACCACTACCACACCACCACTATTACACCACCACTTCTACACCGCCACTTCTACACCGCCACTACTACACCGCCATTACTACACCGCCACTACTACACCGCCACTACTACACCGCCACTACTACACCGCCACTTCTACACCGCCACTACTACACCGCCACTACTACACCGCAATTACTACACCACCATTACTACACCGCCACTACTACACCGCCACTACTACACCGCCACTACTACACCACCACTTTTATGCCGCCACTACTACACCGCCACTACTATGCCACCACTTCTACACCGCCACTACTACACCGCCACTACTACACCGCCACTACTACACCACCACTACTACACTGCCACTACTACACCACCATTACTACACCACCACTACTACACCACCGCTACTACACCACCACTACTACACCACCACTATGTCAGAAACCATGAACCAGACCGAGACAGAAGTACATTAAAATCACACTTGTTTATTAATAAAAATAAAAAAAGGTTAATAGAGTAAGCATAGTCAAAGCATAGCCAGAGTTCAGTAACCAGATCGGGTAATCAGCCAGGCCAGAAGTCAGGGATCCAAGTAGAGGAACAGCAAGCAGGATAAGGAGCCAGAAGGGATGTCAGCAAAGCCAGTCTTTAAACAGGAACGCAGGAGATGGTTTCTTGTGATGTGACCAAGGCAAAGGCAGGAATGAAGTGAGCTGGATGGCTTTAAGTGGGCGGGACTGACGAGCAGATCCACAACAGCTGGTTAACTGTGGAGAGAGAAGAGAGCTGGCAATTAGCCGACAGCTGAGCCGCCAGCTCAGAGAAGGAAGGGCTGAGCCAGCCCAGACACACTACTAGACCACCATTACTCCTCGCCACTACTACACCGCCACTACTACACCGCCATTACTACACCACCACTACACCGCCACTACTACACCACCACTTCTACACCGCCACTACTACACCGCCACTACACCACCACTACTACACCGCCACTACTACACTGCCACTACTACACCGCCACTACTACACCACCACGTCTACACCACCACTACTACACTGCCACTACTACACCACCACTTCTACACCACCACTACTACACCGCCACTACTACACTGCCACTACTACACTGCCGCTACACCACTACTACTCTGCTACATCACCACTACTACACCACTGCTACAAGCTGCTTGCTTGGGGAAGCACTGAACAGGAAGTAGGGGGCAGGATCACAGAAGAGGCACCTGAGAAGAGGAGGATCAGGGCCGCTCTGTGCAAATCCACTACACAGAGCAGGTAAGTATAACATGTTTCTTATTTTTATAAGAAAAAAAAATGAGACTTTACAATCACTTTAACTTTTTTTTTTTTTCGTCAGCCCAGCCTGAAATGGAGGGGCCAATCGGTGCCCAAGAAATCAACCAAGACGCACGGCGGGGAATCTCATCACATTGAAGTGCTTTTATCCCCCAGGGCTCCCGGCGCCGGTCTCTTGCGCTCGCCGTGAAGCTCTCTCCGGTATTTAAGCCGGCAATCTGTGAGCCATAAAGAAGAGAAGAAGAAAAAAGAATCAATTCTTCAGAAAGGACAACTTTGAATGTCTCTGGTAATCTGTATATTAAGTTGGAAATGTCAGTGGGGCTATTATTCTGTTTGACTGGCAGAAGACGAAGTGCCGTGTAATGGGCCCCGGTCATACGGCGCAATCTGGTGATATAATGGCGTCAGGTGGAAATAACACCGTGTAACCCCTCGTATGCTGGAAACAGGTGATTTATACAGCGTAAGCTATGCTCTTTTTTTTTTTTTTTTTTTCATTTTTACGAGGAATTTAGTATATAAAAACGATATTAAACCCGAAAACAAAAAAATAAATACGAAAAAAAAATAAGCAATTTTTCATGGGTGATGGCTGGTGTTGGCGCTTCAAACATCATGGCACCATGGTTGATATGGTGTCAGGGTGATTATTTCTATTGTTACATTCTAATATATAATGAAGTGGTTCAACTCACCATACTGCAGAATCAGTGGGAGCCCTGGGCGTGTCACTTACCACATCTCCTGCCACCATTTGCAGATTGCCACATCTCCTGCCACCATTTGCAGATTGTCACTTGCCACATCTCCTACCACCATTTGCAGATTGCCACATCTCCTGCCACCATTTGCAGATTGTCACTTGCCACATCTCCTGCCACCATTTGCAGATTGTCACTTGCCACATCTCCTGCCACCATTTGCAGATTGCCACATCTCCTGCCACCATTTGCAGATTGTCACTTGCCACATCTCCTGCCACCATTTGCAGATTGTCACTTGCCACATCTCCTGCCACCATTTGCAGATTGTCACTTGCCACGTCACCTGCCACCATTTGCAGATTGTCACTTGCCACGTCACCTGCCACCATTTGCAGATTGTCATTTGCCACGTCACCTGCCACCATTTGCAGATTGTCACTTGCCACATCTCTTGCCACCATTTGCAGATTGTCACTTGCCACATCTCTTGCCACCATTTGCAGATTGTCATTTGCCACGTCACCTGTCACCATTTGCAGATTGTCACTTGACACCTGAAGTGAATTGTAAATTGCCATGCCAGCCAGTGCTACCAAATGTGCATTGACGCTGCATTGGTGGCAGGCTGACAGCACCGGTCCATTTAGTGAGAGCAGGAGAGCGGTGATGCAGTGAGAGATGATGTCATCTCGCTGCACCCCGCTGCACCTCCGACATTGAAGCAAGGGGGTCTGGCTGCAAAGTGGAGCTCCACGATGACAGGAAGCACGTGACCTCCACTCCATCGTGCTGTGAGGGTGGAAGAGCGCTGTTGTGTGACGGGCAGTGAGAGATGATGTCATCTCTCTGCTGCTCACCGCACCTCGCTCCCAAATTGAAGAGGCCCGGCTGTGAAGAGCGCTGATGTGGAGCGGACGGAGAGAGATGTCATCTCTGCTCGTCCGCCTGTCCGCTTCTCTCTTCTCCTCCAGCCTCTCTCATGCAGCCAGCCTGCAACCCGCGCTGGTTAGGCAGGGAGCCTGCAGCAAGAGACTCGGGGCTATGTGCCCCAGATCCGGGGCTATAGCCCCAATAGCCACCCCCTAGCAACGCCCCTGCTGTAGAGTATAAGATTTCCTATCATTTGAGCCCAGTCTTGCCACACAGAGTTAATCCATCTCTGAGCAATCCTCTTTTATTGTTCAGTGAGATAAAACTTGACAAACTGATAAAAACTTTGTCAAATCCTCCCCCTTGCTGTGAGTGACAGGTGATTTACATCTCGTGCACTAGCCTAAGACATGCATTATTTTTTAATTCCCACCCCCACTCCTTTCTTCAGCAGCTCTGCAAGGATTGGCTGTTCCACACCTCAGCATGATTGGGCATGCTGAAGTCATGTGGTTACTTTCCTGTCTTTTCACTGGATGTTAGAGATCATAGCAGAAGTTCAGTGTAAGAAATACACAGGAGAAAATCCATATTGACAAGGGGAGTGTAGAGGTGGGCGGGAAGTGTAGAGGTGGGCGGGGCGTCTAATGACATCACGACTCCACCCACCGAGCTCCGGACAACAGACCACGCCCACAGAATGTGCAGTTTTTCTGGTCTCATAACAGACAGAGGGGAGACATTTGACAGGTAAAGATACATGCAGGAGGCGTGTCTATCCTTATAGATAACCCCTATGGCAAGAGTTTAGAAAGGATGACATTGGGTTTACATCCACTGTAAGGGCTAGTTCACACCATAGAAACGCAGTCTGGATGCGCTCCAGATGCTTTTTTGCATGCACATTTTTGATGCATTCAAAGTGCGTTTTTGGTGCGTTTTTGGTGCGTTTTTGATGCATTCCAGTGCGTTTTTGGTGCGTTTTTGATGCATTCCAGTGCGTTTTTTGTGCGTTTTTGATGCATTCCCGTGCGTTTTTGGTGCGTTTTTGATGCAGTCCAGTGCATTTTTGGTGCGTTTTTGATGCAGTCCAGTGCATTTGTTCCCCCTTTTTTTTCCCTTAACCTCAAATAAGAACATGGGTGTTCCAGTGCGTTTTAGGTGCGTTCCGGTGCGTTCCCGTGAGTTTTTGATGCTTTTTACAGCGTTCCAGTACAGTCCAGTGCAGGAAAAATGCAGCATGTTCTACTTTTTTTCCTGGAACTGAAACGCACTGGTGTGAACTATGCCTTTGAAAACCATATAACCTACTTTCTATGCGTTTTTGATGCAGAAAAAAAAAAAGGCACTGGACTGCATGTGGTGTGAAGTGGCCCTCATAGAGGACGGAGCACCTCGGACTTTATGCAGCGAGGCATTAAACACACTGTTTCAGCAGCTCTGCAATATATATATATATATACAGTATACTACATCCGTGTACCTGAATGTGACTTGATATTAGCTTCTGGCGTCCAGTGTACGGCAGAGCTCAGACTACGGGAGGGGGAAGCAATTCAAGGAACCAATCAGCTGTATTGTGGTGCAAGGAGCACGCTGATAGGAGAAGAACACAGAGTGATCTGGCTTAAAAATGAGTTGGTTCTCTTTTTAACTTGTTCAATCACAGCCAAGAAGGGGGGGGGGGGGGGGGTTTAAGTGAAAGTAAAAAATGCATTGAAAAAAGATCAGTTTGCCTCCCACATGAAACAGTGCTGTGCTGTGCGACAGAGCTGGATAAGTCTCAGGGCTGGATGGACAGAAATACAACTCCTTTAGCAGGTAAAACATCTCCCGTATACTGTATGTATGTATAGCTTTATATATATATATATATATATATATATATATATATATATATTGGCATCTGCATGAGCTAAATTGCCTTTTTCACGTATTTCCCTTGAATTGTTCTTTAATAGCTCCAGTTATTTCTTCCCTCGCGGCGCCTCCGGTTGTAAGCGCTCCGGACGTCGGCGGTCAGGTGGAATTGCTCGCAGTCACCTGCAGTGCATCCGCAGAATAATTAAAATAGAATAAAAAAATAGACCCATTGTGATTGGTTGTCACTCAGCGAGCAAATGACAGGACAAAGAGCCCCGAGGTGAATCCATTACTATGCAGAACGTTCCATCGCCGGTGACGTTCGGTAACATACATTTCTATACAGCTCTGCTATTATACATAAATATTAACGTCTTATCTAAGATTGTATGAAAGTGTATATTGGAAGGGCCACGAGGGGTTATTTTATCCCCCAGGAAAGCAGAAATATTTGTTCTCATGTGACAAGATTGGAAGAAACAGTCATGATTTCAGCACCCTGGACAGAGCCGATCACCATAGAGAATACCTGGGGGAGGTTATTCAATCACTCGCCTACCACGACCATATTTTTTTCATTTCCTGATGTTGCATTTTTTTTTTTTTTTACTAAGAATTACTGTAAACCCCCTAAACATTATTTTATTTTCTGAAAGCAAAGACCCCAGAGAATAAAATGGTGGCAGCTGCATTTTTTTTTTCCTGTCGCACAAAATTCGTGCTAATTTTTTATCAAACGCCCAGTTTCAGGAAAGAAATAAACTAAAATGAACTTGAGGGCCAAATAATATTTTATCAATTTTTTGGGGGTAAAATATAAAAGATTCAGTCAATACATAGCAAACATGTCCAGTCTTAAAATTGCACGCGCCCGTGGAATCACAAAAAAAAAAAATGATGGTACCCAAAATTCTCCACAGGCAACGCTTTAAAAGCTTTTACAGGTCACCAAATTTAGAGTTAATCGTAAATTATGGTCCTCGAATTGTTGCTCTCAGTCCGACATTCATGACAATACTTTACATGTGTGTCACAATGTTTACATACAAGTACTCGCCCTATGTTGCACTTTTTATATGGGTATGTATGGGCATAAAGGAGGTGATTTATAATCTTTTATTTTTTTATTATTTTTAACCACTTCAATACCGGCACTTAGACACCGTCCTGCCCAGACCAATTTTCAGCTTTCAGCGCTGTCGCAGTTTGAATGACAATTGCATACAACACGGTACCCAAACTAAATTTTTATCATTTTGTTACCACAAATAGAGCTTTCTTTTGGTGGTATTTGATCACCTCTGCGGTTTTTATTTTTTGCTAAACAAATAAAAAAACAAAAAACAAATAAAAAAAGACCGAAAATTTAAAAAAAAATAAAAGTTTTGCTTTTGTTTCTGTTAAAAAAAATTGTAAATTAGTAAGTTTTTTCTTTCACTGATTGGCACTGATACGGCGGCACCAATGAGGTGGCACCAGTGAGCGGGCACTGATGGGCACTGACGATGGGCACTGATATGCGGCACTGATGGGCACTGGTAGTCGGCACTGATGGGTGGCACTCATATGCAGCACTGATGGGCATTGATAGGCAGCACTGATGGGCACTGATGGGTGGCACTGGTTGGCACTGATGGGCACTGATAGGCGACACTGATGGGCAATGAAAGGCAGGACTGCTGGGCACTGATAGGGTGGGGCTGATAGGCGGCACTGCTGGGCACTGATGGGCACTGATAGGCGGCACTGCTGGGCACTGATGGGCACTGATACGTGGCACTGATACGCGGCACTGATATGAGGCACTGATGGGCATCCCTGGTGGCACTGGCAGTGGTAGGCATTGAAATAGGCACTGATTGGCAGCTGCCTGGGCACAGATTGGCAGCTGCCTGGGCACACAGTGGCATTTCCCTGGGGGTCTAGGGGCATACCTGGTGGTCCAGTGTGGATCGCTTCCCTGGTGGTCCTGGGCGGCTTCCCTGATGGCCCTGGGTAGGATCCGAGGGGGGGCTGTGCTGATAAACAATCAGCACAGACCCCCCCTGTCAGGATAGCAGCCGATCGGCTCTCCTCTACTCGCGTCTGTAAGACGCGAGTGAGGAAAAGCCGATCACCGACTCTTTCTATTTACATCGTGATCAGCCGTGATTGGACACCTAGATCTTTACCTAGATCGGTGTTGCGGGGTGTCAGACGGCTCGATATTCCTGATCACGTCATATGACGTCCCGTCACGAATATCAAACCACTTTGCCGCCGTCATTTGATAATAGGGCGGGCGGCAAGTGGTTAATTATCTTATATATATATATTCTTTTTTTTACACTTTTTTTTTACTTTATTGCTATTACAAGGGGGCACTAACAAGGCCCCTATCAGGTGACAGGTACTCTATATGGAGACAATGGGGGTCTATTAGACAGGTGTCAGCAGCGGGAGTGCACTTAGCAAGCAACATATAAGTATAGCACTATAGCTGATGCATGAATCTACCTATTGGTGATAGAGGGGGGTGGCAGAAGAGAGGGGGCGGCACCCGTTCGCCCTTATGGACGCACCGCCACTGGTGGCTACATTTCTACATACAATGGGACCATGGGGGGGGGGGGGGGATGAATGAAGCCACCCTCTAAACAGAAAGTCAGATCACAACAGAAAAAAAAAGAAAGAAAGAAAAAAAAGGAACTGCAGTGTATGTCAGAGCTATATAAATGTATAGTAATAGTGTGTGAATGTGTGGGGGGGGGGATATTAGAGTGTAAGCTCCTCCGGTGCGGAGACTGATGTGGACGGCTCGGTGTTCCAGAATCCGCCGGAGCTTTATGAAGAAAATAGGACTACAGCTAAAAATCCTGAAAAATAAATGTATGTTGTGTTGTCATTCATAGGAAGTTTTATTGCGGTAATAATCGCTGAAGACACATTGTAACAATATGTGGCACACAGCGGCTTTAATAGGTAGAAACACATTAAGAGCGGAATTTTCAATAAACATCAGATCCAGTATTGGCGGGAGGAGAGCCCGTCCTTCCCCTCCCTGTCTTTAGAAGTCCCCGGCAAGACATTTGAATATAGATTTTACCATTCGCTATGACTATGTAGTTGTGTAGATTGAAGGCTTTAATATTGACTGTTTACTGGGATTTCGGTGGCTGAGGATTTATGGCTTCAGTTCTCAATAAATCGCCAAAATGATTGTCAGCGGCAGAAGGATGACAGCAAAATGCTGAAGGCATAATATACGGAACTTAAAGCGTATGTCTCTCACTTCTATTGCCGTGGGTTTGGGCTGAAAGGTTTGGCATTGAAGCCCATTGAAATCAATGTGAGCCAAATATCTCAAATTTTAAATGCCAATTTTCTGGACTAATAGGCAAGGAGGAGGGTAGTTGGCACCAGTTTTGGTGTTTGTTTTTTTGGGGGGGTAGCAAACAACCACCCCCGCCCCCCCGGTCGGCTGGCTGCACCGCACAACCCCCCCCCACTGTCAGTCAGTCGGTCATCCAGCTCCGTACTTACCCCATCTAGGTTGTGGGCAGGCAGCGCTCCTACAGGCTTCTATTGGATCTCCTCTGCATCACGGCAGGCAGCGGCCCCTGTATTGGCAGGTGGCGGTGAGCGGCTTCCGTGTCGGATGGCGGCGGTCAGTGGCTCCCGTGTCCTCTCCTCCTCTTCTGCATCACGGCTTCTTCCGCCTAGCGTCTCCTACCTCCACCTCCCAGGCGTCCAATAGGATTGCCTGTCCTTTCAGCCAATCGGTTGATGGGTCTCAGGACCCGCTTCCTGATTGGACAGGAGTAGAATCAGTGTTACAATAGCGAATATCCATTCGCTATCGTCACACGACTGGGTGGGCTCAGAGTGCAGTGCTCTGCGCCCCAAGCCCACCCTTTTTTGAAGCCTATTAGAGCCTCTGATCACATGCTTCAAACCCCACCCCACCCCCATTGGAATCCAAGCATTTGGCGCCCCGCATGTAGATCAGGGGGCCGGAAGCATGGATAGGTTGCCACTGATTTTACACTGAACCGGAGATCATGTACCAATACAAAAAAAAAAACATTGATTAACATTGGCAGCAAATGACATTTCATTGGCAGTTTCTTAAAAAAAATGTAAAATAAAAATAAGCTGCTTAACCACTTTACGACCTCCCACCGCACATATACTGCGGCAGGGCTGCCACTCGGCGCAGGATCACGTACCTAGTACATGATCCAGCGCCTCCTGGTCTGGGGCGTGCATGGGCACTGCCAGCGACCAGCCCCCCGCTGTGATTAGACACAGCAGGAGCTGATCTGCGGGTACCGCGGACTCGACGTCTGCCGGCACCCCGCCGATTATTAGGCAGAGAGACAGAACGGCGATCTGCCTTTCTAAACAAGGCAGATCGAAGGTTCTGTCAGTAGGGAAGGCATTGATCCTGTGTATCCTGCAAAGCAGGGACATGGATCCATGCCTTCCCATAGTAAAAGCACCTCCCCCACAGTACACAAACACTGGCTAGGCACAAGGTTAACCATTTGATTGCCCCTGATGTTTAACCCTTTCCCAGCCAGTTTCATTAGTACAGTGACAGTGCATATTTTTAGCACCGATCACTGTATTGGTGTCACTGGTCCCCGAAAAGAGTCAAAAGTGTCAGTTAGTGTCAGATTTGTTCGCCGCAATATCGCAGTCCCGCTATAAACCGATGATCACCTCTACTAGTAAAAATTAATAAATAAGTAAAAATTTCCCATGGTTTATAGACACTATAAATTTTGCGCAAATCAATCAATATACGCTTATTGAGATTTCTTTCCCCGAAAACATGTAGGAGAATACATATTGGCCTAAATTGATGAAGAAATTCGATTTTTATTTACTTATATTTTTTTTAATTGGATATGTTTTATAGCAGAAAGTAAAAAATATTGTTTTTTTAAAAAACTTGTCGCTCTTTTTTTCTTTATAGGACAAAAAATAAAAACCGCAGAGGTGATCAAATACCACCAAAAGAAAGCTCTATTTGTGGGGGAAAAAGGACGTCAATTTTGTTTGGGTACAACATTGCACGACCGCACAATTGTTAAAGAAGCGCAGTGTCGTATCGCAAAAAATGGCCTGGTGATGAAGGGGGTAAATCTTCAAGAGGGAAAATGGTTAATGTTGCCAGAAAATGAACCAAACATATGGAGCGGTCGCAGGAAATTTGAGCGCCGCGGAACGCCCCATAATGCACTGCGATCTTGCAGTGCATTGCTGTATGATGATTGGCCAAAGCATGCACCTGACTTGCATGGTTTGGCCAATCACAGCACGCTCTGCTGAGAGAGCCATAATAGGCCAAAGGCAGAGTGTCTTTGGCCAATCATGGCTCAGGGGCTAAGTCCATGCCCCACATTATATAAGGCTGCCGCTTACATGATATGATTGATTGAAGAGAGATTAGGCAGCTTAGTTAGTGGCGTGCAGGCAGTGTATTTGATTGATATATATACAGTCTAGTATATACACTACCGTTCAAAAGTTTGGGGTCACCCAAACAATTTTGTGTTTTCCATGAAAAGTCACACTTATTCACCACCATACGTTGTGAAATGAATAGAAAATAGAGTCAAGACATTGACAAGGTTAGAAATAATGATTTGTATTTGAAATAACATTGTTTTTACATCAAACTTTGCTTTCATCAAAGAATCCTCCTTTTGCAGCAATTACAGCATTGCACACCTTTGGCATTCTAGCTGTTAATTTATTGAGGTAAGCTGGAGAAATTGCACCCCACGCTTCTAGAAGCAGCTCCCACAAGTTGGATTGGTTGGATGGGCACTTCTGGCGTACCATACGGTCAAGCTGCTCCCACAACAGCTCAATGGGGTTCAGATCTGGTGACTGTGCTGGCCACTCCATTACCGATAGAATACCAGCTGCCTGCTTCTGCTGTAAATAGTTCTTGCACAATTTGGAGGTGTGTTTAGGGTCATTGTCCTGTTGTAGGATGAAATTGGCTCCAATCAAGCGCTGTCCACTGGGTATGGCATGGCGTTGCAAAATGGAGTGATAGCCTTCCTTATTCAGAATCCCTTTTACCCTGTACAAAGCTCCCACCTTACCAGCACCAAAGCAACCCCAGACCACCACATTAAGTCCACCATGCTTAACAGATGGCGTCAGGCATTCTTCCAGCATCTTTTCATTTGTTCTGCGTCTCACAAACGTTCTTCTTTGTGATCCAAACACCTCAAACTTGGATTCATCCATCCACAACACTTTTTTCCAGTCTTCCTCTGTCCAATGTCTGTGTTCTTTTGCCCATCTTAATCTTTTTCTTTTATTGGCCAGTCTCAGATATGGCTTTTTCTTTGCCACTCTGCCCTGAAGCCCAAAATTCCGCAGCCGCCTCTTCACTGTAGATGTTGACACTGGTGTTTTGCGGGTACTATTTAATGAAGATGCCAGTTGGGGACCTGTGAGGCGTCTGTTTCTCAAACTAGAGACTCTAATGTGCTTATCTTCTTGCTTAGTTGTGCAACGCGGCCTCCCACTTCTTTTTCTACTCTGGTTAGAGCCTGTTTGTGCTGTCCTCTGAAGGGAGTAGTACACACCGTTGTAGGAAATCTTCAATTTCTTTGCAATTTCTCACATGGAATAGCCTTCATTTCTGAGAACAAGAATAGACTGTCGAGTTTCAGATGAAAGTTCTCTTTTTCTGGCCATTTTGAGCGTTTAATTGACCCCACAAATGTGATGCTCCAGAAACTCAATCTGCTCACAGGAAGGTCAGTTTTGTAGCTTCTGGAAGGAGCTAGACTGTTTTTAGATGTGTGAACATGATTGCACAAGGGTTTGCAAATCATCAATTAGCCTTCTGAGCCAATGAGCAAACACATTGTACCATTAGAACACTGGAGTGATAGTTGCTGGAAATGGGCCTCTATACACCTATGTAGATATTGCACCAAAAACTAGACATTTGCAGTTAGAATAGTCATTTACCACATTAGCAATGTATAGAGTATATTTGTTTAAAGTTAGGACTAGTTTAAAGTTAGCTTCATTTAAAAGTACAGTGCTTTTCCGTCAAAAATAAGGACATTTCAATGTGACCCCAAACTTTTGAACGGTAGTGTATATATATTTATACTCTGCATTTAGCATAGATTAGATATTCATTGTAGAATCTATATTCAGGGAGTGTAGTATATATAATATAGTGTATTGAAGTGGTTAAGGGGAACCCTGCACCAAAATTTAAAAAAAAATGGCATGGGGTCCCCCCCCCAAAATCCATACCAGGCCGTTTAGGTCTGGTATGGATTTTAAGGGGAACCCGCACCAAAATGTAAAAAAAAATGGCATGGGGGTCCCCCCAAAATAAATACAGGCCCTTCAGGTCTGGTATGGATTTTAAGGGGAACCCTGCGCAAAAGTAAAAAAAAAATGGTGTAAGGGTCCCCCCCAAAATCTATAAAAGACCCTTAACGGAGCACGCAACCTGGCAGGCCGCAAGAAAAGGGGGGGACACGAGAGAGCACCCTCCCTGAACCGTACCAGGCCACATGCCCTCAACATGGGGAGGGTGTTTCGGGGTCCCCCAAAACACCTTGTACTCATAGTGATGGGGACAAGGGCCTCTTACCCACAACCCTTGCCCGGTGGTTGTGGGGGTCTGCGGGTGGGGGGCTTATCGGAATCTGGAAGCCCCCTTTAACAAGGAGGCCCCCCCTATGTGAATGGGTATCAGGTACATTGTACGCCTACTCATTCACCAAAAAAAGTGTCAAAGAAGTAAAAATGACAGGAGACAGTTTGGGACAAGTCCTGTATTAAAAAATAAAAAATGTCCCACTATGTCCAATCATCTTCGATCACAGCACCGACGGACTGAGAAAAAAAAGAAAAGAAAAAACTCTGCCTCCATGGGGGCCTCCCGCGACTGCAGGGTTTTTGCATTGATAGCTGTTTTATAGCTGAGGGCGGTGCCACCCAGTGACATAAACGGTTGACCCCGCCCCCCCTGACTTTACGTGAAGTCACATTATGTCAGAAGGGGGCGGGGTCACCCGATTACATCACCAGATGGCCCCGCCCTCATAAGAGCTGTCAGCGCAAAAAGGCTGCAGTCGGCAGGAGCCTCCCATCGAGGTGGAGGTTTTTTTGTGTTTTTTTTTGTTTTTTTTCTCGGGTCATCGGACGCTGTGATTGAAGATGAATGGACATTGTGGGAATTTTTTTTTTTTTAATAAAGGAGACAAACTGTCTCCTGTCATTTTTACTTTTTTGACACTTTTTTAGGTGAAAGTGTAGGGGTCCCCCCCCCTTTTCCTGCGGGGGGAGGCATGAGGCCTGGTACTGTTGGGGGGGCACTCTCTTGTCCCCCCTTTTTCCTGCAGCCTGCCAGGTTGCGTGCTCGGATAAGGGTCTGGTATATATTTTGTGGGGGACCCCCACACCATTTATTTATTATTTTGCGCAGGGTTCCCCTTAAAATCCATACCAGACCTGAAGGGTCTGGTATGGATTTTGGGGGCACCCCACACCATTTTTTTCACATTTTGGCTCGGGGTTCCTCTTAAAATCCAGACCAGACCTGAAGGGTCTGGTCTGGATTTCGGGGGAGACCCTACACCATTTTTTTTTTCACATTTTGGCTAGTTATTCCCCTTACTATCCATACCAGACCTAAGGGGTCTGGTATGGATTTTGGGGGGGACCCCCACACATTTTTTTTAAATTTTGGTGCAAGGTTCCCCTTAATATTCATAATATTATTCTGGTAATAGACTGGGGGGCCCCATGCTGTTTTTTTCAATGACTTTTATCTATATTGCCGGGATCCAACATTACATTACAACCACGAGCAGTTTTTAATTACATTTTTTCCTTTAGAAATGTAATTTTGCTGTGGCACTGTTATAAACACGGGAAAGATGCACTATTTTACAGGCAGACTATAGACACCCCCAGGCACGATATTTAAAGGAATATTTATTTTTATTGTTTCACTTTAAGCATTATTAAAATCACTGCTCCCGAAAAAAAACGGCCGTTTTTAAAACTTTTTTTGCATTGATACATGTCCCCTGGGGCAGGACCCGGGTCCCCAAACACTATGGCAATAACTTGCATATAAGCCTTTAAAATTAACACTTTTGATTTTTCATGTTCTTGTCCCATAGACTTTGACGGTGTTTGCGTGTTTACACTAAATTTTTGCATGTTTACAAGTTCTGGTGCGAACCGAACCGGCGGGGGGGGTGTTTGGCTCATCCCTAATGAAATGTTTAAAGGGGTTGTAAACCCTCGAGGTTTGCATTCTATGCATTAAGGTGAAAAACCTCCTGTGCTGCAGCTGCCCCCCAGTGCCCCCCCCCTTTTACTTACCTGAACCCGGTCTTTCCAGCGACGGGGACGAGCGCACCAGCTCCAGACAGTATCTTGGGTCCTGATTGTATAGATTGATAGCAGCGCAGCCATTGGCTCCCCCTGCTGTCAATCAAATCCAATGACACGGGAGCCGGGGGGCGGGGCCGAGTCCTGCCGTCTGTGTCAATGGACGCAGCAGCAGGACACGGGAGCGCGCCCGCAAGAGTGCCCCCAGGGAGAGCCTCTCTCCAACCGTGCACTCGAGAAGAGGAGGAGCCATGAGAGCCGCTGAGGGACCCTTAGAAGAGGAGGATTGGGGCCACTCTGTGCAAAACCAACTGCACAGTGGAGGAAAGTATGACATGTTTGTTTTGTTTTTTTGTTTGTTTTTAAATAAACCTTTACATATCCTTTAATATTGCCAGAAAATTACATTTCATTGCCAGTTTCGTAAAAAAATAAAAATAAGCTGGCAATGAATTGTTTAATATTGCCAGAAAGTGACATTTCATTGCCAGTTTCTTAAAAAAATAAAAAAAATAGCTGACAATGAAATGTTTAATATTTGCAGAAAATTATATTCCAATGCCAGTTTCTTAAAAAAAAAACTGACAATTAAATGTTTAATATTGCCAGAAAATTACATTTTATTGCCAGTTTCTTAAAAAAATAAAAAAAAAAATAAGCTGACAATGAAATATTTAATATTGCCAGAAAGTGGCATTTCATTGCCAGTTTCTTAAAAAAAAAAAAAAAAACTGACAATGAAATAACCAAAAAGCAATAATATAGGACTTTAAAGGTTGCCAATTGTAATCCCAAAATAGGAAAGTGGAGTACTTATGAAAATGTAAAATACACTTTTACTTACACTTTTATAAGTACTCTCCTTTCCTATTTTGGGATTACAATTGGCAACCTTTAAAGTCCTATATTTTTGTTTTTTACATTTATTTGGATGTGGTGCATTACATTGTGGGTTATGTCTCTATATTGTTCCAAACTTATAATGAAATGTTTAATATTGCCAGAAAATTTCATTACCAGTTTCTTAAAAAGAGAAAAAAATAAAAAAAAATAACTGACAATGAAATGTTTAATATTGCCAGAAAATGACATTTCATTACCAGTTTCTTAAAAAGAGAAAAAATAAAAAATAATACCTGACAATGAAATGTTTAATATTGCCAGAAAATGACATTTCATTGGCAGTTTAAAAAAAATAAATAAATAATCGCTGACAATGCAATGTATAATATTGCCAGAAAATGACATTTTATTACCAGTTTCTTAAAAAGACAAAAAAATAAAAAATAATAACTGACAATGAAATGTTTAATATTGCCAGAAAATGACATTTCATTACCAGATTCTTAAAAAGACAAAAAAATAACAAATAATAACTGACAATGCAATGTTTAATATTGCCATAAAATAATATTTCATTACCAGTTTCCTAAAAAGAGAAAAAATAAAAAATAACAACTGACAATGAAATGTTTAATATTGCCATAAAATGATATTTCATTACCAGTTTCTTAAAAAGAGAAAAAATAAAAAATAATAACTGACAATGCAATGTTTAATATTGCCAGGAAAAAAAGAAAAGCTGGCAATGAAATGTCATTTGCTGGCAATTAAAGTTGTATATTTTTTTCTTTGTAAACCTCACTATTGCTGTCTGAACAGCCAAAGTTCGCTCCTCACTTGGGTTCAGTCCAAACCATCAGCTCATTCCTACCCCCCTATGGGGTTGAATTATTAAGGGCACGTAGGCTGTTCACTTTGCAAGGGAAGTTGCACTTTGCAAGGTAATTTGCCCCAGAGCTTAGTGGATGGGGTGAAATTTCACTTTGCAAAGAAAACCCAAGAAAGAAAACAGCACGTTTGCACATGATTGGAGGATGGAAGTCAGCAAACCTCATTCACTAAGCTCTAAGGCAAATTACCTTGCAAAGTGAGCAGTCTCTTTACCTTATTTCCACCTCTGTGTTTTTCTTCCTCTATGTGGAATTCATTTACTAAAGATAAATAAGCTGTTCACTCTGCAAGGGAAGTTTCACTTTTCCCCATAACTTAGTAAATGTGGTGACATTTTGCTTTGCAAAGAACTCCCGGCTTCATTTAAAAAAAATGCATCTTTACATTCACAGGGTTGGATGATGGAAGCCAAAGGAGCTTCGCCACAATCTCTAAGCCCCGCGGAAAATTCCCTTGCAAAGTGCAACTTTTCTTGCAAAGTGAACAGTCTATCTGCCTTTAGTAAATTATCTGATAATTATGTATAATTATTATTATTACATAACTATTTTTTTATGTGTCTGAAGTTCAATTTTAAATATAGTTCACCCTCCATGAATTCAATAATTATATAGTACATAGGAGTAAAAGGAAATCGGCTTTGCTGTATGCTTCCATAAACACAACAGAATGTCTGCTGATTAAAGGAAAGAATATTTCAGTTTTCTTTTTCCATCATTTCATTAAATTAATAAAAAATGTTTTAACCAATTCAAGCCAATTCTATGAACAGCATATATCTCACCTCTTCGTTGTATTTTTTTTTTAAAAGAAGCTGGCAATGAAATGTCATTTTCTGGCAATTTTAACCACATCCCGCCCGGCCAATAGCAGAATGACGGCCACAGCGGCGATCAGTTATCCTGACTGGGCGTCATCCAGCAGGATAAGCTGTTTGCGCACGGCGAACGGTGGTGTGGTGTTGACGGACCGACACACCGCATTTCCGATCTAGGTAAAGAGCCTATGATGTAGGGTCTTTACCACGTGATCAGCTGTGACCAATCACAGTAGTAACTAGGAAGTGCCATTTATCGTCTTTCCTCCATTCGCACTGACAAGGCGCGGGTAGAGCAGAGCCGATTGGCAGCTCTCCTGACAGCGCATTGATTATCAGTGCAGACCTATCAGTGATGCCGACCAGTGCCAGCCAATGATGCTCATCAATGCTCCACCAGTAATGCCGCCCAGTGCCAGCCAATGATGCTCATCAATGCTCCACCAGTGCCCATCAGGGATGTCAATCAGTGCCCACCTGTACCCACATGTGATGCCAATCAGTGCCCATATGGGATGCCAATCAGTGCCCATCAGTAATACCAGTCAGTGCCTCCTGATCAGGGCTGCCTATCAGTGCCATCTATCAGTGCTGCCATCAGTGCCCATCATTGCCTCCCCATTAGTGCCCATCAGTGCCACCTATCAGTGCCCATCAGTGCCACCTATCAGTGTCACCTATCAGTGGCCATCAGTGCTGCATATCAGTGCCACCTATCATTGCCCATCAGTGCCGCCTCATCAGTGCCCATCAGTGCAGCCACATCAGTGTCCTTCAGTTAAGGAGAAAACGTTCTTATTTACAAAAATTTTATAACAGAAACAAAGAAAAAAATGTATTTATTTTTTTCAAAATTGTCTGTATTTTTTTTATTTGTAGTGCAAAAAATTTAAAAAAAGCCAGTGGTGATCAAATACCACCAAAAGAAAGCTCTGTTTGTGGGGAAAAAAATATAAAAATTTCATATGGGTACAGTATTAAGTGTACAAGGAGGGGGGAATGCCCAGTATTAAAGTGGTTAAACAGTTTTTTTTTTGTTTGTTTTTAATTGTCACTTTTGCTGTAGCATACCCAATAGAAAAAAAGGGGTTAGGGTTATTAAAACCTAAGAAAAAAAATAATTAAAAATAACTTTAAAAAGAAACAAAAGTTAAAAAAAAATTATA
This sequence comes from Lithobates septentrionalis, assembly GCA_037952835.1. Classification (NCBI taxonomy): domain Eukaryota; kingdom Metazoa; phylum Chordata; class Amphibia; order Anura; family Ranidae; genus Lithobates; species Lithobates septentrionalis. The sequence continues at coordinate 551,160 of JBBDGP010002693.1, read as the reverse complement.
AAAAAAGAAACAAATTAAAAAAATAAAATTAAAATGAAAATAAAATGGCTCTTGAGTCAGATATGGGTTTAAAGGGGTTTCTAAAAAAAAAAACAAAAAAAAAAAAAAACGGTGTGAGGTTACCCCAGAAATCGATTTGAAGTTCGGTTTTAAATATAGTTATTCTGCTGTGAATTCAATAACTATACAGTATCACAGTATGTCACTATTGCTGTAGCATATCCTATAAAAAAAAATTAAGGGTTAGTGGTTAGGGTTAAAAAAAAAAAAAAACTTAAGAAAATGTAATAAAAAATTTAGGTTAAAAAATAAAAACAAATCAAACTAAATTTTTTATTTTTATTATTATTTTTTTTAATGCCCATTGAGTATGGTGTGTATTTAAGGGGGTATCTCATATAAAAAAAAAAAAAATACATGAGGTCACCCCAGAAATCCATCTGAAGGTTAATTTTAAATATAGTTCATCCTCTGTGAATTCAATAACCATACAGTATTTAGGAGTAGAAAATAATGGGCCTTGCTGTACGATTCCATAATTACATAGGAGCAAAATCAGTTTCTTTATACATCATTTCAATATAAATTAAGAAAATGTTCTAACCAATCCAAACCAATTCCATGGAAAACAAATATCGCTCCCCTTGTTTTTCTCCATCTAAACTAAAGTAATTGTAAGACCGCGGAACGTCAATTGAGCTCCGAGGTTCAGAGTAATTTTTTCTGCAGATTTGCTTTCGCTAAGCTAATTTAGCAGAGAAAATCAAGACGTATTAAAACAATCAGTTCTCCCTCCAATCTCCTCTATATCATTTTCCCCAATGGATGGAGGGTAACACCAGGCTGTTTTACACTATTCAGCAATATTTACAGTTCATTATACGATGTGGTGGGTCAGTTCCTCTTCCCATTAACGTTCTTCCATGTAGCACTGCATTTGGAAGTAGAATAATATTTCATTTTCTATCCATGTGCTTAAATGCTCTCTGAATTCATTTGTCTTCGCATCAGATTGTCCACCCCGCTTGTTTCTGGGGGCCACGCAATGTAATCATTTTTCATGTGGTGATAAAACAGAATGTCAGGCTCAGGAGGTTGAACTTTTCAAGTTAAATTATAATTTTTTTTCTCTGCCATCCTCCTCTCGCAATATTGCTGTGTGGGCTGAAATAAATATTATCTCTCGGTAATACGCCCACTTGGGAGCACAAGAGGACAACCGGAGGAGAGAGTGTAGGATACGTGTTTCTTTGAAAGACTTTAAAGCAGAATTTCTCAACCTTTTTTACCCCAGAAGAAGCCTTGAAATTTTTTGGGATCCCAGGGAACCCCCTACTAAAATTAAGTCATTGGGGGTCAGTGGAAAAAATATCTTTGCATTGGTGGTCAGGGAAGACTGCCCCCCCCCCCCCCACCAGAGATGGTCAGAATGCCACACTTCCAGACTGCTAAGAAGATCTTTGGTGTTCTGGTGCTGGCTCTGCCAAGTGGCAGTGGACCTGGAACTATCTAGGTACCATCGGATAGGAAGTCAATCAGCAACAACTCAAAGAACCCTTAACAACTGCTTGAGGAACCCCAGGGTTCCACGGAACCCTGTCTGAGAATGGCTGACTTAAAGGGTCATTCCACACAAAACTGGACATTTGGATTCAGAGGCAAGATAACTAATCCATCTATTGCAGCCATTCTCAACCAGGGTTCCGTGGAACCCTGGGGTTCCTCCAGAGGTTGCTAGAGGTTCCATGAGCTGTGGCTGATGAACCACCTACCGTATTTGATGATGTCTACAGAGTTCAAGGTTCAGCCACCAATGTAAGGGGCATTGTTCCTTTTGAGACCTGATGATTTGGTTTTAGGAAGGGTTCCTCGAGACATGAAAATTATTTTTGAGGTTCCTCTAGGGTTAAAAGGTTGAGAAAGCCTGATCTATTGGCTTCTTGCATGCTTTAGGGACCCTATAGGAATGATTTCTTCATCTACATTTCTACCTCCGCCCATCCGCCGCACTTATAAACATATTATACGGGGGATTGATAGAATTCATGTGAACTGAGTTTGTTTCTAAGATACTTATCAAGAGCCCCCTCTTTGGAATATATGTGCCTTGACTACTTTGACTAACATGCTGTCTTTATGGTGACTTACTCACATTGGGTCTGGATGGTTCCCTATTAGGAAGTTGGTCCTTTTAGGATCATGTGTACAAGACCATTGGCTGTTTACAGAATGTACCCGAATTTTCCGTTTGAGAGGCAGGGGCTTCAACTTGGTTTACTCATTTGCACCTCTGTGGGCACTATACACATGCTATGGATTCCAATCTAACCTACTGGCTGATATTACTCTCTTAAAGATAAGGGGTGGTTCCAGTGTACTGATTCTCTCATACGTTCTCCTGAAGAAGGATTCCCAAAATGCATTGGGTCTATATGTGAACGGTAATCAGAATCTTTGCATGTGGTGAACCTCTATGTGGAGAGTATCTTTTATTGTTGTTGTGTAATAAATGTTTAATGGCACATAATAGTTGTTTTTATGATACTAGGTTCCTCTACTATATGTCCACACAAAGTCCATTACTACATATTTTGTTGGGATTGATAGGTGATCAGACATAACCACATCTCGATCTACATACAAAACAAATAAACGTGGGGCTTTTCAGGAGTCTCCAGGTTTTTATTGTATAAATAGTTTTGTTCCTCTAGATGAGGTGTCTCCAAACTTTTGTACAGTACGAGAGCTTCGTATATATGGGCTGAAAAAAATTCCCTCCTGGGTCCCTGTCAGAGTACGTCTAACGTCAGGGTCCCCTTTTATTTCAAGGTCCCCTTCAGAGTCGCACCTTAACTCAAGTATCTAGCAGAAGGTGGATGGGTCACTCTGTATATTAGATCATTCAGATGTTATCTGGTGTGCATATAATAATGCTTAGGAGAACACCAATATTGCATCTCAGTATTGCAACTGATGGACCTTCCTGGCACTGAAATAAGATTCCGGGAAACTCCTTAGGGCCACTACTTAAGGCTTTGTTTGAGAGATATGACTTCCCAAAGAGTCTTCGCATCCAACACTTCCAGGTTTGTTGAATGCTTGAGTCCTCGTCTTGTGCTTTAGTTCAATTTGCTGGCCCCTGCATCATCACTTTATTCGGTAGTGAAGCTATGGTCGACAGATAGAACCACGGCACATCTAAAACACCCAAAAGTGAAGATTCTTTAAATGATTTTTAGATCTTTAAGAGGATTTCTGGAAATGTGTGGTGGAACAGATTGGCGTAAACCAGTGTTTCTCAACCTTTTACGGTAAAGTACCCCTGCAGGTCTAAAAAAAATTCTTAAGTACCCCTGTCTCGAGAAAGTGATTTCTATTGTTTGGGTGTCATGGTTTCTGTGTGTGTGAAATGTCAGTATGTGTTTGTGATCATTTCTGTGTGTGTTTGTGATGGTTTTTCTTTGTGTGCAATATCAATGTATGTGTGCATGCTGCAATGACCGATACACACACACACATATATACTGATAGATAAACACACAATCACAAATGAACACAATGACACCCACACAATCCCAAACAAACACACTTGCAGTCACACAAATACACACAAAATCCCAAATTAACAGACTGGGAAACACACACATAGCCAAATTAACACACTCAGAGATACACACATAACCCCAAATTAACACACTGGTAGACACATGCACGCACATGAAGCCTACCAGTGCAGTGCCCACCAAATACAGCCTCATCAGTGCAGTGCCAACCAAATGCAGCCTCATCCATGCAGTGCCCCACAAATGCAGGCTCTAAGTGCAGTGCCCACCAAATGCAGCCTCATCAGTGTAGTGCCCACCAAATGCAGCCTCATCAGTACAGTGCCAACCAAATTCAGCCTCATCAGTGCAGTGCCCACCAAATGCAGACTCATCAGTGCAGTGCCCACCAAATGCAGCCTCATCAGTGCAGTGCATACCAAATGCAGCCTACCAGTGCAGTGCCCACCAAATGCAGCCTCATCAGTGCAGTGCCAACCAAATGCAGCCTCATCAGTGCAGTGCCAAATAAATGCAGCCTCATTAGTGCAGTGCCCACCAAATGTAGTCTACCAGTGCAATGCCCACTAAATGCAGCCTCATCAGTGCAGTGACTCACTAAATGCAGCCTCATCAGTGCAGTGACTCACTAAATGCAGCCTCATCAGTGCAGTGACTCACTAAATGCAGCCTCATCAGTGCAATGCCCACCAAATGCCACCTACCAGTGCCTGGATCATGATCCCCCGCTGTGTCACGGAGCTTGGATTTGAATTGCCTGCCCGCTGTTACATCCCGACTCCTGTGATACACATCACACTGATTCAATTCCTTGGCATTGGATCAGTGTTCTGTCTATCACAAGAGCAGGTCTAGCAGGCGGGACTTTGTTACAGCAGCCACTTCAGACCCAATCTCCATGACACAGCGGGAGATACCCGCTGTGCCCCACACACAAAGAGAGGAGGAAGACCAGTGGTGTCACTAGGGTTGGTGTCACCCGGTGTGGTAAAACATGGTGTCTATCCCTGCCCCTTAGTAGAGACCCCCCTCAGTACAGACCCCCTCCACTATTTATAGACCCCCAACATCAATACAAACCCCCCCCTCCATCAGTACAGTCCCCCCTCAGGATAAACCACCCCCCTCCATCAGTGCAGACCTCCCCTCAGGACAACCCCCCTACTCCATAAGTGCAGACCCCCCTCCTTCAGGATAACCCCCCCACAGGATAACCCCCTCCCTCAGAAAACCCCCCTCCATTTAGTGCAGACCCCCCTGAGGATAACCCCCCCCCAATCAGTGCAGGACCCCCCCTCATGATAACCCTCCCCCTCCATCAGTGCAGACCCCCCTCCCTCGGGATACCCCCCCATCAGTGCAGACCTCTCCCCTCAGGAAATCCATCCCTACTCCATCAGTGCAGACCCCCCTCAGGATAATCCCCCCCATCAGTGCAGACCCCCCCATCAGGATAACCCCCCTCCATTAGTGCAGACCCCCTCCCACAGGGTAAAATCCCCTCAGGATAACCCCCCTCCATCAGTGCAGACCCCCTCCCACAGGATACCCCCTCCATCAGTGCAGACCCCCTCTGTAAACCCCCCTCCTCCATCAGTAAAGACCCCCCTCCCTCAGGATAACCCTCCCCCTCCATCAGTGCAGACCCCCCCAGGATAACCCCCATCAGTGCAGACCCCCCCTCCATCGGTGCAGACCCCTCTCAGGATAACCCCCCTATCAGTGCAGACCCCCCTTCATCAGCGCAGACCCTCCTCAGGATAACCCCTCCTGAGGATAACCCCCCTCCATCAGTGCAGACCCCCATACCTCAGTGCAGACCCCCCTCAGGAAATCCACCCCCTCCTCCATCAGTGCAGACCCCCCTCAGGAGATCCGCCCCTCCTCCATCAGTGCAGATCCCCCCTCAGGAAATCCTCCCTCCTCCAGTGCAGACCCCCCCTCAGGAAATCCCCCCTCCTCCATCAGTGCAGACCCCCCTCAAGAAATCCCCCCTCCTCAAGTGCAGACCCCCCTCAGGATAACCCCCCTCCATCAGTGCAGACCCCCCCCCATTCACCTGGGCGGAGGACAGAGAAGGGTCAGCATGCAGCCGCCCGGAGAGTTGCTTGCTCAGACTGTCACTCTCCGGGCGGCCGTGTACAGTGAAAGGAGGCAGCAGGAGTGAGGAGTCTCACTGAGGGCGCACATTCCAGCTGAAGACCCCTGTCTCCAGGACCCTCCGCCGCTGTTGGGATGGTGTCACCCCTCTGAGGGTGTCATCTAGGTGCGAGCCCCTCTCCCCGTGTGACGCCACTGCAGCCGCTCTGGAGAGTGGGCTTGCGTGTAGTGAAAGGAGACAGCTGGAGCAGGAGTGAGTGAAGAGTCTCACTCGGCTCTGGGCAGGGTACCCCCTGCCCCAAGGGGTACGCTTACCACAGGTTGAGAAACACAGGTGTAAACAATCTTCTTTTGTGATGAAATTTTTGTTTTATTTTCCAGAAGGTGAAAAAGTCACTTTGATGAAGTTGATATTCTGAATATAGCATGGCTGCAGGTACCCTGGATGCCATTACTATGGGTGAATGTTGCTTGTTTAGAACTTGTTGAGGACTCCAGCGTTGCATCATCAGTAGTATAGCAACTTACTAGAGGGATCTTCCTGGCACTGACAGGGGATTCTTAGAAACACCTTAGGGCCGCTACTTATAGCTTTGTTTTAGAGATATGGCTTCCTAAAGAGTCTTCACATCTAATATTTCCAGGAGTGTTGAATGCTGAGTCCTCAGACTCCCCACATCATACTTTGGTTCAGTTGCCAGCCTTTATATCATTCATTTACTCTATATTCATGTAGAGGCCAACAGAGAGAACCACAGCATGAATTGGGGGACCAGACATCCAACACAAACGGAAAGGTGTTGTATGTGAAGATTTTTTAAATGGCTCTTTAGGAGAATAACATTTCCAGGAATATGTGGTAGGACAGGTGGGTATAAAGAACCTTCTGCTGTGGTGAACTTTTTATTTTATTTTTTAAAAAACAACAAAGTCTCCTTATTGAAGCGGATATAAGTCCAGTTGCAGGTACACTGGGTACCATTAACAGTCTATTGGGTACTTGTTGAGGACTTCAATATTGCATTGTCTGTATTATTGGACCTAAAGGGATCTTCCTGGCACTGACAGAAGGTTCTGAGAAAATCCTTAAGGCCACTACTTAAGGCTTTGTTTGAAAATCACTGCCTCCTTGATCTGGTTAAGGTTAAAATATTCTTGATAATGAAACGTTCTTCCATCTTGAATGAAAACATGAAAGGGTTTGAGAAAACCTGGGACCCATGGATCAAATACATCTCAGGAAATGCCTAGCGCCCCCATGAAATACTTATGCCATCTATAAAGCGTTGTGGTTGCACAGTCTTTTTCTTCCTTTGTTCTTTTCCATTCCTCTTCCTTACCGGCAAGGGATACATTTATCTTCAATCAAGCTTGTATGGCCATCTTATTAGGAAAAGAGTGTAAATCCTGGAACTCACCTCTCTCATTTGTTAAGTGAGTTACTTTTGTGGATAAACCGTAAAAGTGAGATGAGGGTCCCCTCACGTCCCAGCCCTGCACCTCTTTGATCCAAGGAGTCGGTATGGGTTCAGGGGTTGCTTCCTCACCTTGATAAATCTAGGTGGAAATATCCACTACTTTGTCTATATGGAGGTTTATACTTGTACTGTACATTTTTGAAAAAGTATAAAAATTATTTAAAAAGAGAAATACAGCCTCCTAAAGAATCTTCACGTCCCATACTTCCAGAAGCAGATGGAATCAGAGTGCATGGTGGGGGGACCAGCCACCCAACACACTGCAAAACATGTTGGATGTGAAGATTCTTCAAATGGCCTTAACTCTTCGAGAGAGCAAAATTTTTAGGAATGTGTGGTGAGACAGGTTGGTATAAACAATAGTTGGATGCAGTGAACTTTTAATCCATTTTCTAGAAGGCAACATTGTAATGAAGTAGATATTCTGAATTTAGCACAGTTGCAGATACCCTAGATGCCATTAACAGTCTAATGATGGATGTTACTCGTTGAGGACTCCAGTATTGCATCCTCTGTATTATTGCAACTATTGGGATCTTTCTGGCACTGGCAGAAGATTCTGAGAAACTCCTTCGAGCCACTACCTAAGGCTTTGTTTGAGAAATACCACCTGAAGAATCCTCACATCCCATGCATCCAGGAACAGATGGAACCACAGTGACAGTGGGGGACCAGCCATTTAACACATTGGAAAGCAGGTTGAATGTGAAGATTCTCTAAATGGCCTTAGCTCTTCAAGAAACCACAATTTCCAGGAATGTAAAGTGAGACAGGTTAATATAAACCAGTATTTCTCAACCTTTTTTAGGCATTTTTTTCCAAGGCACCCCTGAAAAACCCAGAAGACACCTCGGGGTGTCATGGCACCCTGGTTAAAAAAGACTGGTATAAGAAATCTCCTGTTGCAGTGAACTTTTTATTTCATTTTCTAGAAGGCAACACTTTAATGAAGTGGATATTCTGAATTTAGCACAGTTGCAGATACCCTAGATGCCAGTAACAGTCTACCGATGGATGTTACTTGTAGAGGACTCCAGTATTGCATCCTCTGTATTATTGCAACTATAGTGAACATCCTGGCACTGGCAGAAGATTCTGAGAAACTCCTTAGGGCCCTTACTTAAGGTTTTGTTTGAGAAATACGACCTCCTGAAGAATCCTCATATCCCATGCTTCCAGGAGCAGATGGAACCATAGCGACAGTAGGGGACCAGCCATCTAATACACTGGAAAACGTAAAATTCTTTAAATGGCCTTCAAGATTGCAACATTTCCAGGAATGTGAGGTGGGACAGGTTCATTTAAACCAGTGTTTCTCGACCTTTTTCAGTCAATTTTAGGCATTTCTCCAAGGCCCATCTGAATACCCAGAAGGCACCTCAGGGTGCCATGGCACCCTGGTTAAAAAAGACTGGTATAAGAAATCTCCTGTTGCAGTGAACTTTTTATTTCATTTTCTAGAAGGCAACACTTTAATGAAGTGGATATTCTGAATTTAGCACAGTTGCAGGTACCCTAGGTGCCATTAACAGTCCACCGATGGATGTTACTTGTAGAGGACTCCAGTATTGCATCCTCTGTATTATTGCAACTATAGTGATCATCCTGGCACTGGCAGAAGACTCTGAGAAACTCCTTAGGGCCACTACTTAAGGTTTTGCTTGAGAAATACGACCTCCTGAAGAATCTTCATATCCCATGCTTCCAGGAGAAGATGAAACCACAGCGACAGTTGGGGGCCAACCATCTAACACACTGGAAAATGTAAAATTTTATAAATGGCCTTCAAGATTGCAAAATTTCCAGGAATGTGACGTGAGACAGGTTCATTTAAACCAGTGTTTCTCAACCTTTTTTCAGTCAATTTTAGGCATTTTTCCAAGGCCCACCTGAAAACCCAGAAGGCACCTCAGGGTGGCATGGCACCCTGGTTGAAAAAGACCGGTTGAAAAATAAATCTCCATTTGCAGTGAACTTTTTTTTTTCATTTTCTAGAAAGCAAGGCTTTATCAAAGTTAATATTCTGAATTTAGCACAGTTGCAGGTACCCTGGGTGCCATTAACAGTCTATCAATGGATGCTACTTATTCCTTGGTCTCAATGGATAAATACCGTATAAGCCAGCCCGACGTGTCTTTTTTTAAACCCTCTTTGTTTGTTTGTCTTTTAACATACTGGCTGTATAATATCTCGCTTTAATCATCTCCCGCTTTGAAGGTGTGCTTTGTAGCTAATGACAAAAATCAATGAGTCAGAATCACTGTTAAATAATTAATCAAACAGGTAATGCGGAACATTGTGTAACCAAAATCTATTCTTATCTCTGTACAAAGTGACACAGGTAATGTTCCTGCAGCGGCTAATGTAAAGAAGAGCGAGATTATAATAGGTCCCGGGTGCCTAAGACCTTCCCCGAGGATTTCTCTGGATCTTCTAACGCCTCGGAGCTTCAAGCGGGATAAGCAGAATTCTTTAGGAATTTTAACATAATTTGTGTTGGTATGATGAAGACGCTTGATTTGAGCTTTCATGATATTTTAAGATCGACTGGGAATTCTTTGAGCTATACACTGAATGTAGAAAATGATCTCTTATCAGCTGCTATTCAAGAAATGGAAAAAAAAAAAAAGGTAATACACATCTATTGTGGTTTCACAGAACCAGAGAGGAGAGTTCTGCATTTCTATGTATTTAAAAATACTCTGCTGGTGATTGATATTCGCCCTGCCCGGAGGTAGGTCGCAGAGTTCAGTGGACAATTAACTTTAATTTAATACTGCAAATATTGACACTTACCTGCATGGGCATCCGCAGGTAGGGGCAAGGGGGGGGGGGGGGGCAATTGCCCCCCCCCCCCCCTGGAATCTTCAAGAAGGTGTTGCAGTTGCCAGCTGCAGTGTCCGCCGTGGCTGCCGCTGACTTTTTCTGAGTCAGCCGGCTGCTCTCTGTCCTGACACATCTGATGTCCCTCCCTCACCCCCCCCCCCCCGGCCCAATCATCGGATGAGATGGCTCGGACGCTCGGTCAGTGATTGGCTGCCTGCCCGTGTACGTGTGGTGTAGGTCCGGCTGGCACCGCCCACTCGGTGCAGTCAGTGGCCCGAGCCGCTAAACGATACGCTGCCAGTGCCTACTCATCATCACATCATATGAATGAATGAATGAATGAATGAGTGACTTGTATAGCGCTACCTATGCGAACTGAATCACCTCAGGGCACTTTTTGCTGCCGGTGTCCATCTGCAGTATAGCGCGGTCCTTGCCCCATGGGGTCCTGACACGCTTACAAACACATACACATACAACATACACATATTTGGCCAATTTTTCGACAGGATCTAATTAACCTACCAGCATGTCTTTGGAGTGTGGGAGGAAACCGGAGTACCCGGAGGAAACCCACATCATAGGCAATTCTAACCTGAAGTGAGTGGCGTATACAGTTGCAAGCAACAGAAGAACCACAGGTAACAGCAGTTAGGAGGAGCATTTTGATTTATACATTGCTGGAAAGTTGGGCAGCTATTACTGGAAAGATATGCCTGTGTATGTTAAGAGATAATTCATCTTCTTCACTTTGTATAGGCTGTTTTCATCAAGATCAAAATATGGCCACAACAGATGTATTGCAATACATTGCAATATAAACAGATGTACATTCTCTAGGCCAGTGGTGTCGCTAGGGGGGTGGCTTTTGGGGCTATAGCCCCGAATCTGGGGCCCATAGCCCCGAGTCTCTGCAGGGGTCCCCAAGGGGAGGGGAGGTTCTCTGGGGACCCTGATGTAAGTGGGGGCTCTCTGGGGACCCTGATGCAAGGGGGAGGCTCTCTGGGGACTCTGATTTAAGGGGGAGGCTCTCTGGGGACCCTGATTTAAGGGGGAAGCTCTCTGGGGACCCTAATGTAAGGGGGGCTCTCTGGAAACCCTGATGTAAGTGGGGGGCTCTCTGGGGACCCTGATGCAAGGGGGAGGCTCTCTGGGGATTACATGTAAGGAGGAGGCTCTCTGGGGACCCTGACGTAAGGGGGTCTCTCTGGGGACCCTGATGTAAGGGGGGGCTCTCAGTGTACCCTGATGTAAGTGGGGGGCTCTCTGGGGATATATACACACACACACACGTATATTACTGTATATACATGTGTATGCCCACCCAAGCATATGACTTTCTTTACTACGCTGCTATGGGCTCTAGCCCCAGATCTTTTGTAGATCTAGCAACGCCCCTGCTCTAGGCTATATGTATATATGTATATGGGCATGGATTGGGGGTATGCCTGGCCTGAGTAACTTCCAATACAAAGTGAAGCTGAATTATCTCTTATATAACACTGGAAAGATATATGTGTTATATAAGAGATAATTCAGCGCCACTTTGTATTGGAAATTACTCAGGCCAGGCATACCATGCCCATATAAATATAGCCTAGAGAATGTACATCTTTTTATATTTCATGGGTGACCTTAAAATGATGCAAAAAGTTCTGGGGACGCCCATTCTTACCTGTCCAGGGCGCCCGCGATGTCCTCACCAAGAAGCCGATCTGTCCCTTGGCTCTCGGGTGGAGGCGCCGCCATCTTCGGTAAGGGAATCAGGAAGTGAAGCCTTGCGGCTTCACAGCCTGGTTCCCTACTGCACATGCGCGAGTCAGGCTGCGCATCTTTAATGGTCCCTGCTGTCTTTTGGGACCCGTGTGTCTCCCAGAAGACAGCGGGGGGGGGGGGGGGTGACGGAGGAGGGGCCGGACATGGCATAGGTCGCTGCGGAGCCTGCGCAATAGAGCCACCCTGCTGCAGTATATGCATGGCAGGCGGTCGGGAAGTGGTTAAAAGGCAGGATAGACACAAAAGGGTTGATGTACTAAAGACAAAATAGGATGTAAGGGAAGTTGCACTTTGCAAGGGAATTTTCCCCAGAGCTTAGCAAATAAGGTGAGGCTCTATTGACTTCCGTCGTCCAATCATGTCCAAGTAAAAAGGCTCTTCTGACTGGACATGTGCGATTCGGTTCGTAACGGATGGATTTTCGTACAAATTTCTTAGTATTCGTACATTCGGATCAATTCGAACATCCGAATAGCTGAAAGAACCAAAAATACGAAAATTACGAATAAGCAAAATAACGAATACGCCAAAATACGAACTTACGAATGGACAAACTTACGAAAATATGAAGCGAAAATACGAAGCGCCGAAACAGTAAAAGAAAGAAAATGACATCTATAACGAATAATTTTCATTTTGTACTTTCAATCCTTTGTCTGTTCGTAATTTCTTATGTTCGTATTTTAATTCGTCTGTTCGTAATCTCATTTCTTTGTGTTTGCCGAATCGTACTTTTGAACGGACAGTGTAAGTGTATCTTAATATTTATGGTCGTAATTTCGTATTTTTGTGTTCTCAAATCGTTCTTTTGAATGGACAGTGTATTAGTGAGTGATGTATCTTATATATCTTTAGCCAATCAGCTTATCCCTTTTGTGTCTGAGTCGCATGGCATTCCTGAATCTTTTTAGACTCAGTCGAGGAGGAGGCGGAGTCCGGTCTGGTGACTGAGGGAGTGGACTGGAGGAAGTACAGGAGGACTTATTAGAAAAGCAAGCCTAGGATTATTATTCTTTATTTCCTACAAAAGTGCGAATCAACGAAAAAAAGGCAAATCTCACAAAAGTAACAATTACTAAATTACGAGTAGTGTACCGAATAAACGAAAATTATTATCTAACAAAATTACGAATTTCGAATCAAAGAAAATTAGACCAACGGAATTACGATTCAAAGAAAATATAACTTTTGCGAAAATACGAACGAGTCCGAATATGAAAACTCGTGCCTTACGAAATTACGGATCGTTAGACTAACGGAATTACGAATCATTTCGTATCAACAAAAACATAACTGTTCCGAAAATACGAGCAAGTCTTAATATGAAAACTCGCATCTTACGAAATTACGAATCAACGGAAACGTAAAGAAACTAAACAAAATGAGTTATTTTGTTGTGCGCATGTCTACTTCTGACTTCCATCATCCAATCACATCAAATATTTTTTTTTTTGCACCCGATTGGGTATTCTTTTTTGCGAAGTGAGTCACTATTCTCTGGGGTGACTCCCCTTGCAGAGTGAATGGCCTATTTACCTCGCAGTCCACAGAGCAAACTGAGACAATGGTAGAGTCAGCGTACTGATGGTTATATTAGGGATAGTCAAGCTGATTCTTCATTGGGCACAAACTGACCTCTATCCAGAGAATGGTGAACAGATTATCATGTTGATCAGGCTCTGGCCATCTACTTAAATGCTGCAAAAAAAACCCCACAATGGTGCTCTTTGAGGAAGAGAACGAGTCCCCGAAATGCATCAGCTTGCCAACATCTGGTTATCTGTTGCCACACTATTTTGCCATCGGAATCTGCTGCTATGCATGTCACTTCTGTCCTTTGTGAGTATTTTATTGGCTGTTTGGTTTCTTTTAATAAATAGGCGTTTACGCCCTGTCCGGGAAATTTTAAGCTTCTCCCTATAAGCAAATAATTTCTTTGCTCTTAAAAGCACAAAAACAGCTCTCTTGTATAATGCCGGGAAAAGCGCGCTTGTATGTCTCCAAGTAACACAGACACAGACGCTGTTATCACCTTGAGCTTAGCAGAATCCTCCATTGAATGCTTTATTTCTTTTATTTATACTGTCAACATGAATAAACAAAGGAAGTTGGTGGCTTCAGAATCAGCCAATCAGAAACTTGTGTTCTTTCAAAATAACCAATCACACACACATGTATATATTCAAATAGAAATACAGTAGTGACGTGTGCAGACGGTTGTGTGCAGAGCCATGCGCCAAGCGTTGTGTCTCACAATTTGAACACTACTTACATCTCTCTGAACACGATCGTGTGCACACTCCCACTGCTACCAATGACGCGAGCCGTACTCTATCATGGCTCAGTGGGCCATAATTTTGTATGGTTATGCTATGGTTCCCATGTACGCAGATCTGCTTACTTAGAAGTGTAGATGCGGTCGCCATTAAGTGGCCAGTCCCTTGGTGAGGCATGAACGAACATCCTTAAAAGAGCAAACAGATCTGCCATGTCCACGGGAAGGTTTCCGCAGCCAATGGTCTTCCACCAACGTCGGTATGTGCGAATACGCTCGCATGAGCGCATTACAGCAAAACCGACACTGGGGGACATCTGACAACATACAATAATACATCTTCAACCAAAAAGGGAAGTATATCTACTCTTACCGGAACAGGTGGACTCCAGTGTCAGCGACAACAAGTCATAAAGGCAAGGGTGCCGAAATCGGCGGATCTGCGGAACTCCAAGGGGCCCAAGGCCTCCAAGCACGACTGCAGGGGTGTTGTGGGTAATCACCCAACCAAACCTCATTTGGAGGGAAGACCAGGGCTGGACCTTAGGCGTTGAAAGACCGGCTGGAGCACAAGGGAACTCTCATCCAGATGGTTATGTAAATAAAAAAATTGCTTCCATATGGTGTAGGTCAAAAAATGGGTTCTTTATTTCTATAAAAACAGCATACAACAATAGGAATAAAAACTGTGATCACAGAATAAAATTTAGGGCAATCTGGGGAGCAGAAAGCCAAGCCCAACGCGTTTCGTCCCAAAGGACTTCAACTGGGGCATATGTCTAAATTGACCCTGGTATGTGTACTGTATATATGTATGCAAGTTAGGAGACTTAGATTGCAAGCTTTTTGAGGGCAGGAACTCCCTAAGCTTTCCCTACTTGTCTGGAACCTTTCCCTGCCGCTGATACCGTCCCTGACAGATGGGTGACCTGTCCCTGAACTAGCCACATATATACGCGAATGCACACCAAACCCAGGGGCTGGAGTCTTAAATAGACTCTGCCACACCCAAGAGGGCTGCCAGAGTCACATGGGCGACCAGCATCCAATTAGGTCACTGCCCTAGTGACTCAGTAAACCATAGAGAAACTCATGACTTCCTCTCCCTCTGCATTGCGGCTGCAGTTGAGCGCCACCTGCAGTGGATACAGCAGACTGCATCTGCCTACATATGAAATCACTGCATAAATTGTCAGCACAATATATAAGTGTCTGTAATAAATAAACAAGCCCAATTGGAAGGTTTCCCCTTACTTTGTGCTCTGGTAACAACCTTCTGTCTTGGTGACAATGATCACCAAGATGCTTAGGGTGAGTTTTCCTAGTGGGGATAGCAATAAAAGCTTGAAAAAGGTCTAACCCTCCCCTACTCTGTCCAAATTAAAAAAAATAAACTTTTGCCTAGTTTTACCTTAAGGACGCAATCAGAAGACACTGCACTCACATTTCCGGGAACACGCTAATTCATATGGGCATGGGTTGTTCAGATGTACACTCACAGGATACTTTATTAGGTACACCTGTTCAATTGCTTGGTAACACAAATTGCTTATCAGCCAATCACACGGCAGCAACTCAGTGCATTTAGGTACCTAGACGTGGTGAAGACAACTTGCTGAAGTTCAAACCGAGCATCAGAACGGGGAAGAATGGGGATTTAAATGACTTTGAACATGGCATGGTTGTTGGTGCCAGATGCGCTGGTCTGAGTATTTCTGGGATTTTCACACACAACCAGAGAATGGTGGGAAAAAGAGAAAATATCCATTGAGCGGCAGTTGTGTGGAGGAAAATGCCTTGTTGATGTCAAAGGTCAGAGGAGAATGGGCAGACTGGTTTCAGATGATAGAGTTGAGAGTTGAATTGAGTTGAGAGGTATCTTGATATAGCAAGGTCTTACCCCGCTAGGAAGGCAACAGTAACTCAAATAACCACTCGTTACACCCAAGCTATACAGAATACAATTTCTGACCGCACAACACATCCAACCTTAAAGCAGATGCACTACAGCAGCAGAATACCACTCCGGGTGCCACTCCTGTCAGCTAAGAACAGGAAACTATGGCTACAATTCACACAGGCTCAAATTGGACAATAGAAGATTGGAAAAATGTTGCCTGGTCTGATGAGTCTCAAGTTCAGCTGCGAAATTCAGATGGTGGGGTCAGAATTTGGCGCATGGATCCATCCTGCCTTGTATCACTGGTTCAGGCTGGTGGTGGTGGTGTAATGGCGTGGGGGAGATTTTCTTGGCACACTTTGGGCCCCTTGGTACCAATTCAGCATCATTTACATTATAAGCTTAACTCCGGACTCATCTTTGTTCTGATTTCTTTAAATTAAAATATGTAGTTTTACTTTAAAGTTTAAAAGAACAAAAAAAAAAGTTATAATTTGTTCAGTCTGAGTTTGACAAAGTCCAAATTTTAGGTAAATTTAATTAGAAAAGAGGCAAATTATCCTGATGGAGGTGCTAGAACAAAGCATTAATAAAGTTTTGACTGTCACTGGGTAGACTGGACTCCACCCGCGTTGGTGTCCTTAGCGCCTTCAAACCTGGGCCTTCCCAGGGTGAAAGACATCTTCCATTTCCAGCGTTCAGTCCCGAATCCCTCTAGCACTTTCCAATTACACAGTAATATGTTGTTGGCACCTGAAGTAACGTGATTAATCACTCTTGAAAAATAGAATGTCAGTTTTCCCGTACGGGTGCATTAGGGAGCGGTTAAAGTCACGCTCTATGCAGGGCTCACATACTCAACACTTTGGCATTAAATTGGACCATTTAATGCTTTCCTACAAATGTTGAATTGGAGTTGAAATCGTTTATTTCACTTTAGGATGCGGTTTTAAAAAAGTCGTTTTCAGTAGAATTTGTGAATACTTCAAGGAAAAGTAAGCACAATGAAATCAGTCTTTCGTAGAAATTGGTGTTTTATTCCCAAAGTTACTAATGCCCATTTAATAAATAAAAACATGACTAGGGTCATCCTAGGACAGCCATTCTCAACCAGGGTTCTTTCAGAAATTGCTAGTAGTTCCTTGAGCTATGGCTGATTGACCCCCTCTTTTATAGTACCTGCATAGATCTGGGGTCAACACCACCTTGCAGAGCCTGCTACATGATTTCAGTGATTTTTTTACCGGTCTATAGTAAGAGGGGCATTATTACCATTGACCACCAATGTAAGGAGCACTTTTCCCACTGATTGCCAATGTAAAGAATATTCTTCTAACTGACCATCAATGTAAAGAGCATTTTTCCCACTATCCACCAATGTAAGGAACATTCTTCCCACTGACCACCAATGTAAGGAACATTCTTCCCACTGATCACCAACGTAAGGAACATTCTTCTCACTGATCACCAATGTAAGGAACATTCTTCCCACTGATCACCAATGTAAGGCACATTCTTCTCACTGATCACCAATGTAAGGAACATTCTTCTCACTGATCACCAATGTAAGGAACATTCTTCCCAATTTTTCTTTATTAAAAGTCTTGCAATCAATAAGCATAAAATCACTATAATATACATAAATATATACATATTTACATAAATGAAAATAAATATAGCAAATCTGCTCTCAAACAAAAAATGACTTTACAGCAAAAACAGAACTCATCATGAACATGTCATTATTGGGGATAATCTCACTATAACTCACACCAATACATCAGACATCTAAACTATGAGGTCAAGAAACAAACCCGCACCCATTATGCATGCAGCCCTTCTTCAAAAAGAAGCTACTAACCAACAAAAGCTAAGGGAGTGAAAGAAACAGAAAAAGAAAAGAGCTCCTCACCCAGAGATGGGCAGTTCACCAAAGGCAGGTCTGATATTCCTCCACGCCCTTTTCCAGACCGCCCGAGGCTCCCTGCCTTTCTCAAGACCCCGAATTTTCCCAACCTCACCCAGAATATCGTGCACCACCACCTCAACAGAGAGGACTTTTTTCCGCAGGGTAATCTGGCACCGTGCATTCCATGTGAAGTAACGGACAACAATACTAACTAAAAACTGTGTATCCAAATCAAAATCCCAGCGAGTCGGGAATGCCCCGTACACCCACTCCGCATAACTCATGCGATAGAAAAAGGGGATGCCTAGAGCCCTCCCCACCCTTTTATACACCTCTATGTTAAAGGGACACTGCAGCAAAAAGTGGTCCATAGACTCCACTTTACCAACACACTCCGCTCTAGGACAATCCCGATCATCCACAGGGCGATGCTTCAAGTTCCCTCTGACATAGAGCCTTCCATGGAAAGCGAGCCAGGCTTGATCCCTAAACTTCAAGGGGATTCTTTCTAAATTGATTAAACGCAACCCCTCCCTCATTACAGAGCCTGGGCAATCCCTTAAGGCCAGTGACACACTGAAAGCAGGGCTCAAAATCCTCTTCTCCAGAAGCTTCCTGGGGAGGGACTTGATATCCTCCACTGTCACCTGCCACTGCCGAAGTATTTTCAGACACGGGGCAACATAAGCCGGGAGCTTGCCATGTCGGACTCTCAGACTTTTCACTGGCCCGCCATCTTCCCAGCATCGCAGAAAAGGCCTAAAACAAGATTGAAAAATGCCCACCCATCCCGGCGGGTTCTCTGCTAGCATGTTACCAAGATTGTACTTTAAAAAGAGCAGAGAAAAGAAAACTATTGGGTTGACCATTCCTAGGCCACCCTCCCGCCTAGACAGGTAAGTTACATTGCGTTTGATCAGGTTCAGCCTACTTCCCCATAACAGTTGGAAAAAACAGCTGTACACCCTTGCATAGAGAGATGCTGGCAAGATACAGACGAAGCTGACATATAAAAAGATTGGGACCAGGTACGTTTTGATCAAGTCAACCCTCTCCCTCAAGGAAAGCTTCCATTTCTTCCAGCTTGCTACTTTGGCATTGGCACACACCAACCTGCTTTCCCAATTTCGATGACCATAGTCACCAGGACCAAATTGGATGCCCAACACTTTAATTTCCTGCTGGGGCTCTGGGAAGGCATCCGGAAGTTCGAAGCTTTCACCCTCCTCACCCATCCAGAAAACTTCACTCTTTTCATGGTTGACTTTAGAACCAGAAGCCTCCGTGTACTGCTCTATCATAGAGACCACCTCCTGCGCCTCCTCTGTCCCAGAGACAATAACAGACACATCATCGGCATAGGCCACGACCTTCAGAGGCGGCACACCAGCAATGCCCAAAGGCACCCCGCACAAAGATCCACTCTCTAGCCTTCTTATGAAGGGGTCGATTGCGAATACATATAACAGGGGGCTCAGAGGACATCCCTGGCGCACACCAGAGCCAACCTCAAAAGGCCGTCCAACCCAACCATTAACCAGTGGGAAGCTCTCAGCCCCTCTATATAATGTCTTCAGCCAATCTATAAACCTCCCCTGCAGGCCGTATCTACCAAGTAGCAAATACAGGTACTCGTGATTGACTCTATCAAAAGCCTTCGCCTGATCCAATGCCAGCAAGTACTTTCTCCATCCAGCAGCCCTGCATCGTTCCAAAGCCTCCCGGACAGCTAAAACCGCTGAAAAGGTACTTCTACCTTGGACCGAGCAGTGCTGATGACTGGACAACAAATCGCCTGCTACTGACGACAAGCGCCAAAAAAGAATCTTCACCAGGATCTTTCTATCAACATTGAGAAGACTGATGGGGCGCCAGTTCTCAATCATTGAGGGGTCCTTACCTTTTGACAGAAGAATCACAGCGGATTGCCTCATGGAGGGAGGGAGCGGACCCTCTTCTAGACAGCTGTTATAAACCTCTGCTAAAAAGGGAGCCAGAATGGACTTAAAACACTTGTAGAATTCAGCTGTCAACCCATCTGGCCCAGGCGATTTTTTGGTAGCCAGCTTCTCTATAGCATGAACTACCTCATCCACTGAAATTGGTTCTGTCAAATCCATCAAAGGCAATGTACCATTTCCCAATCCTGGAGTAGAATCCAGAAAGCTTTCCATCCTGTCCCGACAAAGGTCCTTTCTTCCCAGAAGGTCTGCGTAATATGATCTGAAGATCTCCAGGATCCCTGATCTGGACTTCACCAGGGAACCCGTACTATCCCTCAGGCCTATGACCGTCTTAACTGCTATGCCTTGCTTACAGTTCTGGTAAGGATCAGGCGAGTGATATTTTCCATAATCCCTCTCCAGAACCAAGGAGGCATGCCGGTCGTATTGACACTTCCTAAGAAGAAACTTCACCTCAGAGATCTCCCCTGGATCTCCTCTATACGAGACAAGACGATCAAGCTTCCTCCGCAAATGCTGGTAGGCAATGTACATACCAAGCTGCTTCTTCTTACTTACGGCCTTGAAAAGTCCAATTGCCCTTTGTTTCACAAGCTCCCACCACTCTGACTTACTGCTGCAAAAGTCCAGAATAGAAACCTGTGCCTGAAAAAAATCCTCAAAGGATTGTCTTACCTCTACATCTTCCAGGAGAGTCAAATTCAGTTTCCAGGTACCCCTTCCCCTGGGTGGAGTGTCCGAGGCATTCAGAGTCACAGACAGCATACAGTGGTCAGAGAACTCCACCGCCCTCAACTCAGGAGCCGAGAAAGCAGAGTTCTCCTTTAAAAAAAACCTATCTATCCTACTCTGACTATTCCCTCTCTGAAATGTGAATCCTGTGCTGCCAGGGCAGTGCTTAATATGCACATCTACCAGGCCTGCTTGTCTCACCATATCTCTAAGAAAAACGCTATCATAACCCAGCCTGTCTATGGAGCCTCTCCTGTCTTCAGGCCTAATTATGGTGTTAAAATCACCTCCAAAGACAACCTGCTGGGACGTAAAAAGGAAGGGCTTGATCTCTGTGAGGAGGCATTTCCTGCCCCATTTTGACTGCGGTCCATAGATATTGATCAGGCGCAGGTCCTGCCCCCCAACAGAGACGTCTAAGACCATGCATCTCCCCATTTCTACCTCAATTACCTGCCGGCACGTTACCATATCGGTGTTAAAAAGGACCGCAACTCCGCTGCAGGGCTCAGCCGCAAGAGACCAAAAGGAGGGACCGCATCTCCACTCCCGTTTTGCTAGATGGACATCGGCCAAAGTATTGAGCCAGGTCTCTTGCAAAAATAAAATCTCGGCATCAAACTCGCTGAGCAAAAATAAGGCAATATCACGAGCTCTTGCAGATTTAATGCTGGCGACATTAATGGTCGCCACCTTTATCGGAGTGGGAACTGCCATCAGGATGATTGGGGTAGTCGTTTCTTAACCTTTGTCACACTCTCATCACCCGAAACAGCTCTCTTAAGACTACGTGACTCCCCCTCATCCATGGATGATAAAGAGAAAGATATATCAGACATCTCATCACCCGACAAAACTGAAAAAGTATTACCAAGAGGAACCCCTCCTGGGTCCGACCCTGAGGAAGAAATGACCACTTTACTTGTCTTCCTCTTCTTCTTTTTCTTCCTCCTAAACTTCTCCCACCCCTCATCATCTGAATCCCCCTCAACAGAGGGTGAGACATGGGATATGGACACCTTTCCCTCAACCCCTCCCCCATCCAACACCCTCACAGGCCCCTGACCACGTTTACGCTGCCGAGGGACAGGGACTGGAGGCTGAGATGGAAGATCCGCCAAACCTGCCCCTCCAGCAGCTTCTGCCAGTCTGGAGGATCTACGTACAGAAGGATTAGGGACCACCACATGGGGGACAGACTCAGGGACCACATTACTGGGGGAAACAGAATCCAAAACAACAGATGTAACAGACACAGGAGGGACAGACTCAGGGACCACATCACTAGGGGAAACAGAATCTGGAACAGATGTAACAGAAACAGGAGGGACAATAACAGTTTTAGCGGCCTCATCCTCTTTATCAAGCCTCTGTAGCTCAGACGCCAATCCTGGCAAGTTATGTAATGCCTCCGGGCACTGGCTATA
Organism: Lithobates septentrionalis; assembly: GCA_037952835.1. Taxonomy (NCBI): domain Eukaryota; kingdom Metazoa; phylum Chordata; class Amphibia; order Anura; family Ranidae; genus Lithobates; species Lithobates septentrionalis. Next base: position 529,210 of record JBBDGP010002693.1, on the reverse strand, counting down.
AGGATGACCGAGCTTCTGGCACAAATTGCACCGAATTTCGGTACAATCTTTGGCCAAATGGCCCAAATCCTGGCATAGTGAGCATTTCTTACGGGTACAGGTGGATGCAAAATGGCCTTTGTCTCCACATTTATTACAGACCTTAGGCTGACCCTTGTAAAAAATAGTCAGCCTATCCCTCCCCAGAAAAGCTGAACAGGGAAGGTGTTGAACTACATTGCCCAGCATGCCCAATTTTAGTGACACTGTCCAGGCCCCTGTCCATATCCCATGTTCATCCAGGACCTTCCGCAGTGGAGCGAGGACCTCACCATATCGGCGTAGCCATACTATCAAATCAGCCTCTGGTATGGATTCGTTACGCACCAGGATCGTCACCGACTTTATCAGAGGCTGCCTGGAAATCACCTTTGGCACCAAACCACTCCACTGCGGAAGGCCCTTGCACCTCCTATATCGCTCCCAAAATAAATCCAGACCCTCAGGCTTTACAAAGGACAAATCAAATTCATAACTCCCCACTGGGCAAATCAAAGCAAATATATCCAAGGCTTTAAACCCCATTTCTAAAACCAACTCAGCCACCCTCCCCCTTACTGGTGGGGTCCCCTCCCCCTCCCACCTTAACTGAACCACATTCCTTCTCCTGTACCCACCAACCATCCCACCACCAAGCCTCCCCAAATTGTGACTAGTATTTACAAAATTCCCTCCACCCTCCTTGTTGCGACTCCCCAGAACAGATGCATAACTCCCCATATTCTTCCTTGCAGAGGATCCATCTGTGCGATTAGAAACATCTAAAACAACTTTGGCAGATAACGATTGCACAGATTTGAGATTGGATTGCACACCTGAAGAATCTTTCCCCTGCTGAGCAGAAGAAATGTCATTTTTACCTATAGCAGCCACATTAACCCCTTCACCACCACCACCCACCACCAACACATCCTTTGCTTTATCAGTAATATTGCTGTCATTATTTTCTGTCACATTCATAGTTCCTGCCGTGTCCTCACTCACTGCTGTCCCCATACACACATCACCTCCAGGCAGACTCTTCTCCTCCATCAGGACAGGACTATCAGCAGAGCAGAGTGAAGGTTGTTCCAATACAGCAACAGGTGAATCATTGCAGGAGACTTCCATGGCTGTCTCCACTTCACATGCTGCACTATGCTGATCCCCTCCCCCACCTGCATCAATCAGCCCAGGTGAAGGTGAAACAGGCTCTTTAGAGCTGGCAGCCATCTTGCTTGTAGAACTACAGGTCTCAGCAGTAGCAGCAAAATCCATGTCCGGGGTGTATGATGTAGATCCATCCACATTGCTCTGGTGAGCTAATGACACCTCTGCCAGGGGTTTTCCCTCCATGTCTGCAGAAGGTTTCTCCACAGCAGAGACTCCAACAGGCAGCGGTTTGCAGAGCTTCTTCCCTTCCTGTTCCTCAGCCGGGACACCATCCACTACAGCCGGGACACCATCCACCACAGCCGGGACACCATCCACCACAGCCGGGACACCATCCACCACAGCCGGGACACCATCCACCACAGCCGGTGGGGCAGACATGTTGGAAGGAGGCAGCATGGTGCACTGGGATTTCTCCACCAGTGCTGGCTCTGCCGGTCTGTAACCCCTCTGCTCATCCTCTGGGACTTCACCAACAGACCTGTCTGCCCTTAGGGGTGACTCCATCTGTTGGATGAACTTTAGGGTGCCATGTTCATTCTCAACCCCCTGGCTGGTTGCTGCTGGCGATTCCCCAGCCTGACATGGGGGGAGAGGTGCAGAGGCAGATGAAGCCGGGTTGTCTGTTACCTGCGGCTGCTGTTCCACAGAACTCACCGATGTCTGGCTGGCAAATCTTCTGTCATTTTTAAACTTTTCCGCAAAAGCTCCACTTTTATCTTTTAATTTCTCCAAAAATAAAGATTGTTTCTTTACCTCCTCTTCCATTTGCTGTAACTCTGGCTTCATGGCCAAACGATTCTTACTCCAGGCCTGGAAATACTTGGTCCTGAAGTTTTTATGTTCAGCTTTTAAACATTTCAGTTTCTCCTCAGCCCTTCCAATTGCTCGAAAGCGATCAATAATCTTCTGTCTGTAGACATCCACATTCTCACCAGGGCCTGGACCCACAGTCAGATCCTCCACCTCCTCCTCCTCCTCACTAGGCCCCGTGTCATCAGGGGGATCTCTCCCTGGGCCTCCCCCAGGATCAGGCATTATTCCTGGGCCAAGCTAACAGGCAAGGCCCAGGCTTGAAAAAAGGCTGGTTCTCACAGAGAGCTCCTTAGGCTTGTCCTCCTCCTCCTTCCCACTGATCACCAATGTAAGGAACATTCTTCTCACTGATCACCAATGTAAGGAACATTCTTCCCACTGACCACCAATGTAAGGAACATTCTTCCCACTGATCACCAATGTAAGGCACATTCTTCTCACTGATCACCAATGTAAGGAACATTCTTCCCACTGATCACCAATGTAAGGAGCATTCTTCCCACTGATCACCAATGTAAGGAGCATTCTTCTCACTGATCACCAATGTAAGGAACATTCTTCTCACTGATCACCAATGTAAGGAACATTCTTCTCACTGATCACCAATGTAAGGAACATTCTTCTCACTGATCACCAATGTAAGGAACATTCTTCTCACTGATCACCAATGTAAGGAACATTCTTCTCACTGATCACCAATGTAAGGCACATTCTTCTCACTGATCACCAATGTAAGGAACATTCTTCTCACTGATCACCAATGTAAGGAACATTCTTCTCACTGATCACCAATGTAAGGAACATTCTTCCCACTGACCACCAATGTAAGGAACATTCTTCCCACCGACTACCAATGTAAGAATAATTCTTCCCACTGACTACCAATGTAAGAATAATTCTTCCCACTGACCAGCATTGTTAAGAGCATTCTTCCCACTGATCACCAATGTAAGGAACATTCTTCCCACTGATCACCAATGTAAGGAACATTCTTCTCACTGATCACCAATGTAAGGAACATTCTTCTCACTGATCACCAATGTAAGGAACATTCTTCCCACTGATCACCAATGTAAGGAGCATTCTTCTCACTGATCACCAATGTAAGGATCATTCTTCCCACTGATCACCAATGTAAGGAACATTCTTCTCACTGATCACCAATGTAAGGAACATTCTTCTCACTGATCACCAATGTAAGGAACATTCTTCCCACTGATCACCAATGTAAGGAACATTCTTCTCACTGATCACCAATGTAAGGAACATTCTTCTCATTGATCACCAATGTAAGGAACATTCTTCTCATTGATCACCAATGTAAGGAACATTCTTCTCATTGATCACCAATGTAAGGAACATTCTTCCCACTGATCACCAATGTAAGGAACATTCTTCTCACTGATCACCAATGTAAGGAACATTCTTCTCACTGATCACCAATGTAAGGAACATTCTTCTCACTGATCACCAATGTAAGGAACATTCTTCTCACTGATCACCAATGTAAGGAACATTCTTCCCACTGATCACCAATGTAAGGAACATTCTTCTCACTGATCACCAATGTAAGGAACATTCTTCTCATTGATCACCAATGTAAGGAACATTCTTCTCACTGATCACCAATGTAAGGAACATTCTTCTCATTGATCACCAATGTAAGGAACATTCTTCCCACTGATCACCAATGTAAGGAACATTCTTCCCACTGATCACCAATGTAAGGGGCATTCTTCACACTGATCACCAATGTAAGGGGCATTCTTCCCACCAGTGGTGGCTGGTGCTCGATAATTCGGGGGAGGGGGCGCAGCAAATCTTTAGTGATTTATCACCTATCACTCTGGCTAAGCGATGGAGTCTGCGACCTGTCACTACCCACTTACAGAACCATCAGGTTGTTTATCGTTGGGGATTTCCCTTTCGACTGTCGGCCTCTAAAGACGTGGTACAATACTCTACGAAAGTGAGGCCTTCCTACCTAACCTAGGCCTCCCACCACTGCCTGACGAGGGGCTCAACTACCTCTTCCTGATCCTCGGCCATTCTCCACCCCTGGAAAGATCTGGACCCCAGTGTGACGAAGATCACAGAAAGCTTCCTCCACTCCTCAATGGGCTGCTTCTTCGAGAAACCCCACCTGATGGCCTTCTACTGAAATCCTTGCTGATCAGTTTCTACACAGATGGTTTATGTTCCATCTATGTGTTTCTGATCTTGATCTTGATTTAAAGATCTGGTTCCTGCACCCGTGGGATTAATATCACAATCACACAATATTTGTTTGGTTCTTCACTTGGTTTAACTTTCAAGCACTTCGGAAGATAACCGGTCCTATTTGCCTGGTCTTGCGAACTATCATGCTCCTCTCCCTTATCTTTGGTTTATATCTTGGCTTTGGTCTTGGATTCCTGAGGGTTTGGATATCCTCAGGTCACTCACCAGTGTTGTTGTTTTTCTTTAATGTTATTTTTTACAGGTCCTTTTTTGACCTGTGCTTGTCTACAACACCTATTTTGCTTGCTGTTCTACATTTTTTGGTTTCTTATTCATCAAAGATTTTTCTTTTCTTCTGTACACCATGGACTCTACCTCTTGCCTAGTTTGATTGGATGAGGACTACATTGCTTGAAGCTCATTATGGCCAATGGCGACCCTAGGGGGGGGGGGGGGGGGCAGAGGGGGCCCTGACCCCCCCAACATTATGCTGGGCCCCACCATGTGCCCCCCCCCCAAAAAAAAATATATATATATATATATTTTTTTTTTTTACAAAAAGGCAATTTCTTTTTGTTTGTATTCATATCGGATGTGCCGCATCTTACTCGGGCCACCGCTGGGGTAACACAGTCTCTATTGAGAGGGAGAACGTCCCCAGTCAGCTCCTGCGCGTGATTCCTCCCTCCTCCCTCTGCTCGCTGACACTGCATAATGCAAGCGCTCACACAACCACGGTCGCCCGATCTGCTCCTTACCCTGCATCCTCACTGGCAGGGAGAAGAGCGAGTTGCAGGAAGGACTCCACCAGGACTCTCAGTTACTGAAAAAACAGACTGATTTCTCCTGTCCTTAGGACAGGAGAACGAGCCTGTAAATTCCAAGAAATGCCAGACCAGTGCTGTCAATAGCAGGGACAGGACAGCAAGACAGCCAGGGCCCGGTGGCAAGACAACCTTTGCAACCCTGATAGTTCTCCCACTGCTTTGGACCCTTATATTTTCTTGGTATGCTGGTGACATATATCTCTTGTTCTCTGTCACCCTGGGGGGCTCCAATACAGTAGGAAGGGCGCTCACTGCAGAACATGTGAAAGGGCTGTTGTGGGATCGTAGTAAAGGGGTAAGGGCCCCAGGATAGATAAGATAGATAGATAGATAGATAGATAGATAGATAGATAGATAGATAGATAGATAGATAGATAGATAGATAGATAGATAGATAGATAGATAGATCTATCTGCATTTTATATTGCCCCCCTATTTTTGTCCCTGTCCCCCCATGTGCCCCCCCTAAATATGAAAGCTGGAGACGCCACTGATTATGGCTTTAAGTATTTTTTCCTGTAACATTAAAGGTTTGAACTCTATACATAAGAGATGGTTAGCTTTGAAGGAATTCAAATCTTCCAAAGCAGATGTGATCATGGTTCAGGAGACTCACTTTCGAGTTGAGGGATCCTTTACGTTCGCTTCTAAACTATTTCCCACCACCTTTGTTTCTTCCGATCCTTCTGCAAAGGCTGGTGTGGCGATTTTGATAAAACGCACATGTCCACTGCGGATTGAATCATCCTTCTTGGACCCTCATGGCCGTTTCAATCTCCTGAATTGTGCTTTTATTACTACAACTTTTACCTTGGTTAAAATCTATGCACCTAACTTGGGGCAGATATGTTTCTTACAGAAGTATTTGAGAAAATGCACACCTTTTTACAACCCTTTATGATCCATAAGTAGAGGTAGAGATTTTAACATCTGTATGTCCCCAACTAAAGATTATTATTGATATGATATGATATTGACCTGTACACTTTTATCCTTCCCAGACCTACAATCTAAATATCAAGTTCCAAAATCCTTTTTTACTCCTACTTACAAATTAAAAAAATCTTCTTAACCAAATCCTCTAGCCTATCACTGGACAAACCTACTGGTTTCAAATTTCTGTGTGCTCAAGGTCCATTTGAGCCTCATGTGATTTCAACTATATACAAGCTCCTTCACGAGGCTACTCCTTTGGCCGAGACTAGCCATTCCTATATGAGCAAATGGTCCCATGCTGTTCAGCAACCTATCTCCATATCAGATTGGAAGAAAATTTGGGGAGCTGTTTCTAAAGTATCACGGTGTGTGGCACAGTGAGAGACTGTTTACAAAATCCTTTTATTTTGGTATAGAACCCCAGACATTTTACATGCCCTCAATCCAGAGAGACTTCATGGATGTGCTGGAGATGCGGCACAGAAGTAGGCTCTCTTTATCATATTTTCTGGAATTGTCCCCTTATTAAACCCTTTTGGGCTTTTGTCCAGACTCTTTTACAAAACCTATTAAGTGTGACCATACCCTTAAACCCCATGCATTATTTGTTGGGCCCCCCCTTTCCGGGTATCCCCAAACCTGCAAGGAAGCTGATGGCCTTTATTCTATTAGCGGCAAAAAGAGCAATTCTATGTTGTTGGTTATCTCCTTCCTCTCCCACTAATTCACAACTCTTATCTAACATAGCCAATCTACGCAGGATGGAACATCTCAATACGTTAATCGATGCCTCAGTATCACGATTCAATAAAATTTGGGAGGTCTGGGATGCTTCTGTCTATTGCCCAGAAGTGGTTCTCCCAGAACATTAGACGGAGGCCTCTTATGCCTATTTGCTTATGTTTTGCGGAACCTTTGAGTTTTCATGTTCTGCCTTCATCGTGCCTTCTTTTTTTTTCTTTAACCTCCTTTTTATGCTTAGTTTATTGTTTGATACGTTTTATCTGCTATGCTGGAGACCTGTATTGTGTTAAGCCAATTGACGATACTGTGTTTTATTCTGACCCTCCAGTCATGTCAGAAATGTGTCTTTCTATGATTTTCTTCGATTGATTCGTATGTTTTTTTCTTATTCATGTACTTGACGTATATTTTGTTCTTTGTAGATTTGCAAAATAACAATAAATATACCATTTAAAAAAAAAAAAAGGAAAGCTTTATTTGTCTCAAGAAATCTTAAAAATGTCATATAGGGTACAGTGTTGCATGACTGCGCAATTGTCATTCAAAGTGTGACAGCGTTATAGGGGACTCTCCATCAGACCCAAATGGGAGGAAGATATTGGGCGAATAACTGAGGAACAATGGAGCAGAATATTGGCATCAGGGCCAGAGGTTTCACTGTCCCCCGTCACAGATTGTATCCCATTTTTGTTACATAGATCATATCATACCCCTTTGAAAATGTTTAAGTTTGGAAGAAGGCCAAACACGAAGTGCCCAAGGTGTGGGGGGGTGACTTGGTGCATATGGTCTGGAGATGTCCCAAGTTGCACAGATATTGGAGCAAAATAGTGGCAAAAATGAATTCCGTATTTGGGACGTCTTTAGTCTTGGAAGCTAATGCCGCGTACACACGACCGGTCTTTCCGTCAGGATGAACTCTGACGGTTTTCTCGACGGAGTTCCGATGGAGTTCCGCTGAAACGGACTTGCCTACACACCATCACACCAAAGTCCGATCGTTTAGAACGCGATGACGTGCGACGGGACTAGAAAAAGGAAGTTCAATAGCCAGTAGCCAATAGCTGCCCTTGCGTCATTTTTGGTCCTTCGGACCAGCATACAGACGAGCCGTTTTCCCGACAGGAACTCATTCCGTCGGAAAGATTTGAAACATGTTCTTTTTCTAAGGTCTGACAGAATTTTAGAAAGAAAAAGTCTGATGAAGCCCACAGACGATCGGAGTGTCCGATGGAATGATTCCGTCGGACCTTTTCTGCCGGAAAGTCCGGTCGCGTGTACGCGGCATTGGACATGCGTCTTGGGACTGGTGGAAGGGAACGGCTGGTTAGGAGATACAAGGATTTCAATTATTAGATGTCTGTTTCAGGCAAGGAACTTGATTGCACAAAAGTGGCAGGCAAAGGCCCCTCCGGCAGTAGAAGAATGGATGTTGGTGATGAAAGACGCTATTTGGAAAGAAAAATTCACTTATTGCAAGAGGGGAAATATTAAGAAATACGAGAAAGTGTGGAAACGGTGGCTAGAGGTGGGAAAAACCCCAATTATAATTAAAATGAAGAAGAGTGAGGAGGGGGGAGGGTGGAGCAGGGGCGGACTGACCATTGAGCCACTCGGCCACTGCCCGAGGGCCCTGGGCCACTAGGGGGCCCCATCAGGGTTGCCAGCCTCAGTAAAACCAGGGACAGTATGTATAAATCTGTGGTTTTTTTTACATCTGTCTGTGTATACTGTGTGTACATGTATGTGTATACTGTGTGATTGTATACTGTGTGTGTGTGTATACTGTGTGGCCCCATAATCTCTGATTGCCTGGGGGCCCCATAATCTCCTAATGCCTGGGGGCCCCATGAGTTATCAGTCCGCCCCTGGGGTAGAGAGTAGGGAATGAATAAATGAGATGGTAGTATGGGTCTGTGTGAGAAAGGAATAGGTGGGGGGGAGAGGAGTGGGAAGGGGTTGAGGGGGGAGGGAGGCGCGGAGTTAGGGGAGGGGATTGGAAAGGGGGGGATTGTATTTTTCATTCTCTTCCTTGTGACGCATAAAATGTAAAATGAAGAATTAATTTTTCAATAAAAAGTATTTGATTCAAAAAAAGTGTGACAGTGTTGAAAGCTGAAAATTGGCCTGGGCAGGAAGGGGGTGAAAGTGCCCAGCAGGCAAGTGGTTAAATAAAAGCCCTACCATGCTGTTAAAAAAAGATATAAAAAAAAAGTATAATACATTAGGATAGACTAAAACACCTAAAAGAAATCAAGACATCGCCCAAAAAATATTGCTCTGGGACTCAAAGGGAAGCAGGGAGAAAATGGCCTGGAGACTCCAATGGGTAACAGGTGATATTGCCCTTGGTTGGCCAAGTTCCAAAAAAAAAATTGCTACAACTTTTAAAACCTTTTAAACTTCCCTTGTCTTATTTTTTTGACCTTTCAATGTTGGCACCAAAAAAGCTGTGAAAACAGACTTGTAAAATCTTGTACGCAAAAAAAAAAAAAAAAAGGGACGCGGAAAACGACAGCGGAGTGTTTTGGGTTCATGCGGTGAAACAGAAGAAAAAAAGTTGCAAATGATGAAAGTGTTGCTGGTAACATACTCGGCGCTCCGGGGTGTTGGAAATGTTTGCAGAGGGTAAGAGAACGTTATTTCAATCATGTCTAGACTTTCATATTCAATTATGGCCGTCTCCATGGAAAACTGCGCCGCGGCGGACAATAAGAAGCCAACAACAAGCTCACTGAAAGCAAGAATGAAAACACCGACCCATAAAACACGTCTTTCAGGAGATACATCTGTAGATGAAATGACTATGAGTTATGTGATAGGATGCAACAGAGGTCACAAAGGATGAAAGGATGTTGGACATCCCATAGGATACGTCCAGATATACAGAGGTAAGTCCATGGATGTCTAATAAAAGGTCTGTAATTCTAGAAATAGAGACACAGAGAGGGAGGTACTAAAATAGCAGGTTTTCGTCTATAATACACATATGAGTTCTTGTTCGAGAAAAGAGCATTATCCACTTAAAGTGGGGTTCCACCCAAAAAAAAAAAATCTACATGAAAAATCCTAAAAAAAAAACAAAAAAACATTTGGATATTTTTTTTTTTTTTACTTACCTCTAAATGCCTGTTGCTAGGGGGTCCCTCGTAGTCTGCCTCTTCCAGTGCCTGGGCTGGTGACATCACTTCCGTCTCAGCACAGGAAGGGCTCAGCTCTGCTCCCTCTCTCCTGTCAATCATCTGGGACCTATTACAGGTCCCAGGTGACTGAGCGGCCAATCACGGTGCACGGCGCCGCTCGCGCATGCGCAGTGGGTGCCAGGCTGTGAAGCCACAGCCCGGCGCCCACAGTTGCAATGCCGACGCCGCTGTATTCTTCATATTTTTGGTAAAAAAAAAATCTCAATAAGCGTATATTGATTGGTTTGCTTAAAAGTTATAGCATCTACGAAATAGGGATGGCATTTTTATTATAATTTTTTTTTTTTACTAGTAATGGCGGCAATCAGCGATTTTTAGCAGGACTGCGACATTGCGGCGGACAGATCGGACACTTTTGACACTTTTTTGGGACCCTTGACATCTATACAGCGATCAGTCCTATACAAATGCACTGATTACTGTATAAATGACGCCGGCAGGGAAGGGGTTAACACTAGGGGGCGATCAAGGGGTTAAATGTGTTTCCTGGGAGGTGTCTCTAACTGTGGGGGGGGACTGACAGGAGGAGGAGAGAGATCGCTGTTCCTGATCACTAGGAACAGACGATCACTCTGTACTTCCCTGTCAGAACGGGGATCTGTCTGTTTACATTGACGGATCCCCGTTCTGGCTCTCTGTGGAGCGATCGCGGGTCGCCGGCGGACATCGTGGCCGCAGGCCATGCGCATCGGCTCCCCAGCTTTGCAGCGGGCGCGCGCCTGCTGTAACCCTTAAAAGTGCTGACGTACACCCCCACGCGATTTGCGGGAATGAGCCGACCTGCCGCAATATAATGATGGTGGCTGGTCGGCAAGTGGTTAAAGTGTTACTAAACCCAGGAGCCTGCAGTCACTATATCTGGTCTCCCTCAGTACACAGAAAATGGAAATGCGATTATTTTAGTAAATATAAAGTGCTAAATACCTTTTCTCATCAGCAGTATATAGCAGTCTTGTGACTTCTATCAGTGTCTGGTTAAAGCTTGTAGGAGGAGTTTTCATTCTCCTCTGACTGTCCTATGAGGCTGCAGGACCCCTGACCCTCTGTCTGGACAGTGCTGATTAGCCCTGTGCTGATCACATGTACCCTCCCAAGAAAAAAAATACCTATAGCAATACACATCAAACTGAGCATGTGCAGAGTGACTCCAAGGCTCTTGGGGAGAGTAAAAGAAGGGGAAGATCAGAGAAGACAGGATCAAACAGCCTTTTTACACAATGCAGAGGATTAACCCCTTAGGTTGCACAGTGAGTATAACAAGCAAGCTTTACTGCATATACAGACTGATTTTAATGTTGGGGGTTTAGTAACACTTTAAACGCTTGCCGACCACCTGCCATCATTATACTGCGGCAGGTCGGCACAATCCCGCCAGCCGTCGTAGATGTACGTCGGCTCCTTTAAGCGGGATAGCAGAGGAACGCGCGCCCGCTGCACTGCAGGGGGGTGCCGATGCTCGTGGTCGTCGGTCGCGATGACCGCCAGCCATGAGCGATCGCGGGCACGAGAGGCAGATCAGGGACGTGTGTGTAAACACACAAATCCCTGTTCTGTTCTGTGAGGAGAGAGAAGATCGTGAGTTTCTAATAGCTAGGAACCACGATCTGTCATCTCCTCTAGGTCAGTCCCCTCCCAACTACAGTTAGAATCACACACAGGGAACACATTTAACCCCTTGATCGCCCCCTAGTATTAATTCCTTCCCTGCCAATGACATTTACACAGTAATCAGTGCATTTTTATAGCACTAATCTCTGTATAAATGCCAATGGTCCCAAAAATGTATCAAAAGTGTCCGATCTGTCCGCCATAATGTCGCAGCCCTGATAAAAATCTCAGATCGCCGCCATTACTAGTAAAAAAAAAAAAAAATAATAAAAATGCTATAAATCTATCCCCTACTTTGTAGACGCTATAACTTTTGCGCAAACCAATCAATATACGCTTTTTGCAAATTTTTTTTTTACCAAAAATATGTAGAAGGATACATATCGGCCTAAACTGAGAAAAAATTAGCTTTTTTTGAAAAATAACGGGGTTATTTATTATAGAAAAAAGTACAAAATATTGTGTTTTTTTTCAAAATTGTCGCTCTTTTTTTTGTTTATAGCGCAAAAAATAAAAACCGCAAAGATGATCAAATACCATCAAAAGAAAGCTCTATTTTTGGGAAAAAAAGGACATCATTTTTGTTTGGGTGCAACGTCATGCGACCGCGCAATTGTCAGTTAAAGCGACGCAGTGCCGAATTGCAAAAAAATGGCCTGGTCAATCAGCAGCCAAATCTTTCGGGGCTGAAGTGGTTAAGACCTCAACTGCGCCACATCCAGAATTACAGTGCCTTGAAAAAGTATTCATAACCCTTGAAATTTTCCACGTTTTTTCATGTTACAACTTGTTACAACTACAAGACTTGCAACTAATTGCAGAGAAAGGCGGTTCTACAAAGTATTGACTCCTGGGGGCGCCATACAAATGTACCCCACACTTTTCACATATTTATTACTATCATTTTTCTCCCACTTCACAATTATGTGCCACTTTGTGTTGGTCTATCACATAAAATCCCAATAAAATACATTTACGTTTTTGGCTATAACATAATGTGGAAAATTTCAAGGGGTATGAATGCTTTTTCTAAGGCACTGTATATAACACGAAAAAGAGCAGGAATGTATCCTACCACAATGTTGGAGTTTATTGGCATCAGCGTGAGATAAACACATTTGTGTATAAATGTAGACAAAATCTTTACAATTCATAATGAAAACACCAGTGTGTCCAAAATGAAGCAGTAGAATCGCTCACGTTTGCCCGTACAGGCGCTACCCGTTCCCCAGCATCCTTGATCTATTTCACCTCCCTTGTCCACTCCTTGCGGCTAATATGTGTACGCTTCCAGAAGATTGGAAGTAATGGTTTAGCCGCTTTCGATAGGTGTGGCAGGACACTAAATCTCTTATACTGGCTAATCAGTAGAGGGGGACAAGGAGAAGGAAGTGGGGGGAGAAGGGGAAAGGTAAGTCAAGTGTTTTCTTCATCTAAGCTTTGATATCTGCCCAAAGGGGTCTACTCACAGGCCATTCCCACCACAAGTGTAAGAGTTGCACCACGGTGGCCACGACCTTGCCAACAAAGGTCTAAGGTGGAAGGCAGTGGCGGCTGGTGGTCAATTTTCTTGGGGGGGTGGCCCATGGCCCCCCCCAGCCAGCCAGACAGCTGCCCCCCCATCGCTCGAATGCCACATCGCATGCCGGTTGCCCATCAGGCCCCCCGCCAGCCCCGCACTTACCCCATCAAGGTCGTAGCTTCGGCAGCTTCCCCCTTACGTCTCCTCCTGAGTCCTGGCGATCGCTTCTCCTCCCGGCTAATCAGGACTTAAGACTCACTGCAAATCATGTCTTAAGACTTCCGGCCAATCGGGTCTCAGGACCTGCCTCCTGATTGGCCGGGAGGAGAAACAGAAAGACATTAGCTAATATTAATTTGCTAATGTCACACAACTGGGTGGGCTCCGGGCGCAGTGCTCTTTTTGAAGCCAATTAGAGCCTCAGGCTCTAATCATGTGCTTCGGGAAAAAAACAAAAAAACATTGGAATCCATGGGGCCGGGCGCACGGATTGGGGGGGGTGGCGCCCCTGCGCCCTGCATGAGTGGCCGATACTGGTGGAAGGGTAGATTTGCGACAGAGCAGCAGGCACCCGGTACCAGCGTGCGAGTGTCTCATAAGTACTTTCCTGAATTTTAGAATCAATTGAATTAGAGTGAGTCAACTGCACCATGGAGAACTGAAACCCTACATTCCATTCCCATTCCCGGATATACACTATATTACCAAAAGTATTGTGACGCCTGCCTTTACACGCACATGAACTTTGATGACATCCCAGTCTTACTCCGTAGGGTTCAATATTGAGTTGGCCTATAACAGTTATAATAGCTATAACAGTTTCAACTCTTCTGGGAAGGCTGTCTACAAGGTTTAGGAGTGTGTCTATGGGAAGGTTTGACCATTCTTCCAGAAGCGCATTTGTGAGGTCAGGCATTGATGTGGATGAGAAAGCCTGGCTGGCAGTCTCCTCTCTACTTCATCCCAAGGTGTTATATCGTGTTGAGGTCAGGAAGTTTCTCCACCCCAAACCCACTCGTCCGTGTTTTTATGGACCTTGCTTTGTACACTGGTCCTAATCATTTGGTGGAGGGGGGGGTTATGGTGTGGGGGTTGTTTTTCAGTGGTTGGACCTGGCCCCTTAGTTCCAGTGAAGGGAACTCTTAAAGCGTCAGCATACCAAGACATTTTGGGCGATTTCATTCTCCCAACTTTGTGGGAACAGTTTGGGGATGTCCCCTTCCTGTTCCAACATGACTGAGCACCAGTGTACAAAGCATGGTCCATAAAGACATGGATGAGGGAGTTTGGGGTGGAGGAACTTGACTGACCTGACCTCACCATGATAGAACACCTTTGGGATGAATTAGAGTGGAGACTGCGAGCCAGGCCTTCTTTCCAACATCAGTGCCTGACCTCACAAATGGGCTTCTGGAAGAATGGTCAAACATTCCCATAGACACACTCCTAAACCTTGTGGACGGCCTTCCCAGAAGAGATGAAGCCGTTAAGACTGCAAAGGGTGGGCCAACTCAATATTGAACCCTACGGACTAAGACTGGGAAGTGGGGACTGGGTAACCAGTGACGTCACTGAGAATGCCGCCTATCCATTCACAAGAGGCAATGTCTATACCAACACAAAAATCAAACAATCATACAATTTTGAATCATATTTAAAAATTTAATACTTTAAAAATCTTGAATCCGTTCCATCATTGTATATCTATCGGTGTTCATGCGTTGTGCTTCTGAAGTGTACTGGAATGCACACAACTCACATTGACCATGGTTCATAGGGACGGGGGACGTCTCTCCTACCCTGGAGGGATGACAATATGAAGTAATCTGGAAATGCTCAAAATCTAAAATAACAAACAAGGCAAACTTTATTTTATTTCTTTTTTTCTTTTTTTGTCACTTTCAGCGACTGCGACTCACACAAAATTGATCTTTTGAACTGAAAAATTGAAAAGCCTGAAGAATATTCTGAGAACAGCTGGGACCAACTTAATGTCACTCTGCGTTATTCCATCACGTCTGAGAAAGAGTTAGCAAGAACTAGAA
Source organism: Lithobates septentrionalis (assembly GCA_037952835.1). Taxonomy (NCBI): domain Eukaryota; kingdom Metazoa; phylum Chordata; class Amphibia; order Anura; family Ranidae; genus Lithobates; species Lithobates septentrionalis. The sequence goes on along the minus strand of JBBDGP010002693.1, from coordinate 514,098 downwards.
AACAGTTAACGCAAGAAGTGTGACAAGTACAAATAAATCTATACTTAACATAAGCACTTTTATTGAAAATGTCTCTTTAAGGTTGAGTACACACATAATCTAATGAATGATGGACTTATGGCCAGAGACAAAGATTTACATGAATTACATGGGTGGATGATGCCTGAACAAATATAGCGTCATCCTTCTGCAGAGACAAGCAGATGAAGGAGTGATCTATGATTAGGCTCTTTCTCTGATGAAAAGTGGAGAGATGCCAGGTGGGCTTCTTTTTGCAAATAAAACTTTATTGAAAGGCTGAGGTCATTGGCGTGCCACCCGTTCTTTGTTAGGAATTACGTAGAGGGAGTAGGGATTAGCTTGGGTTCAGTCTAAACCCGGAAGGAAGCTGTCAGTGCCAGCCAATCAGTGGCAGGAGGGGATTCCCTTCCCTGCAGCTTCACACACACAAAGGGGTGGGGATGATTGTGACATCATTGACCCACTTATAGCCATGTGGTCATAATAAAACAATGATTTCATGAGCATCTCCACCTCTTTGCGTATGGCCATATTAACTCAATTTTTACAAACCTGGTGAAGGCTGGAATGTTGTGGAGGCATCTCTTGAACCTCCCACCCAACACTCCTGAAGGTGGAGACAGAGAGTGTAAGGGCAAGGAGTGGCACGAGTGCTGTAGAAGCTAGCTGGTGATGTCCACTCTGTAGGTGGGTAGAGCTGGTAGGCGCAATCCTCAGAACAGGATGCAGGAGAAGCTTGACACCAGAGTGTGGGACGGAAGCAGAACCAGGAGAGAAGCAGCAGTCAGCAGCAACCGGGCAGCGAGGCACCGAATCAGCAGGCAAAGCGAGTCCAGGAGGCAGGCCAAGGTCATTAACAGCCGGGCAACATGGTACAGAGTTAGCAGGCAGATCAGATCCAATAAACAAGCCAAGGTCAGAGTAATAGGTAACAGAGCTAGAGCGAGAGCAGAAGGGAAGTCCAAAGGCAAGCCGGGTCATACACGGGTAGCGGTGTCCCCGCAGGAGCCGTTGGTGATTGTTGATTATCTCCATCCCTGCACAGCCAGGCACATGAATTTCTCAATCACTCCTGAGACAAGAAGCAGTCCTTGCAGCTTTGTTTTTTTATTTAGGGGAATTGAACTTGGAAGGGGAAGTGTTGTTATGGGATGCCCATTTAATCAGTAGAAACTCTTCGGGGACACAAACTAGGTCCATCCGGTATATACTCACTCCTCTTCTTCTACCTCCAGCACAGACCACCTTGTAGAACTACAACTCCTCGGGCCAGCTAGCACTGATAGTTTGATCTAACAGAATCTCAGTTAGATCTTTGTGAATGCCCTTTGCAGGCAGGGACCGCAGGCCCCTTTTGTAGTGCAGCAAAAATAGAGGTCTTTGGTGCTTGTTGTCACTCCTGTGGCTACTGCTCCCAGTACCACCTCTTCAGGCACTGCCAGCCTGCCTGGCTGCAGCCGCCCCCCCCACCCCCAGACTGGAGAGCTACTCTCAAAGGCCCCGACAGCCTAACACTCCATCTCCACCTTCCACTCGAACTCCGCACTGCCCCAGCTGGGCTGACCCTGAGTATTTGAGGGGACCCGCCCCCTGCCAGCCCATCCATTGGGGATTGGTCAGGGCCCTCAGATAACTCCAGCTAACTCCTCCTAGACCCCTCCTATCTGCTTATGGAACCTTCTCCAAGTTTCCAGCAAGCAGGGAGGAGTTACTAGAGAAGCTGCTGCTGAGTCATCCAGCCTACATGAGTCACTCAAACCCTGACCCAGAAAAACACACAAGCGTGGCTGCCAGCCAAGCCTTGAAATGTACCTACACTAACACAAAACATCCTACTCTAGCACTCTTGCAACGCTAGGCAACTCTAGCAATGCTAGGCGGTGCCACACATGAGTAAGCAGGTACAGCAGATCGGGTCTTGGGAACACAGGAACGAGCTGAAGACCATTCAGCAATTGCTCATAGTGACCAACCAGTTTAAATAGGTCACTAGACGTCAAGTGCGAATTAGTATGTGCATGTGCTACTGCATGAATATTTGCGCAATGAACTGGCACTGCATAAGTAACATTGGTCTTTTGCTCATTAATATTCACACATTTGCAATGTGTACGAACATGAGCATGAATATGCACTGGCTTTTTGATGCTAGAAATCCGGTTTACCTTACACTCAATAATGTCCTGAGCATCACCGCCCCTTTGAGTATGTGCAGCTGTGGGGTGGAGAATTCCTTATCTGCAGTTGATTGGCCCGGCACTGACAGCTTCCTTCCGGGTTCACTTGGGCATAGGTTTAATGAATGAATGAATGAATTAATAATAACTTATATAGCGCTACAAATGCGAATTAAGACTAAACCCAAGCCCGAGCCCAAGCTCATCCATAATGGGAAGCGTAGATGAGCTCTATCTGATGCCTGCACCTGAATTTCCAGACACCAACGGATCTAAAGAGTTTGTAAGCTGCGCACCTCTTTGCATCCATGCAGGGCTGGGACAAGGAGTGGGCAGAAAGGGCAGCAGTACTAGTGGGGCACCCTCTCACCACAGGCATGCTCCAGATCAGTGACTGGCACCCAGTGCGCCGGCTCTAACAGCTACTGATGCGGCACTGTGCTCAAACATACCCACTTATCCACCCCATCCACCCACAGCTGACATGGAAAACATGACCTGCTTGTGCAGCTACCTTCTACTGCAAGAAATAAAGCAATTGGGTCAGCATGTACAGCACAACACCATGCCAGAGCAAGGGGGCAGATAATTGGCACAGGGTGGTATACTTATTCTACAGAATGCATTAGCAGTGAGAGGAAGACAGGGTAGGAAGGAACCTAAGGGCCACACATCCTCACCCTAGACTTCAGGGTAGGCCTGAAGACCCACAGCCTACAATCCAGAGGTAAAAAAACACATGCATAAAAACAAGTGACATACGTAAAGAAAAATAAATAAAACATGAAAAAGGGTGCTAATTCAGGTGTGGTCTCCTTCCGTGATGATGTCTACCAAGGAAGAAACGCATTGGGCAGAGCTTGGTCTGTGACATCATCATGCACACCGGTGAGACTCGAAGCGGTGCTGTTCGTACACTGCGTATTGCCGATCTCTCTTTTATCCATGTGAGTGGCTTTTAATAAATAAATGTGTATTTGTTTAACTTACTACATAATGAAATTTGGCCTTTTGTCTCTTTGCCGTATGAATTGTTAATATGGAGTACTGCTGAGCCAAGGTAGTGGGAAGATTTTTTAGCCATGTGACAACAAGGCTCATCTGATCTCGGTTTCCAGAGATCATAATATCCGGTAAGGGGTTTTGGAGCACTTGGTGGCACATAAGTGGAGCACAATTTGTTTTGTAATAGTTCACTGCTGGCACCATATGTCTACAAGGAACTGGATTGGAAGGTTATTGGACTTTGTCTAGCATAATTGTTTGCATGTATGCTCTTTTTCACAATTTCCTTCTGTTACTTTGACACTTATATTGATTTGTATCATTTAAAGTGATAACGCCCCCTTTTTTTTTAGGGTACATAGTTCAGGTGCAGTGGCTAGGCCTTGTGGCCTGGTAACAAAAATTGCCCTGATCTCCACCAAAATGCCAAGCTCATCAGACAACGTGCAAAAAAACCAAACACGTGGGGTTGTGGCCTATTGCCCTTTCTCACAGCAGGGTCCCAAACCCACAGTGATACTAGGAGCAACCCTGAAACACCACTCCCAGGGGGCACTTGAAACCGTTGACTCTCTGCCTCCCGAACATCTGGCCAGACAAGGCAGCACTGCTTGAATGGGGAGACACAGGGGCCCTCCGAATCCTCCACACTAGGGAAGTACTACTGAACCCCACTTTACCCAGTGGGCACTCAGTTCAGATTCCTTCCCAGAAGGAAGATCCCTCAGGACCCCTATTATGCCAGCAGAGATACTTTAAAGCCAGCCATCCAAGCCAAAAGGCCACTTATGAGAACAGATACTACACTTGATCATAGCTAACAGGCAGACGATCTCATTGGAGGTGATTCAGTATCCTCCTATTATAGGTACATACTTTGGCGGTCGGTGACAATTTTTTTTGAGGGGGGGTGGCAAACAGTACCATCCTCCCGCCCCCGGACCGTCAGTCATGTCTGGGGCACTTACCCCATCCATGGTGGACAGTGCTTCTCCCGGGCTTCACCGGCAGATTCCTCTGCTCGGTGGCAGCTTCCCCTGCTCTCCACTGGCATTGTGGCAACTTCTGTTTCCTCCCTCCTCCTCGGCGGCCAATTGTGACTCTTCTCTTTTTGGCCAATGAGGATCAGTGTTTCAATAGTGAATATTCCTTTGCATGCTCACTCTCAAGCCCTGCTGCTGCTCACTCCCTCGTCACTGGCTTTGATTGACAGCACTGGGAGCCAATGGCTCCCGCTGCCCCAGCAAAGCTAGTGAGACAAGGAAGTGAGGGGAAAGAAGAGCTGCAGACGTGCACAGCGCTTGGTAAAATGAGGGTTCAGAAAAAGCTCCTGCACTACTTTGACACAACTTCAATGCCAGAGAGTGTAGTAAAGTCTTATCAAAGTCACTTCATAGTCAAATCAAAGTCGGGCTCCAAAGTTGCACTGAAAATCACACAACTTTGGAGTGTGAAAGGAGCCTAATGCCGCGTACACACGGTCGGACTTTCCGGCATACTTGGTCCGGCGGACCAGAGTGTGCCGGACAATCCGCCCGTGTATAGGCTCCGGCGGACTTTTCCGGCGGACTTTTTCCCAAAAGCCCGCCGGACCAAGATTTGAAACATGTTTTAAATCTTTCCGTTGGACTCAGTTTCGGGCGGAAAGTTCGCTCGTCTGTGTGCTGGTCCGACGGACCAGATACGACGCGAGGGCAGGGTATTGCATTTCGCGTTCGCTGCAATAGGAAAAACAAATTTTCCTATTGCGGCAAGCGAGGGTCATGCCAGGCCCTTGGGTCTGGTATGGATTATAAAGGGAAACCCCTACGCCGAAAAACCGGCGTGGGGTCCCCCCTAAAATCCATACCAGACCCCGATCCGAGCACGCAGCCTGGCCGGTCAGGAAAGGGGGTGGGGACGAGCGAGCGCCCCCCCCCCTCCTGAACCGTACCAGGCCGCATGCCCTCAACATAGGGGGTGGGTGCTTTGGGGGAGGGGGGCGCCCTGCGGCCCCCCCACCCCAAAGCACCTTGTCCCCATGTTGATGAGGACAAGGGCCTCTTCCCGAACAACATCACCCAGTGACCACGCCCCCTAAAACGTCACAGTCCCAGCATGCCCAGGGACTGTGACATCAAAAGGGAGCGGGGTCTCCGCCTATATAAGTCACAACGCAGCCCTCGGAGAGCAGTCCAGCCGGAGAGAGCGTCGTGTTAAAGGGGGCTCCCAGATTCCGATAAGCCCCCCCGCCCGCAGACCCCGACAACCAACGGCCAGGGTTGTCGGGAAGAGGCCCTTGTCCTCATCAACATGGGGACAAGGTGCTTTGGGGTGGGGGGGCCGCAGGGCGCCCCCCTCCCCCAAAGCACCCACCCCCCCATGTTGAGGGCATGCGGCCTGGTACGGTTCAGGAGGGGGGGGGGCGCTCACTCGTCCCCACCCCCTTTCCTGACCGGCCAGGCTGCGTGCTCGGATCTGGGTCTGGTATGGATTTTAGGGGGGACCCCACGCCGGTTTTTCGGCGTAGGGGTTTCCCTTTATAATCCATACCAGACCCAAGGGCCTGGTATGACCCGCGACGGGGCTCGCAAGGTGTCAATCTCGCCAATAAAAGCGGCAAGATTGACATCCTTTGCTAGTCCCGTCGCACTTGAGTCACGTTCAAAATGAACGGACTTGTCTGTGTGTGGGCAAGTCCGTTCATTCTGAAAGTCCGCCGTAACTCTGGCGAAAGTCCGTCGGAAAGACGGGCGGACTTAGCCCGCCGCAAAGTCCGGTCGTGCGTGGGCAAGTCCGTCCGTTTTAAAGTCCGGCGCACCTGGCGGTCAAAGTCCGTCAGAAAGTGTGCCGGACCAAGTAGGATAGAAAGTCCGACCGTGTGTACGCGGCATTAGAGGAGGAACTGGAGCAAAACTCAAAATGTGGTGGCCTGGAAACACCTGAGAATCTTCCGGCAAACAAAAGATTTGGCTGTCTTGTCAGGCCTCTTGTCTCTGCAACTTCAAGTAGAGCAAGTGTACGAAAGATTAAGTCTATGTTAGATTTCTTCTGCTGATAATCTTTGAAAAGAAAAATCTTTGCCATCCATAGAATGATGCCCATTTAAACGTTTTTGATCAACACTCCCTACTGAAACCACCAATTGAGAAAGGGAGTTCCATATCTTTGCTTCTCTAAGAGGAGGAACTAGAGCAAAACTAAAACCATGATGGCCTGAGAACACCTGAGAATCTTTCATCAAAGAGACGCTTTGGCTGCCTTGTCAGGCCTCTTATCTCTGCAACCACAGGTAGAGCAAATGTATGAAAGATAAAGTCCATCTTAGATTTCTTCTGCTAACAATCTTTTGAAAAGAAAAGTCTTTGTCATCCATAGAGTGATGCCCATCTAAAAGTTTTTTGAACCGCTCCCTACCGAAAGCACCAGTTGAGAAAGGGAGTTCCACATCCTTGCTTCTATAAGAGGAAGAACTGGAGCAAAACTAAAACCATGATGGCCTGAGAACACCCGAGACTCTTCCAGCAAAGAGAAGCTTTGGTTGCCTTGTCAGGCCTCTTGTCTCTGCAACCCCAGGTAGAGCAAATGTACGAAAGATAAAGTCTATCTTAGATTTTTTTCTGCCTATAATCTTTGAAAAAAAGTCTTTGTCATCCATGGAGTGATTCCTTCTAAATAACCTTTTGAACAACTTTCTCTGGTTGAACTGTCCATAACTCTAATTAGCATTGGCTCCTCTTAATGTTACATATTGACCTTTCTCCATTACATTTGTATTGCTATTAGAAACAAACACACTGAAGCAAATAAAATTGATTTGTATACTTTATTTAAAGCTGCCCTTTCCGACTCGCCAAAGACTCTTCATTTGAAATTTCCCATCGGCTGACATTTGAACCAATTTACATTTAAATACTCCAAATATCAACGTTTCTTTTTTTATTATTACTTTGATAAATTGAGGCTTATTTCACAGTCCTAAATTTTAAATGGAAGTTTACTGCGGATTACAGCCGCCTCAGGAGGAAGAATGTCATTTTTAAATGCCCCGTATTTCTTTAATTATCTCGTTATATGCATTTTGTGAGCATTAAAAGTCAGTTCCATCATTTTACTGAAACAGTTAAAGCTGTCACATAAAAAAAAATCATTTCAAATTATTCCTCAATAGCCACAAATATAAATTTGCTTCAGACCTTTGCAAACCCAGATATTTTCCTGGTAAAAGTAGAAGTGACATTATCACTGTGCTCTGCGTAGCCTGAGCGGTGGGAGGGACGCATCAGACCCCACCCACTACTATCTGCAGAAAACTACAGGAGGGGACGGAGACAAGGACAGAGAGCAGCAGTGATTGGTCTTTATCCACTTACTGACTTCAATACGTATATATACACTGCACTTTGCAAGTGGTTTACCGGGGATATGGTTGAAGCTATCAGCAATAACTCTGGTATTTTTTTTTTTTTTTCAGCCGGTGGCTGGCTTTCTCATGAAAGTGGTCTGAGTGGCTCATTAGCCTCTAGATCGCTTCCAGAAGGGGCAGGAGGGGCAGGAGGGGATGCCCTCGCCAGTCTTTCTCTGGCTTACCGTTTTTACCAGTGCTTTATTGTGTAAATAGTGCAGCGCTACTGACTCTCGTGTGATTATTTAACCACTTGCTTACTTGGCACCTAAACCCCCTTCCTGCCCAGACCAATTTTCAGCTTTTAGCGCTGTCACTCTTTGAACGACAATTGCGCGGTCATACAACACTGTACCCAAATGAAATTTTTATAATTTTTTTTCATACAAATAGAGCTTTCTTTTGGTGGTATTTGATCACCTCTGGGTTTTTTATTTTTTGTTAAAAAAATTAAAAAAGATAGAATTTTTTTAAAAAAAATACAAAACCGTTTTTTATTTTGTTAATAAATTTTCCAAACAGGTAATTTTTTTTCCTTCATTGATGTACGCTGATGATGCTGCACTGATGGGCACTGATAGGCTGCACTGATGGGCACCGATAGGCTGCATTGATGGGCACTGATAAGGCAGCTTTGATGGGCACTGATAAGGTGGCACTGATGGGCACTAATAGGCGGCACTAGTGGGCACTGATGAGGTGGCACTGGTGGGCACTGATAGGTGGCATTGGTGGGCATTGATGTTTGGCACTGATGAGTGGCACTGATGGGTGGTACTGATGGCTGGCACTGTAGGGCACTAATTGGTGGCACTGATAGCTGGCACTGATGGGCACTGATGGGTGGCAGTGATGGGCACTAATAGGCGGCACTGGTGGGCACTGATGAGGTGGCATTGGTGGGCACTGATGGTTGGCACTGATAGCTGGCACTGATGGGCACTTATGGGTGACAGTGATGGGCACTAATAGGTGGCACTGGTGGGCACTGATGAGGTGGCACTGGTGGGCACTGATGGGTGGCACTGCTGGGCGGCACTGAAGGGCACTAATAGGTGGCACTGGTGGGCACTGATGAGGTGGCACTGGTGCAAACTGATAGGTCGCATTAGTGGGCACTGATGGTTGGCACTGTTGGGTGGCACTGATGGGTGGTACTGATGGGCGGCACTGAAGGGCACTAATAGGTGGCACTGATAGGTGGCACTGATGGGCACTGATGGGTGGCAGTGATGGGCACTAATAAGCGGCACTGGTGGGCACTGATGAGGTGGCACTGGTGGGCACTGATAGGTTGCATTGGTGGGTACTGATGGGTGGCACTGATGGACGGCACTGAAGGGCACTGATAGGTGGCACTGATGGGTGGCACTGATGGGTACTGATGGGTGGCAGTTATGGGCACTGATGGGTGGCAGTGATGGGCACTGGTAGGTGACTGATTGGCACTGATTGGCACCACTGGTGGGCATTAATAGGTGGCACTCATGGGCATTGATAGGTGGCACTGATTGCTGGCACTGTTATGTACTGGTGGGCACTGATTCATGGCACTGTGGGCACTGGCAGGTGGCACTGGCAGGCGGTACTGGTGGGCAATCGATACGTGTGTAGAGGGGAGGAGCCGAGCCTGTGACATCACACCATCAGAGTGGTGAGCGAGCGGACGTCTTGTAACATTGTGATAAGCGATTTTACCTTTTTTATTCTTGTAAGTGCATATTTTAAGGGGGATTGAATAAATGATTGACATGGAGAGCCCTGTGTTTCTTGCAATTGTATTTGCATGAACAGGAACCAAATCCCGAGGGGAAATATCTCGTCTGTGAGTTGTTTATACAACAGGCTGGAGCAGGAGAACTGATATGGAAGTGGAGAGAAAGGAGGGAGCTTTCATTCAGAGCTTTTTTGGCTGATTGTTGAGGTGAGCAGACATAACAGCTGGTGGAGGTGGGCACCGTTTATTATACCTAACAAATGTGGTAGAAGCACAGCGGTGGAATATTTGTACACAGCAATCAAGAAATTACAGAAGCTGATATATATAGGAACTTTCTTTTCTTTTCTTTTGATTTTTGGAAATTTAATGTTTATACTTTTCACTGTGTTGAGATTTATTTATTTAAGAGTCGGTAGCGCTGCACTATTTACACAATAAATATTTGTGATGGTGAAGTGATACACTCAGAGTGTTCAGCAGCTGCAGATAAATAATTTATAATTGTACACTTGCACAATAATTTCATTTTAATTAAAATTTTATTTAGCACATAGCATTTTTTTGTGGCGCTGATTGAGCCTTACACAATATACGTTTTTACCAGTGCGCCCAAAAAATTATGTGACGGTGTGGCCAGCTGGTCACAGAGGCAAAAAGAGACCAGACCATCTCTGATCGCCTCTATGGCCTTGGAGGACCACAATGACGACATGACATCACTTCCAGTGGTTGGCGGTGCCCCCCCCCACCGTTAGTCGGGTCAACTGCACCCCACCCCCCCCTCCCTCATAGGCGGTCAGTCGGTTATCCAGCCCGGCAATTACCCCACGGGCGATAGGCAGTGGCGGCGGCTTCCATCAGGTCTCCTCCTTCTCTGCATCACAGCATCTTCTGCCAAGCATCTCCTCCCTCCTCCTCCTCCTAGGCGTCCAATAGGATCGCCTGTCCTTTCAGCCAATTGGGTGGTGGGTCTCAGGACTCGCTTCCCGATTGGCCGGGAGGAGGATCAGTGTGACAATAGCGAATGTTCACAACTGGGTGAGCGCTGACGTAGTGCTCTGCACCTTCAGAGCACCCTTTTTTGAAGCCTTTTAAAGCCTCTGGCTCTAATCATGTGCTTCAAACCCCCCACAATTGGAATCCATTCGTCCTGTGCCCTGCATGTAGATTAGGGGCCGGGCGCATGGATGGAGGGGCAGCACCCCTGCGCCCTAAGGGATGGGCCACCATTGGTCACTTCCGGTCCAGGGTGTAAGTTAAAAAAAAGATCCATTTGTTTTTTGATCTTTTGCTTTTAACCACTTAAGCCCCGAACCATTTGGCTGGCCAAAGACCAGAGCACTTTTTGCGATTCGGCACTGCGTCGTTTTAACTGACAATTGCGCGGTCGTGTGATGTGGCTCCCAAACAGAATTGACGTACTTTTTTCCCCACAAATAGAGCTCTCTTTTGGTGGTATTTGATCACCTCTGCGGTTTGTATTGTTTGCGCTATAAACAAAAAATAGCGTCAATTTTGAAAAAAAACGCATTATTTTTTACTTTTTGCTATAATAAATATCCCCCAAAAATATATAAAAAAAACCAAATGTTTTCCTCAGTTTAGGCCGACACGTATTCTACGTATATGGATTGGTTTGCGCAAAAGTTATAGCGTCTACAAAATAGGGGATAGTTTAATGGCATTTTTATTAATCTTTTTTTTTTACTAGTAATGGAAGCGATCAGCGATTTTTATCATGACTGCGACATTATGGCGGACACATCCGAAACTTTTGGCGCTATTTTGGGACCATTCACATTTATACAGCGATTAGTGCGATTAAAAATGCACTGATTACTGTGTAAATGTGACTGGCAGTGAAGGGGTTAACCACTAGGTGGCGCTGTAAGGGTTAAGTGTGTCCTAGGGAGTGATTCTAACTGGTGGGGGGAGGGGCTATGTGTGACACGACACTGATCACTGCTCCTGATTACAAGGAGCGGTGATCATTGTCCTGTCACTAGGCAGAATGGGGAAATGCTTGATTACATCATCATTTCCCCGTTCTTCCTCTCCGTGAGACGATCGCCGGTATGCAGGACGCGCGTTCACACTCCTGGAGCTCGCGGCGGGTTGCGCCACCGGCGGCACGCACGCGATGGCGCGGCTGCAAATTTAAAGAGACGTACCTGTATGTCCGTGTCATTGTGTCGACGCATATGTACATTTGGGGGTCGGCAAGCGGTTAAAGGTAGAGGAGAGATTTGGAGTCTTTTTGACCCAGATCTCTCCATAAAGAGGACCTGTCATCCTTTTATCTATTACGAGATAATAGATGTTAAAAGGAATTCCCTGTTCCTTGTATTAGGAATACATGTGTTAAAAAAAAATGTAATGGATAGTATATAAAAAATAAATAAATAAATAAGAAAAAAAAAATTAAAGCACCCTCATCCCTCCATGCTCGTGCGCAGAAGTGAACATTTATGTAAGTCGCGCACGCATATGTAAACAGTGTTCGCACCACACATGTAAGATATTGCCGCAAAAGCCTTCTCTGTGCAGCAGCCCCCCCTAATACTTACCTGAGCCCCATTGTGGTCCAGCAATGTCCACGAGAGACTCAGCTCTCCGGGGACTCTCCCTTCTCTTTGACTGAGACAGCCCACTGTTGTCATTCACAGCCAGTGAGCCACCGAGGAGAGAGAGGGGGCGGGGCCGAGTCACAGCTCTGTATGTGAATGGACACACTGCTTGCTGTGGGGGCAGGATGCAGGGAGAACGCCAGTGGGGGACCCGAGAAGAGGGGGAGCCAGGCTGCTTTCTGAAAAACTTGACGAAACCTGACGAAACGATCGTCGGGACACCACGCTCGTGCGCTCTGTGCACGCGCGATCGCCTACATGCGTTTGTTTGTGGATTTTATACCTGCAAGGAATTCTTTATTTTAATTTGCATCGGGGACTTGTTTGAGTCAGAATACCTGTGTGCAGCACTGCAATTTTTTACCATTAAATATATCTTAAAGAGACAATACTGCACTATTGGAGTCTTTGCTTCTCTGCATGTTTGCACCTCCTGATATCTGCTCTGGTCTAACTATCGCCTGCATAGCTCCCAACTGTCCCTGATTTGGAGCAATGTCCCTCTGTCCCTCATTCCTCCTCATTTGTCCCTCATTTTGGTCTGATCTATATAGTTATATATAAAATGCACTTTTTATCTTTCAAAAAGTGTTTCCTAGCGCTAAACCTTTGATCCAAATTCTAAATTGCTGCATTTGTAAATTTTAAAAGCCAATATAAAGGAATAGTAGTGGTAAAAAAAGCCCTTGTAGATTTAATTAACTTTTTTTTGGGTTAATTCTCCTTTAAGTGGGTGTAGCAGGAGGTGTGTCCTATGCCTACATACGTTTGCTGGTAGGTGTCCCTCATTCCCATCTCAAAGTGTTGGGAGGTATGATCGCCTGGTGTATGGAGGTTTCTGGTGGGAGACGCTCAGGACATCTGGGCATCCTTCTATGGGATCATTGATCCAACAAGCACTTTGTGACCCCCCTAAATAATGGTGGTCGCTGGCTTTCCGGTTTTCCGGTAAGTTATCTACCTCACTATGGGTATCACGTGGTCAAGCATTTGATCCAGGCTCTATATCTCACGTGGGATTTTTTCTATTATCTCCAGCCATTTAATGAACTTTTCACTAAGTGATTTATTTTTTGGCACTTTATATGCTATTGCACTTTATAATTGCACTTTATAATACAATGCATGTTTTTTCTGTATTGTGTTGGTCACATGCATAATTAGTATTTCACAGTAATTGCAATCAATTTTGCACATTTGCACTTTATAGATATTATATGCCATGTTTACATATGCATTATCTTTGATTCACATTTGAAGCGCTGCACTTTATATTTTTATATATAATACATTGCATTTGTGTGTCCTAAAATTAACTTTAGGCTACTTTCACACTGAGGCGCTTTACAGGCGCTACAGAGCTAAAAATTGCTCCTGCATAGCACCTGTAAAGAGCCTCACCTGTCTCTCCAGTGTGAAAGCCCGAGGGCTTTCACACTGGAGGGGTGCACTTGCAGGACGGTCAAAAAAGTCCAGCAAGCCGCATCTTTGCAGCGCTGTAGGAGCGGTGTATACACTGCTCCTAAAGCACCCCTGCTCATTGAAAACAATGGGGCAGCGTCGCCAAACCGACGGTTTTAACCCTTTTCGGCTGCTAGGAGGGGTTAAAGCCGCCTCGCTAGCGACTGAATAAAGCGGCGGTAAAGCGGTGCTAAAAATAACACCGCTTTACGGCCGGCGCCCACTCACCCCAGTGTGAAAGTAGCCTTAGTGTATTTTTTACTGAAATCTTGCGTTTCATAAACCGTTGTGTTAATATCGCATGACATAAAAAATTGCAACTAATATTTAGGCTTTAGATATCTTTTTATATCCTTTTCCATCTTGTAAAGTTTAATTACCTTGTTACGCAGGTCTTTGGACTGTTCTTTTCTACCTCCTCATGGCTCAGTGTCTAGCCTGCTTAGTGCATCTAAGTAAGAGCTAACAAACACATTGACTATTTATATACAGACATTAATTGTGATTTAAAAAGCCACAAATGTGGCAAATTAACCTTTAATTGCCATTTTAACCTGTGTGTTCCACCTTCTGTGTCTGTACCAAGGCCAAACATTCCAGGGTATGTAAACTTTCTATCAGGGCCATTTGGGTGATTTCTGTTATTATTATGATTTAAAAAGGATCCAAAAAACTAATAATAAATGGCTTCATGTGATTGCTATCCTTAACTATTTCAATACAGGGCACTTCCTGCCCAGGCCAATTTTCAGCTTTCTGTGCTGTCGCTGTTTAAAGGACAATTGCGCGGTCATGCTACACTGTACCCAAACAGAATTTTTATCATTTTGTTCCCACAAATAGAGCTTTCTTTTGGTGGTATTTGATCACCTCTGCATTTTTTATTTTTTGCTAAACAAATAAAAAAAGACCTAAAATTTTGAATAAAAAATATTTTTTTCTCTTCTTTCTTTTATAAAGTTTTGTAAATAAGTAAGTTTTCTCCTTCACTGATGGGCACTGATAAGGCGGCACTGACGGGCACTGATAAGGCAGCACCGATGAGATGGCACCAATGAGGTGGCACTGATGGGCACTGACGGGCACTGACGATGGGCACTGATAGGCGGCACTGATGGGCACTGGTAGGCAGCACTGATGGGTGGCACTGATATGCAGCACTGATGGACATTGATAGGCGGTACTGATGGGTGACACTGGTGGGCACTGATGGGCACTCATAGGCGACACTGATGGGCACTGAAAGGCTGCACTGATGGGTACTTATGGGTGGCACTGATAGGTGGCACTGCTGGGCAATGATGGGCACTGATAGGTGGCACTGCTGGGCACGGATGGGCACTGATACATGGCACTGATGGGCACTAATATGCGGCACTGACAGATGGCATTAATAGGCATCACTGATGGCACTGGCAGGCATTGAGGATTGGCACTGATTGGCAGCTGCCTGGGCACTGATTGCCATTTCCCTGTAGGTATAGGATGGCATACCTAGTGGTCCAGTGTGGTGGCAATCCCTGGTGGTTCTGGCGGCATCCTGGTGGTCCTGGGTGGGCATCAGGAGAGCAGCCGATCGGCTCTCATCTACACGCGTCTTTCAGACATGAGTGAGGAAAAGCCGATCAACGGCTCTTCCTGTTTCATCATGATCAGCCGTGATTGGACACTCCGTCAGAGGCTCTTTACCGAGATCGGTGGTGCGGTGTGTCAGATTGGCACACCGCACCACCGATCACTGCGACGCGCGCCCCCAGGGGCACGCGAGAGCAGTCGTTCTGGGAGGCCGTCATATGACGTCCACCCAGAACGAGAGCCGCGCCGCTCAGCCTTCATTTGACGGCCGGCGGGAGGGTAGTGGTTAAATAAAAGACAGTTTTTTGGCATGATCAGTCATGTTTTCAATATAAATGCCCAAATTTCACAATTTCTGCCAGGGTATGCAAGCTTTTGAGCACACCTGTGTGTATATATATATATATATATATATATATATATATATATATATATATATATATATATATATATATATATATATATGTATATATTATTTTTCTATTTTTTATTTTATTTATAAATATAATGTAAATAATTTTAAAAACATGTACAAAATGCAAAAAACAACGCTGGCAGCGAAAGGGTTAATGCTTTAGGAAGTTACAAAGATCTTGTCTCTTGTACTTTCATCCTTCGGCCTATCTCTGCTCGTGGAAACACCGCGCCGGCTCTGCAGTCCAAGAACGACAGCGTGCTTTAGGATCTAAACAGGCAGTTTAACCTTGCAAATAAAAAAGTTAAATAGTTTGAAAGCTTCATTTTTATTTTTCCCCCTGAAAGTAAATTGTTTGGCGTTTCCATTAGACGCGAGCGGCTGACAGCGCCGGAGAAATCTCTACAGTGTTCAAAGGCGGCTGCCGAGGCCCGGGCAATTTTCTCCCGGCCCCGTGTTTAAACTCAAGGCTCCGTCACCAATATCACACTCAATCAAAGAAGACAGTCTGTTTCTATTAAAGTTCCCGGCTGAACTGAGACTACTTAGAATGATTTTTTTGGATTGCTAATATTTCACGAGCGCGCCCGCCTGAAATATCTTTTTCTGGATTTAAAAAAATAAATAAATAAATAAATAAAATTGATACCATTGTGGAAATTGAAAACGGACCTGTTTGTATAATTTAGCGCCTTTGAATGGGACGCTATTTTCTTCTCTTCCGTCCGTCACATTGGACCTCGCCGGCGATCGCATTGATTTGAAGTTTTATCGACAATGGCTGTCATTTGTGAAAAGGAGAGAAGACGGATTGTGCCCTTCAATCTTTTCAGTGCACCTCTCCTAGAGGAGATTGCTCCTCCACAAAGTGCAGATTGCTGGCGCCAATCTTTTGCTGTTCTCATAGGAAATTAAATTAAATCTGATGGCGTGGAATAAAGTCGATGTACTCTTCGGTAATTATAGTGTTGAGGTTGAAAGCTTTGGAATAAAATGTAAATAGACAACATCGGAAAACGTCCCTCTGGTAGAACTAAGTAGGATAGAAGTCAGATCGTCAAGAAAGGATTTGGATTATTTATCTACCTCAATTAACTAAAACCTTCTTCACCGCTTCAATACCGGACACTTTCACCCTCTTCCTGCCCAGGCCAATTTTCAGCTTTCAGCGCTGTCACTTTTTAAATGACAATTACTCAGTCATGCAACACTGTAACCATATGACATTTTTATAATTTATTTGAGACTGATAGAGCTTTCTTTTGGTGGTATTTAATCACGACTAGGTTTTTTTTTTTTTTGCTATATAAAGTAACTGTGGTTTGATTAAGCACAGCCAGGGCAGCTTGTTGTGGAAAACTAAAACTGCACATCACCCTGAACATACCATCCCCACCGTGAAACATGGTGGTGGGAACATCATGTTGTGGGGATGCTTTTCTTCAGCAGGGACAGGGAAGCTGGTCAGAGTTGATGGGAAGATGGATGGAGCCAAATACAGGGCAAGCTTAGAAGAAAACCTGTTAGAGTCTGCAAAAGACTTGAGACCGGGGCGGAGGTTCACCTTCCAGCAGGACAACGACCCGAAACATACAGCCAGAGCTACAATGGATTGGTTTTGCTCAAAGCATATTCATGTGTTAGAATGGCCGAGTTAAAGTCCAGACCTAAATCACATTGAGAATCTGTGGCAAGACTTGAAAATTGCTGTTCACAGATGCTCTCCATCCAATCTGACAGAGATTGAGATATTTTACAAAGAAGAATGGGAAAAAATGTCCCTCTCTAGATGTGCAAAGCTGGTAGAGACATCCCTAAAAAGACTTGCAGCTGTAATTGCAGCGAAAGGTGGTTCTACAAAGTATTGACTCCCCCCACACTTTTCACATATTTATTTGTAAAAAAAATTAAAAAACATTTATCATTTCCCTTCCACTTCACAATTATGTGCCACTTTGTGTTCGTCTATCACATAAAATCCCAATAAAATACATTTACGTTTTTGGTTGTAACATGACAAAATGTGGAAAATTTCAAGGCACTGTATGTGCTGCTTCTCCCATCCCCTCTGGCCCAATTGGCTGTGACACTTTGGCATTCTATTTGAATATCACAGGCCGAGGGTTCAGAGTTTTTGATAATGCTTTCCTACCTGACTTTTCTTCTTGTCTGCTGCCTGCCATGACCCTGGACTCTTTCTGGATTATAGCTGTCTGCTGTCTGTCCTGATCTCGGACCATCTCTGGATTTGATTTGATTAGTAGTTTGTGGTTTGATTTGATGTTCTATTTGTATTCTTAGTTATGCATATCATATAACTGTAAAAGCTTCCCTTGTCTAGGCATCCTAAAGTCCTGAGCCTATGGCTGGGTGCTGCCATCTTGGTAGTGATGCCACTTGAGTGACATTTTATAGTATTTCCCTTCACTCCTCCCCCAACAGCTACATAAATAGTTATGCAAGGAGATAAGAAAAGGGATCAAGGAGCTTGGGCAGCACAGACAATAGTTACACCCCCCCAGAGGAGTAGAGGGCTTTGACATGTAAGGAGGGTGGGGGCTGTGTTAGGGGATTGACTCTTCCTGGATTAAGCAACCCATAGAATATTTGAGTTGGAAGGAAAGAAAATCGCCTGATTCCCCCATTAATACAGTCATTACTGATGGGGGAATCCCTCCCACTGCTGGTGGGCAGCAGGACACAATGATTACTGCTAGCGTCTATAGCCGTGGGCAGTAATAGCATGTAAAAAATGGTTGACACAAGCTGATCAATGGACTTGGGTACAACCAGCCTGCCTCTAAATGGATTGAATTCCGGCCAGTCCCTTCTGAACCGGGTGAGTTTTGATCCATAGTCATAGTTTAGTCATATTTTCAAAGGCACATTGCCAATGAATAAACAATTTATGGAAAGGAAAAACACCGCAAATAGGAATTAAAAATATTTGATTTTTGCTAAGCTATGTTAGCAACAGGATCTCTTCAAGGGACCAGTAGGGAAACTCAAAAAGTGGAAGGAAAGGAAAAGTTTACTTTTCCATATAACTTTAGCTGAGTATATATCTGGATCAGCCATTTTGAAATTGTGTCTGCATTGCCAGGCAACAGAGACAATGCCCCTTCTGTGTCTGTTGGCCGCGGCTTCTACCTCCACCCCGACCGGAGTATCTGTTGTTGGGCAATATGTCTTTCCCAGGAGTGGGTGCCTCCTCTGCTCCCCTTGGCCAGCTGTGGCACTCTCTAGGGTTAAGTTTCTGTTGATAGGCAGCAGCTATGTGCTGCTTGTCCCACCCCCTCTGGCCCAATTGGCTTTGACACTGTGGCATTCTATTTGAACATCACAGGCCCAGGGTTCGGGGTTTTTGATAATGTTTTACTATCTGATTTCTCTTCTTGTCTGCTGCCTGCCATGACCCTGGACTCTTTCTGGATTATATTTGTCTGCTGCCTGTCCTGATCTCGGACCATCTGTGGATTATGCTTGTCTGCTGCCTGCCCTGACCATGGACCATCTCTGAATTATGCTTCCCTGCTACATTCCCTCAAATTATTTCTGGATTATGCTTATCTGCTGCCTTCCCTGACTTCAAACCATCTCTGGATTATACTTGTCTGCTATCTGCAATGACCTTGAACTCTTTCTGGATTATGCTTGTCTCCTGCCTGCCCTGGTCACAGACTATTTTTGAATTACTGTACATGGTTTTAGAGGCATGTGAACACAGTTACCTGTGGGATTTGTCTATTCCAACCTGAGAGGTGCATCTCTTACCGTCTGATTAAGCTAATGCGGCCATGCTATTATACCAGTGATTGTGGCCACCCCTCTATGTTTCTATGCCTTGGAGGATTCTGGTAAGCTCCTCTTAATGTAATTTACTCTGCATCCCCTTTCCAGGTTTTCACTTTTAAAAAGAGGGCATCCAGTCTTTGGTAACTTCTCCTGCAGACCACTTCTGCCCCCATCCGGGGTATTGGTTGCAGCCGCCTTGGTCCTGTCATCATTGACACCATGGGGTTGATTTACAAAAACTGGAGAGTGCAAAATCTGGTGCGCCTTTGCATAGAAACTAATCAGCTTCCAGGTTTTATTGTCAAAGCTTAATTGAACAAGCTGAGGTTAGAAGTTGATTGGCTAGCATGCACAGCAGGACCAGATTTTGCACTCTCCAGTTTTAGTAAATCAACCCCAAAGTGTTCACATGAGTGGGCATAATACTGTGTATCTTTGCTAAGTAGTATCTCTTCCTGAACAAGCTAATTGTGAAATGCATCAAAGAAACTACTTATTGTATGCTTGTTATTAACCACATTCAATGGTCTAGTTTAATTGATAGAGATTATGCTATATACTTACTGTACAAGGGTTGTACTGTAAGCATCCATGTGTCCAAAAAATATTTTAAAGTCATAAGGTTTTAATTAATGATACCTATTGTAATAATGTATCTTTTAAGCAATGTATGTGTTTTGTTTGGGTGGAACCCTTAAAGTATCATTATTTATAATAAATAGTTTCTATGTTCTTCCTGGATTACACTTGTCTGGTGCCTGCCCTGACATCAGGCTCTTTGTGGATTACGCTTGTCTGGTGCCTGCCCTGATATCAGGCTCTTTGTGGATTACACTTGTCTGCTGCCTGGCCTGACCTCAGACTTTTTTGGATTACATTTGTCTGTCGCTTGCCCTGACCTCAGACTCTTTTTGGATTACACATGTCTGCTGCCTGCCCTGACCTCAGACACTTTCTAGAGTACACGTGTCTGCTGCCTGGCCTTTAGATTCTTTTTGAATTACACGCCTCTGCTGCCTGCCTGGACCTCAGACTGTCTCTGGATTACACTTGTCTGCTGCCTGGCCTGACCTCAGGCGCTTTTTGGATTACACATGTCTGCTGCCTGCCTTGACCTCAGATTATTTCTGAATTAAACATGTCTGCTGCCTGCCCTGAACTCAGATGCTTTCTGGATTACATGTGTCTGCTGCCTGCCCTGACCTCAGACACTTTCTGGATTACACGTGTCTGTTGCCTGGCCTGACTTCAGACTCTTTTTGAATTACATTTGTCTGCTGACTGCCCTGACCTCAGACTCTTTCTAGATTACCCATGTCTGCTGTCTTCCCTGACCTCAGACTCTTTCTGGATTACACGTGTCTGCTGCCTGCCTTGATCTCAGACGCTTTCTGGATTACATGTTTTAGCTGCCTGCCCTGACCTCAGACTCTTTCTGGATTACAAGTGTCTGCTGCCTGCCTTGACCTCAGACTGTCTCTGGATTACACATGTCTGCTGCCTGCCCTGACCTCAGACACTTTCTGGAATACACGTGTCTGCTGCCTGGCCTGGCCTTTAGATTCTTTTTGGATTACATGCCTCTGCTGCCTTGCCTGGCCTGACTTCAGACTCTTTTTGAGTTACATTTGTCTGCTGCCTGCCCTGACCTCAGACTCTTTCTGGATTACCCGTGTCTGCTGTCTTCCTTGACCTCAGACTCTTTCTGGATTACATGTGTCTGCTGCCTGCCCTGACCTCAGACTCTTTCTGGATTACACGTGTCTGCTGCCTGCCTTGACCTCAGACGCTTTCTGGATTACACGTGTCTGCTGCCTGCCCTGACCTCAGACTCTTACTGGATTACAAGTGTCTGCTGCCTGCCCTGACCTCTGACTGTCTCTGGATTACACATGTCTGCTGCCTGCCCTGACCTCTGACTCTTTCAGGATTACACATGTCTGCCGCCTGCCCTGACCTCAGAGGCTTTCTGGATTACACATGTCTGCTGCCTGCCTGGACCTCAGACTGTCTCTGGATTATGCTGGTCTGCTGCCTGCCCTAACCACAGATAGTCCGTGGATTATTATAGTTTACCAGCCCTGACTACCATCAGTCTCTGGACTTTCTTACGTATAGCCCTGAACACCACAAGCATTTCATTATCTTCACTCAGTCCCCTGTGCCGTAGGGTCAGAAACGACAGCATGTACAACCAAGTGCCAGTAGGCCTGCTTGCCGAAAGGGAACTTGGGCTGCTCTAGGTGAAGATACACTTGCCAGCTATAGTTTATAATCTTGGCATCAGAACGGGTGTTACATAAATGGTCTTTATAGTAATTGCTCTCATTTTTTTTAATATTGTATGTTCAGCTTGAACTGCCAAGGTTTGCTTTACAATCACATTTACACATATTATAAATAAAAGAGAAGAGAAAATTAATTTTAAATGATGGACGTCTTGACGACTCTAGTTTAAAGCACTGGAAACCCCACTGTTATGTATCAAAGAATATTCTTTATGACACGCACTGTTTGGGTAATAAACAGGATATTGCAGCATAAACCTGTCTGGTATTCTTTGTTATGATCTCCCGTGAGCTGCGTCCACGAGGGCCACAATATAATTACTGCCTTACAATATCTCATTAAAGTTCTTCTGTCGCTCGGAGAAATGAATTTGTACAAGGCCTTCACAGAGCCACGCCGGGGAAAACAATGGAACCCGCTGCAAAGGAGAGCTATTAGTTCTGCTCTGTATATCAGGGTTATTAACTGGTGGGCTCTCATGACAAACTTCTTTTCCTATCAAACACCAGAGACAACGACTGTCACTAACACTCGTTAGTAAAGAGAAGGCTTCAAAAAGGTAAAAGGAAGAGAAAAGACAGAAATAATAGCAAATAAGTCCAATATCGGGAAGATGACTTTAGGGTTTGTTCACATGGGTGGCCAGGGGGTGGTAAAAGCAGGCGGTTAAGCCACGATTTCACTGCCCCTTGACCACCCACCTAAACAAGGGCATGCAATTACTTAGGGCTGTACAAATGGAGAAGACACCGCGCTACGCCGCTGAAAGCAGAAGTGAGAATGTATCGCTGGATCCCAGAAGACAATATTCCAATCCCAGAAAGCAAACATATGTATATGAGTGAAAGGATCATAACGACTAAGCCCTAGACATGTGCATTTCATTTCGCTCCGAATCCAAATTCAAAACATTTTCCGTTATTCCGATGTATCCGAATTTGCGAATTCTTCGATTCTTTTTGAATTGAATTTGGATAGTTTTCTAATCGAATTCGAATTTCAGAAGAGAATAAAACAGAATAGGAAATAGAGGCATAGAATAGTAAATAATATAATAAAATAGAAAATAAAAGAATAGAATATAATAGAGCATAATAGAGCATAATAGAGCAAAACATAAAAAAATGATTAAGCGCACTTGGAGTGTGTGTAATGCATCTACCAGTTTTCTGTCAACACTTTGGGATGTTCTGAATAAAAGAATTTTAATCGAGTACAGAATGCGGCCATTTCTTCTTTTGATTATATGCGGAGGCGAGCCGAGGCGAGCACCTGACCAGATCATCAGGCTTTCAAAACCTCACCTGGAGCAGTGAGTCTTCTTGTTTGGATACAAAAAAAAATGGAAAAAAATTGAATAAAAAAATAGAAGGATAGAATAGAAAATGAAAGAATAGAATAGAAAATAATAGAATAGAAAATGAAATGATAGAATAGAATAGAAAAAAAAAACAGTAGAATAGAATATAATAAACTAGAGAGAATACAACCTTCTTCTGAAATTCGAATTTTGAATAGAATACATTTGAATAGAATAGAATAGATTAGAATAGAATAGAAAATAAAATAAAAGAATAGAATTGAAAATGAAATAATAGAAAATAATAGAATATATTAAACAATAGAATAGAAGAGAATGAAATAGTAAGAATATAACCTTCTTCAGAAATATGAATTTCGAGTAGAATAAATTTGATTTTAATAGAACAGAAAATAATAGATTTGAATAGAATAGAAAAGAAAATAATAGAATAAATTTGAAATCAAATAGAATAGAGAATGACATAATAGAAAAGAAGAGACTAGAAAAAAAAACCAATAGAATAGAAGAGAATAAAATAGAAAGAATATAACCTTTTTCAGAAATTTGAATGTCGAATAGAATAGATTTAAACTTGAATAAAATAGAAAAGAATAGATTAGAATAGAATAGAAAATAAAAGAATAGAATAGAAAAGAATAAAATAGGAAAGGGCATAATAGAAATAAATAGAATAGAAAAAATAATAAAAATAAAATAGAACAGAATAAAATAGAAAGAATGTAACCTTTTTTCTAAATTTGAATTTCAAATAGAAAAATTCAAATTAGAATAGAAAAGAATAGAAAATAAAAGAAAATAATAGAATAGAAAGAATAGAACAAAAAAATAGAATATATAGAATATCTGGAATTAAAATTTTGAATAGAATAAATTTGATTTTGAATGGAATTCAAACTGATTTAAAATTTTTCAAATTCGATTGACTTGAGTTCAAAAAAACTAAATGAATTCTGAAAACCAAGTAAATAAATTTACCGTATTTAACTAAACAAATTTATGTGAATAATGAATCGATTCGAACCCGAATAAACAAAATGAATTTGGAAAACAAATTAAATGAAATAAACTAATTTAACTAAACTAATTTAGAAACAAATAGAATAGAAAGAATAGAACAAAAAAACAACAACAAAAGAATAGAATAGAATAAAATAGAATATAACCTTCTTCAAAGTTCTAATTTTAAACAGAATGAATTTGAATAGAATAGAAAAGAATAGATTAGAAAATGAAATAGAATAGAGTAAAACTAGAATAGAATAGAATAAAATTGAAACAATATAATTTTCCGAAATTCAAATTTTGTATAGAATAAATTTGATTTCGAATGGAATTCGAATTTATTTAAATTTTTCTAATTCGATTGACTTGAGTTAAAAAAAAACTAAATGAATTCCGAAAACCAAGTAAATACATTTAACGTATTTAACTATATGATTATGATTTTTTGCGATACGGCACTGCGTTATTTAACTGAGAAAAAGGGTACCATCCAACAGTGTCACAAGAGTTGCCACCATCCCTTGCATACGAGAAAAGAAAAAGACCCCTCAAAGAGTGGTGGGACTTTGAAGGCAACGGAAATAAGAATATAAATAAAAAACGGGTTTTATTATTACAATTGTATAAAATTATACATATTGACAAGAGTTTATCCAAATACAAACATGTAAATCAATTTGACAGTAAAAACAATGTTCTGCTGGTGAATGAACAAACGGTGTATTCATATAGTCTTCTACCTGGGCCTACGCGTTTCGGGACTGTTGAAGTCCCTTCATCAGGGGAAAAATGGTAAGCAGACTTTACACCAAGCATGAACAGGAGAGGAGACCAACCGTCGGAGACACTCTCAGGGGCAGCTACGCATCAGACGCCAGAAAACCAAATAGGGAAACAGGCGTGTCTCTGGCCCCACCTTCTCCACACTGGTCCCAATGTATCACCACAAAAGGGGGACAACGCTACCTCAAAGGTCCCAGCGACCAGAGGATCAAGAAGAGAGGGGAGGGAGAAGAGGGGATTATCCCAATATTGGTATGTAGAAAATATATCCAGTAGCAAGTAAGAGAAGCAAGTGTACTAAAAGCGCTAACTCAGCTGCAGTTGCAATGGTGAGTAAAGACCTCATCTAGGGAAATCTAAGTATGGTGGTTACTGGCCGCCTTACATCGCCGCCGCCGTGTCAGACAATGGGTGTCATTGTCTGACACGGCGGCGGAGATGTAAGGCGGCCAGTAACCACCATACTTAGATTTCCCTAGATGAGGTCTTTACTCACCATTGCAACTGCAGCTGAGTTAGCGCTTTTAGTACACTTGCTTCTCTTACTTGCTACTGGATATATTTTCTACATACCAATATTGGGATAATCCCCTCTTCTCCCTCCCCTCTCTTCTTGATCCTCTGGTCGCTGGGACCTTTGAGGTAGCGTTGTCCCCCTTTTGTGGTGATACATTGGGACCAGTGTGGAGAAGGTGGGGCCAGAGACACGCCTGTTTCCCTATTTGGTTTTCTGGCGTCTGATGCGTAGCTGCCCCTGAGAGTGTCTCCGACGGTTGGTCTCCTCTCCTGTTCATGCTTGGTGTAAAGTCTGCTTACCATTTTGCCCCTGATGAAGGGACTTCAACAGTCCCGAAACGCGTAGGCCCAGGTAGAAGACTATATGAATACACCGTTTGTTCATTCACCAGCAGAACATTGTTTTTACTGTCAAATTGATTTACATGTTTGTATTTGGATAAACTCTTGTCAATATGTATAATTTTATACAATTGTAATAATAAAACCCGTTTTTTATTTATATTCTTATTTCCGTTGCCTTCAAAGTCCCACCACTCTTTGAGGGGTCTTTTTCTTTTCTCTATTTAACTGAGAATTGCGCCTTTGTGCGACGCTGTACCCAAATAAAATTGACCCTTTTTTCCCCCCACATAGAGCTTTCTTTTGGTAGTATTTGATCACTTCTGTGTTTTTTGTTTTTGACTGACAAAAAAAAACATTACTTTTTACTTTCTGCTATAAAACATATCCAATAAAATAATTTAAAAAATCTAATTTTTTCATCAATTTAGGCCAATATGTATTCTGCTACATATACTTGTTAAAGAAATCCCAATAAGTGTATATTGATTGGTTTGCGCAAAAGTTTTAGCGTCTACAAACTATGGGATATTTTTATTTTATTTCTATTTTTATTTTTTTTATTTTTTTACTAGTAATGGCGACAATCACAAACTTATAGCGGGACTGCGATGTTGCAGCGGACAAAACGGGACACCTAACTGACACTTTTGACACTTTTTGTGGGTGATCAGGGGTGATCAAAGGGTTAAATGTGTTCCTTGGGAGTGCTTACAAACTGTGTGGGGGAGGAGCTTTGACTTGGGGAATGTAAAGATCCGTGTTCTTGATTAGGAGGAACACAGGATCAGCACATTCCCCTCTCACAGAATGGCGATCTGCCTTGTTTACATAGGAAGACTGACGTTCTGCCTTTCTCCTGAATGATCGGCGGGTTCCGGCGGACACCTCATCCGCCGGACCTGCTGATTGTCTCCTGCTATGGCCAATCGGAGCGGGTCGTCCGGCGGCGTGCATGTGCGCCCCCAAACCCTGGAGCGTCAGATCACGTACTAGGTACGTGATCTGACACAGAGTGGCCGCCGTGCCGCAGTATAGATACGTGGGGCAGCTGCTAAGCGGTTAAGTATATTTTAACTTTTGCCATGTGGGATGCTTACGTAAAATTTGCTTGAACAAATAATACATAAATATATAAAATAACAAATTAATTAATGTATTAAACAAAGGCATGTGATCACCATATCAGCACCAGTCACATTAGTGATCACCTTTATTTCTTTCTCGAAACTTGTTAACACATTATTACACTGTATCCAAATTAAATGTTATATCATTTTTTTCCACACAAATAGAGCTTACTTTTGTTGGATATTTATCACCGCTGAGTTATTTTTTATTATTTTATTATTTTTTATAAGAAAAACAAAAAAAAGTCTGAGAATTTAGAAGAGAAAAAATACTTTCTACTTTCTGTTATAAAACATCTTCATTAAAAAACAAAATCACATTTCTGTAAGTTTATAAATAAATGTAGGCTAAAATGTTATCTGCTACATGTCTATGGAAAATAAAAAAAAGTCACAATATGTGTATATTAATTGGTTTGTGTGAAAGTTATAGCGTCTACAAACTATGGTACTTATATTGGAATTTACGCAGCTATGGACGCTGTGCTGTAATGGCGGAGATCAGCGACTTATAGTGGGACTGTGATAGTGTGGTGGGCAATCTGGGGCTAACTGACACTGACTGGGAGGGATATTAACTGACTAACTGACACCGATGTCGCAAGTGACGCTAATGTAGTGATCAGTGCTAATATTCAACACTGTAATAAAGACACTGCCTGGGGAGGGGTAAAATCTAGGGGAATTTGAGGGCTTAACTGTGTGCCTAACAATGTGTAATGTCTGTAATGTGTTCTGCTTTTGCTTTAGTATTTGGCTGTTTTTCCTCCCTGCTTTTCAGGGAGAAGAAATAGCCAGATTCCTGTTCTCCGTATACAGTGTTCTTTGTGTTTGTAAACACAGAACTCCATATGTGATTGGACTAGCAGGTTTCAGCTGAAATCATTGGCCTGAAATTTGCTGCCAAACTCATGCCGGGTCCAAACACAGCACGGGCCAGCAGGGGGCACGTACATACATGTAAATTGCCGAGCCTGCACTTGCCGTCCACTCCCAGTATTTTTTTTGCGTGGTGAACGTGAGCGTGGTTGAGTGTGAGTGGTCAGCAGGTGGTTAAAGAAGACTTTACCCATTGTTAAAAAAAAAAAAAAAAGTTTTAAAATATATTACAAAAATTAAACTAAACATTGAAATGAGTTTGCCTAGCCCCCACAACCCATTTAAAGCTTTATAACCAAAAAAATAACTTTAATAGAGAAGTATGGGATTTTTTTTGTTTTTTAATGATATTTACATAGGTGGATGTCCCCCCGCCAGCTCTAACACTGAGAACCGAGCGATCAAACATTGCCGATTGCTCGGTTCTCAAAACTCCATGAGCAGAGAGCTAGTGACTGTCAGGCTCTCTGCGCTGCCCCCCCCCCCCCCCCACTGCACTCAATGGAGCACTGGACTGTGGAGGGGGCGGGAGTGGCTGGCTCAGGCTCTCAGTGGCTCTCTGAGAGGCTGAACCGGGTGCCAGTCCAGGCATGTGGGCGGATCCCAACCATATGGTCGCAATGTTTTCAGAGCGTGGACCAGCTCTGTGATGTCAGCCGACGTGAGCTTCAGCCCGCTGTCTGCTGGAAAGGGGTCACAGGAGTGTGGGGGGAACTGTACTCATGTGATCCACAGGAGAAGCACAGCCAAACAAGCTTTCTCCGTACTTCTCCTTTAAGTTTCTTCTCTCCCAATGCATTCTGCCAAAGGGGCAACATTTCACCAAAATGTGCTGCTTATTCCTTTTGAGGTTCAACACCCCAAATGTCCCAATTTTACTTGTAATGTTCAACCTGTCTAAGCTGCTTTGAAAATGTAGACTAAACATTGGCTTACATAGCTGTTAAACCTGTTTGGTTGTATTCACATCTTATGGATTTCTTCCGTAAATTGATGTCTTTGGTAATTCACCCCATTAGACTTCTCCAAGAGTCGTTAACAAAATGAAACATATTGAATTAGTGGTTGCATTCCTGTGAGATCCAAACACCCCAAGGCTGTCTTCATCTACTCCCAGTGCTTTAATTTTCCAGTACGCTCTCGGAATCTATGCACTGAATGGAATGAATCTCATTTCCATAAAAATGCCCCTGAGTGTAAGTTAAGAGGTGTTATAAAGGTGAGCTTACGCTCTATACTAAATTATTGATCATGGAAATATTGGATTATGCTAATTTTGTAAATTATGATTTCGTTTGAGTCCTTTGAGTCTCATGTTGCAGCCTTGTACCTTTATATGGTTTGGATACTTTTTGGCAAGATTAATTATTTTATGGTGTATCACATTTGGGGGTTTGTTTGCATGTACAGCATACCCCTAGCAAAAAACACATCTCTCACTCGTTATGTGCCCGATCTCAGATGCAGCACTCAAGGTTTCTGTGAATGGGATGCCATAGCTTCTACTCCTACAAGCCAGTTCCTCTGCATGCATGACCTGACCTCTGGACCGCCATCAGGAGGGGACAGCCCGTACACATTTAGGGGGCTCGAGACCAAGTTTTTGCTGCTGTAGTAACTAGCAATTGCTAAAGCAGAGTGGCCGTGGAATGAGCCTATGCAGCTCACATAATTCCGACTGCAGGGGGAAGCCGGAGTGATACCATCTGCACTCTGCCTCTCCCTGCACACTGTATGCTGTTTTAGACACCAGTCGAAGCTCAGCTGTGTGGAAGAGCTGCGCTGCCTGTAGCCTGCAGGACTGTCTAGTGCTCACTGTGGACTGGTCTGGAGACAAGTTGTTAGAGATCACAATGGTAAATTGATAGACAATGTTGCTGGATGTGGGCCTGTTTGTGACTGTCTCTTTGTTGGATTGGACAGTTGCTGAAGCGTAAAAAGAAATTCGGTCCCAGCCATCCACGTGCTCACCGTCTAAATGCTAGCTTGGCCAAAGTGCTAGCACTGGAACGGCTGCTTTTTCAGCTGGTAGACTCTGCCCCCTTATGTGAATTTGTGGAATGTGCTGTACCTCAGTGTCAGATTCCAAAATGCCATTTCTTTTCACAGAAGGCCATTCCGGCTCTCTACCGGCATGTGGAAGGCAATGTTTTGGCCTCGTTGGACAGGGCGGTCAGCAGTAAGGTTCATATTACCACTGACTCATGGTGCGGCAGGCATGGGCAGGGACAATACCTTTCCTTTACTGCGCACTGGGTAACTCTGTTGGCAGCTGGGAAGGATTCAGGACAGGGTTCAGTGTTGTTGGAGCTTGGAGATTTGCCCTCTGAACCAGCGGTGCTCTGTAAGCATTCAAGGGGCTACGCAAGCAGTCAGGCTAAAAGATGCCATGCGGTGCTTGAGTTAGTCTGCCTAGGAGACAGGAGCCACACTGGGGCAGAGATTCTGTCAGCTCTGCAGGGGCAGGCTCAGAGGTGGTTGACGCCACGCCAGCTTCAGCCAGGATTGGTTGTATGCGATCCCCAAACACTTTTTTTGGCAATAACTTGCATATAAGACTTTAAAATGAGCACTTTTGATTATTCATGTTCGTGTCCCATAGACTTTAATGGTGTTCGCGTGTTCGAAACAAATTTTTTGCCTGTTCGCATGTTCTGCTGCGAACTGAGCCGGGGGGTGTTCGGCTCATCCCTAGTCTGTAGGATTTGGGCCCAGTTAGCTAAATAAGCATTTGTGAGGTCAGATATTGATGTTGGGCAAGAAGACATGGCTTGCAATTGACGTTTCAGTTTACACAAAAAGTGTTCAGTAGGGTTGAAGTCAGGGCTCTGGGCAGGTTACTAAAGGTCCTCCAAACCAAACTGGTCAGACCCTGTCTTTATGGAGCTGGCTTTGCACACAGGGGCACAGTCATGCTGGAGCAGGAAAGGGTCTTCAAACCATTACAACAAGGTTGGAAACACACAATTATCTAAAAATTGCTGGAGACACGTGAACTCAATCATTTGAAGGTAAGACACATATTTATTGGCCATATAGTGTAAATCTTTTTCTCATTTTATTTTACGACTCTCAAGGGATAGCTTGCTAAGATTATTTTGCCACGATGAAGTCACGACACTCAAAAATGGTGCATTGCTGGACTTGACATTGGCACGGCCATGAGTTTGCAATGCTACTGTAGTATATTTTTCCGGAATTGGTGAGTAGATCAGACAAAGTTTGGGAACCGTAATTTTTAGCAGACACAGTAAATGACATTAACATTCCTGGATTATTTCACTTAAAAAAAAAAAAAAATTGGAATAAAATAATGCTTTCATCTTCAATTTATCTCCGTTTTTAGAGCTTTTCAGAAGCGCTCTTAACACCTTCTGATTTCCGCTTTATATGTAAATGGCACCTCTAATGTCTCAGCGACGGGAAGGAACAATGTTTTTAATGTAAGTTTTCTTCATCATTACTTTCCACTTTATTTCTGGCTTCTTCAGCAGCTGAAGATGGATCTCACTGAGCTCTCAGGTATATTAGGTCAGACAATAAACTATAAAAGAGTTTAATATTGTTATTGGGGCCGGGAGATAAGGAAAACTGCTAAACTAGCACATTCGTTCAGGACTAGTTACAGCAAATAAAATCTGTCTGCACTTAAAATTCAGACTTTTCTTGGCAATCATTGCACCTCCAGTAATGAAATATTGGAGCGAACCACGGCAGCCGGCTTTTCTCATCTAAAAATCTTATGGGGGAAATCCATCAAAGCACAAAGGAATTGCCGTTTGAAATACAGAATTGGAATCAATAGGCCCAGAAAATGCAAAACCCGCCATGAATAATTATGTCAAGAACAGTGGCGGCTGGTTGGCTTTATATTTATGGGGGGGCGGCAAACAACCCCCCCCTCGTGCCACCGTCGGAGCAGCACTATCGCCCCCCCACCAATGGCACTAACACAGGCCACCCGCTGTCCTTACCTTGGATGTGGGCGGTGAGAGCGTGGCGGGCTCGGGGAAAGCTGCTCCAGTGACCGGTGTCCTCTCCTGCAGCAGCTTCCGCGGTGCCTCCTCTCTCCTCCTCCTGGCGCTAGGCTTCCAATAGGATAGCCTGACATTTTGGTCAATCAGGAAACAGGTTTCATACCTGCTTTCCGATTGGCCGAGAGGAAGATCAGTGTTTCAACAGCGAATTTTCATTCACTGTTGCAACACACCTGAGTGGGATCCAGACGCAATGCTCTGCATCCTGAGTCCACCCTATTTTGAAGCCTATTAGAGCCTATGGCTCTAATCAGGTTCTTCAAGAAAACCCTGGCCGCAAAGGGCCGGACACATGAATGGGGGTGACCGCGGCCGTAGTGGATAGATTCATACTATGCATGAATCTATCCACTGCATAAAGGGGGTGGCGAGGAGAGAGGGGGGCTACGCCCGGGTGCCCCTAATGGATGGGCCACCCCAGGTCAAGAAGTGTCACAGTACTGAACTTCGACTATGATGGCACTCGAGTCCAGTATTAGGACCCCAATACAGGCCAGATTTAAGCAACCGAGGCTGATTGGTGCAATAAATCCCTATTATTTGACAGCAAATGTGTTAAGGCCATGGCACTAGTTGGGGGAAAGAGCTCAGACAATCCTTCTCAACTGAAGATTGGAAGATATATAGTTAGCCACAACTAAGAGCTCAACCAATACCATTACTGAAAAAACAAGCTACAAACTCGTAATGCAATGGCACTAATGCTGGTCTTACACCCGTAGAGTTTCATTCAAACGCTTGAACGAAAAAGTATAAAAATTGCTCATCCACCCATTTGCTGATGAAACGTGTATGGCGGGGCTTCCAGGATATATCACTTCCACTGGTTGGAATGCAGGTGGAGCATAAATCGAAGTTTCCATCCTGTTATTGGTGCCTGTGTATATTCTTTAAATGTGTAGAAACATTTAAAGGAACAGTGGCACACATTTGTCCATATGTACAAGACGAATGAGGAGATCGATTACAGATAGCATGAAGTATACTAACCTCTCATGACAATTCATCAGTTGGTGAAACAAAGTGCATTTGACTTTTTTTAATTAACCACTTACCGACTGCACTACAGGCGAATGACAGCTGCAGCGCGGCCGGCTAGTTCTGGGAGGGCGTCTATTGATGTCCTCCCGTGCCCCCCCCACTTCTCATGCGCATCCAGAAGTATCCACGCATCACGGATCATGATAAAGAGCTAATCACAACAGCCCTTTACCACATGATCGCTCTGTCACTTTGTCAACAAACCAACATCATGTCGATACAGTGTGAGGAGAGGAGGGAGACAGTGCAGCAGCATAAGTGGGCTGGATTTGGAGTGCCCACAGTGCTCATCAGTGCCATCACAGTGCACACAAGTGCCACATCAGTGCCATCACAGCCACATCAGTGCCACATCAGTGCCATCACAGTGCTCATCAGTGCCATATCAGTGTCATCACAGTGCTCATCAATGCCATCACAGTGCCACATCAGTGCTCATCAGTGTCACTAAAGTGCCATCAGTGCCATTACAGTCCCATCAGTGTCACTACAGTGCCATCAGTGCCATTACACTCCCATCAGTGCCACATCAGTGCCCCTACAGTGCCATAAGTGCCCTACAGTGCCATCAATGCAACTACAGTGCCCATCAGAGCCAACAGTGCCACATCAGTGCATATGCAGTGCCAGCAGTGTACTACAGTGCCACTACAGTATCCTCGGGGCCCTACACAGTGCCATCAGTGCCATTACAGTCCCTTCAGTGTCACCACAGTGCCATCAGTGCCATTACAGTCCCATCAGTGCCACATCAGTGCCCCTACAGTGCCATCAGTGCAACTACAGTTCCTATCAGTGCCAACAGTGCCACATCCGTGCCCATACAGTGCCATCAGTGCCCTACAGTGCTACTACAGTGCCACTACAGTGCCATCAGTGCCCTACGGTGCCCTCAGTGCCCTACAGTGCCACTACAGTGCCATTAGTGCCCTACAGTACCCTCAGTGCCCTACAGCGCCATCAGTGCCACTACAATGTCACTACAGTGTTCATCAGTGCCCTACGGTGCCACTACAGTGCACATTAGTGCCACTACAATGCTTATCAGTGCCCTACTGTGCCACTACAGTGCTAATCAGTGCCCTACAGTGCCATCAGTAAGTGCTCATCAGTGCTACTAAAGTGCTCATCAGTGCACCTGCAGTGCCCTATTAGTGCTCATCAGTTCCAAATAGTGCACATCAGTGCCCACCAGTGAGTGCTCATCAGTACCACCCTATCAGTGGATCCTCATCAGTGCCCGTCAGTGTCGTAAAAATGTGTTAAAATAGAGTGTTAAAAAAATGTGTTTTCATTTTCTTTCCACATTTTTCAAAAACTTGTGGAAAAAAATGACATGTTAAAAAGACTCATTATGCCTCCTAGATTATGTGTTAGGGTGTTTGCTTTCCAAAATTGGGTCATTTTGTGGTCGTTTCCACTGTCCTGGTGCTCCAGGGCCTTCAAAAGTGTAATAGGTAGTCAAGAAATTAGATGTGTAATTTATGTCCCTAGAAGGCCTGACGGTGCTCCCTGTATGTTGGGCCTCTGTATGTGGCCAGGCTGTAAAAAAGTCTCACACATGTGGTATCGCCATACTCAGGAGGAGTAGCAGAATGTGTCTTGGGGTGTAATTGTAAGTATACATATGCTGTGTGAGAGAAATAACCTGTTAGTATGACAATTTTGTGGGGAAAAAACAATCTTCATTGTGCAAAGAATTGTGGGAAAAAATTACATTGTGAAAAAACTCACCATGCATCTTACTAAATACCTCGGAATCTCTACTTTCCAAAAAGGGATCATTTGGGGATATTTGTACTGAAATCAGAGAGGCCTTCAGTACATCAGGTCACGTGTAATCAATTTTGGCACCATAGCTTGTAGACTCTGTAACCTTCACAAAGACCAAAAAAAAAATACACTGATTTGGATTATTTTTTACCAAAGATATGTAGCAGTATAAATTATTGCCAAAATTTTTGAAGAAAAATTACTAATTTGAAACATTTTATAGCAGAAATGAAAAAAAAAATTTTTTCGGTCTCTACAGCAGGCTACAGCACAGTTGAAAGAAGCTGTTAAGGACCCACTGATTATACCGGCCTTATGTGATGTCATAGGAGGTGCTCAGGACCGACAGAACATATTAAAAGTCGCTAGACAACATTTAAAGCACGGACCAGAGCTGCCAAGGGTTGCTACACAGTGGCAGATACTGTGACCGCGTAATACCCCTGCAGGGGTGAGGCTATCCGGTGAGTGTATGCACATTAGGAGCACGAGTAAGAAGCACTATCACCAAGCCAGCACCTGAATACGAAGATCTTTAAATACCGTATATACTCGAGTATAAGCCGAGTTTTTCAGCACATTTTTTTGTGCTGAAAGTGCCCCCCTCGGCTTATACTCGAGTCAAGCACTTTTCTGGTGCAAAGAATGACAATTCCCGAACAGACTTTGGGGCCCCGTATCTCGGGGCCACTTGGTGCTAGGAACCCCAATTTGGTGTGCAAACCCAGTGGAACTAGCACTACAACATATCCAAAGCTGGGGTTCCTAGCACCAAGTGGCCCCGAGATACGGGGCCCCAAAATCGGTTCGGAAAATGTCATTCTCTGCTGTAGAAAAGTGCTTGACATTTTCCAAACCAAATTTGGGGCCCCGTATCTCGGGGTCACATGGTGCTAGGAACCCCAAGGTTGGTGTGTGAACCCAAAGGAAACAGCACTACAACATATCCAAAGCTGGGGTTCCTAGTACCAAGTGGCCCCGAGATATGGGGCCCCACATTCGGTTCAGAATATGTCATTCTCTGACATTTTCTGAACCGATTTTGGGGCCCAGTATCCCAGGGCTACTTGGTGCTAGGAACTCCAACTTTGGATATGTTATAGTGGTCGTTCCACTGGCTTTGTACACCAAATTGTGGGCTCCTAGCACCAAGTGGCCCTGGGATACGGGACCCCAAAATTGGTCAACTGTGTCCATCTGCAGCCATGTCATTTCGGGACTCTTTGGGTCCAGAGACCCCAAATTTTGGCTGCAGCTAGGGGGCATCTAGGAACCCTTAACTGCCGAGTTTGAAGTTCGGGGGACCTATGGCTGCAAATGGGCACAATGAGGCTGCAAATGGGCACAGTGAGGCTGCAAATGGGCATTGTTGACCCTCTTTTCCACTTACAGTAGCTGCGCATTTCTCACCCTAGGCTTATAATCGAGTCAATACGTTTTCCCAGTTTTTTGTGGTAAAATTAGGTGCCTCGGCTTATATTCGGGTCGACTTATACTCGAGTATATACGGTAATATTGTCTTTCAATAAGGACTGACTCTTTCTGAGCACAAGTTACTTTGCCATATAACAAGACCTTCTAAAACCAAATTGTTTTTCCAGCAAGCACTGTTTTTTCCTTTTTGAGCACAAGTCACTTTGTTAATTAATTTATAGCTGTTAAACTAGCACACATTTTTGATCTCTAAGCACTTTTTTGCATACGCACTTTTACTAAATAATTCATTAATGCAATTGTATGTGATATGATATTGGGCATATATTTAATGCAACTCTATTTTAATATTTGCAAAGTAGCATATATTATATTTGTGGCTAACATTCAGGGAGTGTAACCCACACCATTTTTTGGTAAACAACACACACTGAAGCATCTTCTCTGGCCATCGAAACTACACTGTCAAGCAGCCGCCAGAGGTTGTAACAACAATCCCGACACACCCGAAATCCACCGCAAACTGGGTGCCAGAGGCTGTAACACACGCTGTTTCTTTTTTCTTTTATTCTTTATTCATTCGCCCATTTTTTTCCTTTACTAGTCCAGAACTAGAACTAGTCCAACTGCTAATGGACATCATACGTTTGTAGTACCACACCGTGATATATATGTGCGCATTTGCTACTAATTTATAATATACGCAATTTAAACTATCCAGTTTCCACACCTAGTCTGGGAGACTACACAAGGTATAATACGGTGATTCTATCATCAAACATTTACTCCACTAGAACAGCGCCACATCTACATTTTTTTATATATATAATATAAAACAGTTATTCCTACTTTTGCGTTACTTTCAGTACAGCTCTCAAATATTTGGCCTTGGACACCCCTTTGCCCCAGTGGGGTGCGACCAGGGCCATCTTTAATATTGATTGGACCCTGGGCAAAACTTTTCTTGGGCCCCCCCCCCCCCCATGCAGTTTCTCTCTCCTGCTCTGAGACATACAACAAAAAGCAACTAGACTCAAAATGAGTTTACTGAATCAGATCAGGCAGCTATTGCGATTGGTTGCCAGAGGCTACAGTGTATCATTGATTGCCACTCAGTGACTGGTTGCTAGAGGTTACAGCACACATTACAGCTCACTGATTAGTTGCTAGAAGTTACAGCACATGATTTCTGCTTGTTGATTGGTTGCTAGAGATTACTGTGGATATGACCTCAGGGGGGCATGATATCCATATCAATGCCGCTGGCCGCCGCTATTTACATATGAATGCCGCCGCTATTTACATATGAATGCCACCACTATTTACATATGAATGCCGGTAATTTACATGTAAACACAGGGTCTGCAGGTGAGTCATCTGTACACAACATGAGGTCAGAGCTGGGCAGCATTAGTAGCAGCACTTCACACTGAAATATTGGGACACAGCACGGGACTAAAACCTCAAGGGACGAGGGAATTTAAACCAGGATAGTTAGCAAGTATGAGGCAGCTGCTTTGGGCCCCACAACAATGACAGGGCCCAGGGCAGCTGCCCCTTTTGCCCTGCATAAAAACGGCCCTGGGTGCGACGTGCACTTACATAGGACAGAGATCAGTAATTGAATGAATACATAACCAGGGTGTATTAGTGAGCAACAAGGCTGTGACTACGGGTCATGTGACCCAGGCTACTCTAACTGCGGCACAGCAAAGGGCGGACGTCAACATAGAAAACATCTTTTCTGTACAACAACCCGCAAAGAGAGCGGCGTAATGTATCTAGAGTAATAATCACCGTATTCATGAAATGACAGTCCGTCTTCACCCTCCGTGCAAAGGTTCACCACTTACCGTCCTGTTAGGAAAAAAAAAAAGTAATAACAATAATTACGAAAAAGATAAAACACTTGGACTGGTTTCCATGAAAACATACAATTTAACCCAAAACATTTTCTTTTACTTAAAACTTAAAATAAAGACCCAGATTGCGGTGCCGGATCTGTAAAGCATCAATATTCCATATGAAAAAGGCAAAAGATTTAATAAGCAGTGGGATGACGGGGGCGTAGAGTGTAAATGCCAATGGTTTGGCATTAAATAATCATTCTGAAGTGTTCGATACTGTTGAGCTGAACCAGCCATTATGTGATAAAAGTGTTGCTTTAAGTGGGCAGAATGAATGCAATTTAAAAGCTTAGGTGAGCTGCCTCCGCGGTCACCTTCTGACAACCACAGCAAAGAAAAGTCTGAATGGCTCATTAGAAACAAAATGTCTTAAAGGGCTTTCCCATCCGTATCTGTCCCCCCAGAATGTTGGCTTGTTAATGCCACCCTGAAATAATTTCCTGCTGGTGATACCTTACCTGCAAAAAAAATAAAATAATGTATATACTGTGTATTTTATTAGGATTTTATGTGATAGACCAACACAAAGTGGTACATAATTGTGAAATGGAAGGAAAATGATAAATGGTTTTCAACATATTTTACAAATAAATATGTGAAAAGTGTGGGGGGGCATTTGTATTCAGCCCCCTTTACTCTGATACCCCTAACTAAAATCTGGTGCAACCAATCGCCTTCAGAAGTCACCTAATTCGTAAATAGTCAACCTGTGTCTAATTTAATCTCAGTATAAATGCAGCTGTTCTGTGAAGCCCTCAGAGGTTTGTTAAAGAACCTCAGTGAACATACAGCACCATGAAGGCCAAGGAACACACCAGACAGGTCAGGGATAAAGTTGTGGAGAAGTATAAAGCAGGGTTAGGTTATAAAAAAATATCCCAAGCTTTGAACATCTCACGGAGCTCTGTTCAATCCATCATCCGAAAATGGAAAGAGTATGGCACAACTGCAAACCTACCAAGACATGGCCGTCCACCTAAACTGACCGGCCGGGCAAGGAGAGCATTCATCAGAGAAGAGCTAAGAGGTCCATGGTAACTCTGGAGGAGCTGCAGAGATCCACAGCTCAGGGGGGAGAATCTGTCCACAGGACAACTATTAGTCGTGTTCTCCACAAATCTGCCCTTTATGGAAGAGTGACAAGAAGAAAGACATTGGAGAATGAAAGTCATAAGAAGTCCTGTTTGTAGTTTGTGAGAAGCCATGTGGAGGACACAGCAAACATGTGGAAGAAGGTGCTCTGGTCACATGAGACCAAAATTGAACTTTTTGGCCTAAAAGCAAAACGCTATGTGTGGGGAAAACTAACACTGCACATCACCCTGAACACACCATCCCCACCGTGAAACATGGTGGTGGCAGCATCATGTGGTGGGGATGCTTTTCTTCAGCAGGGACAGGGAAGCTGGTCAGAGTTGATGGGAAGATGGATGGAGCCAAATACAGGACAATCTTAGAAGAAAACCTGTTAGAGTTTGCAAAAGACTTGAGACCGGGGCGGAGGTTCACCTTCCAGCAGGACAACGACCCGAAACATACAGCCAGAGCTACAATGGAATGGTTTAGATCAAAGTATATTCATGTGATAGAATGGCCCAGTCACAGTCCAGACCTAAATCACATTGAGAATCTGTGGCAAGACTTGAAAATTGCTGTTCACAGACGCTCTCCATCCAATCTGACAGAGCTTGAGATATTTTGCAAAGAAGAAGAATGGGCAAAAATTTCCCTCTCTAGATGTGCAAAGCTGGTAGAGACATCCCCAAAAAGACTTGTAGAGAAAGGGGGTTCTACAAAGTATTGACTCCGGGGGGCGCCATACAAATGCCCCCCACACTTTTCACATATTTATTTGTAAGACATTTTGAAAATCATTTATCATTTTCCTTCCACTTCACAATTATGTGCCACTTTGTGTTGGTCACATAAAATCTCAATAAAATACATTAAAATTTTTGGTTATAACATGACAAAATGTGAAAATTTCAAGGGGTATGAATACTTTTTTCAAGGCACTGTATGTATATACTATATATATAGATATATAGATATATAGATATATAGATATAGATATATCTATATATCTATATATATATATATCTATATATATATATATATATATATATATATATATATATATATATATATATATATATATATAGATATATAGATATATCTATATATCTATATATATATATATATATATATATATATATATATATATATATAAGTATTGGGACACCTGCCTTCACACGCACATGAACTTTAATGGCATCCCAGTCTTAGTCCGTAGGGTTCAATATTGAGTTGGCCCACCCTTTGCAGCTATAACAGCTTCAACTCTTCTGGGAAGGCCGTCCACAAGGTTTAGGAGTGTGTCTATGGGAATGTTTGACCATTCTTCCAGAAGCCCATTTGTGAGGTCAGGCACTGATGTTGGATGAGAAGGCTCCATTCTGCTCTCTAATTCATCCCAAAGGTGTTCTATCGGGTTGAGGTCAGGACTCTGTGCAGGCCAGTCAAGTTCCTCCACCCCAAACTCACTCATCCATGTCTTTATGGATCTTGCTTTGTGCCCTGGTGCGCAGTCATGAATATAAATTGGAAATAATATTGCGCCAATCCAAAAATATGAAAAGCTGCCAACACAACAATCAGACAAATTGTGAATCAAAAAATAAGGAATAAAGTGTGGCGCTAAAAAAGACTTGTTCTTTATTGAGCAAGACCCACCAGAATAGCAGTCTGGGGGTCAGATATAGCCCAATAAGGTGTTTGGTGAAACAGGACTTTCACTAATCCTGTATATAAATAATAACTATACACAATGGAAAGAGGGTATATCTGTGGGGTGATCATCCGTATAATCACATATATAAAGTGTATATTCCAAAACAAGATCCTATGGAACACAATCAAATGGGAAATTAATTGCGTCAACCCCAAAGGAATATCTATGTGAGATTATCTCAATCAAGTGTCCTATTAAAACCTAAAAAGAAAAAAGAAAACAGTGTGCCAAATCTGAAATCAAGTATGTGGAACACTAAAAATGTAGGTACACATCTATTGTGCTCATGAACGGATCTGTATATGTGTTTACCTACTCATAACAAGCAACATTCAAGTGCCTATATATTAGATCAATAAGTGCAAATCTATAAAAATAAAAATATATAAATATAAGTGCGATAACATTCATGCCAATAGT
Source organism: Lithobates septentrionalis (assembly GCA_037952835.1). Taxonomy (NCBI): domain Eukaryota; kingdom Metazoa; phylum Chordata; class Amphibia; order Anura; family Ranidae; genus Lithobates; species Lithobates septentrionalis. Next base: position 473,250 of record JBBDGP010002693.1, on the reverse strand, counting down.
GTTGTTGCTATAACTCGGATGAGAATAAAGTGAGAGTCCAAACCAAAGTCCTCTAGAAATATAACTGAAGACTTGACCAATGAGGCTTCATTTGGAATACAAAGATGGTTCCGGTATGTTCTGCTGGTCAAACTGCTAATGTAGATATGGATAGGTAAAAAATAGTTGAAGTCCTCGCGAACGAAACGCGTCGGGTTTGATACGCCTGTCTTGCCACGATTGAATAAGCGCTTTTTTTTTATTGATTTTATACGTATTTTGTACCCGCCCCCTGTTGTTGTTCTATGGGCCAATGTACCTCTATTACACCTGGTCTCTGTTGTTGTCTATGAGCCAGTGTATTTCTTTTATCGCAAAACTTTCATTAAAGTTTTTGGAAGCAGTCTTACGCTATGTGGAGTTTTTTTTCTCTAACTTCTTCACCCGAGGATTTGTATGAAGAACCGAGTACTGAGTATGGGAGGCTGTTCTTTGAGGTCCTACATCTTCCGTTGTCTCCACTAGCTGATGATACAGCATTGCAACCACCACTGTCTGCTCTGCCATAAGCCTGCTTTGACTCCGAAGCCGCTGGCTGGTGAGTCCACCACCTCTGGTAAGAGTATTTTTTTACCTATCCCTTTCTACATTAGCAGTTTGACCAGCAGAACATACCGGAACCATCTTTGTATTCCAAATGAAGCCTCATTGGTCAAGTCTTCAGTTATATTTCTAGAGGACTTTGGTTTGGACTCTCACTTTATTCTCATCCGAGTTATAGCAACAACACTATTGGCATGAATGTTGTCGCACTTATATTTATATTTATATATTTTTATTTTTATAGATTTGCACTTATTGATCTAATATATAGGCACTTGAATGTTGCTTGTTATGAGTAGGTAAACACATATACAGATCCGTTCATGAGCACAATAGATGTGTACCTACATTTTTAGTGTTCCACATACTTGATTTCAGATTTGGCACACTGTTTTCTTTTTTCTTTTTTCTTTTTAGGTTTTAATAGGACACTTGATTGAGATAATCTCACATAGATATTCCTTTGGGGTTGACGTAATTAATTTCCCATTTGATTGTGTTCCATAGGATCTTGTTTTGGAATATACACTTTATATATGTGATTATACGGATGATCACCCCACAGATATACCCTCTTTCCATTGTGTATAGTTATTATTTATATACAGGATTAGTGAAAGTCCTGTTTCACCAAACACCTTATTGGGCTATATCTGGCCCCCAGACTGCTATTCTGGTGGGTCTTGCTCAATAAAGAACAAGTCTTTTTTAGCACCACACTTTATTCCTTATTTGGTGCTCAGTCATGTTGGAACAGGAAGGGATCATCCCCAAACTGTTCCTACAAAGTTGGGAGCAGGAAATTGTCCAAAATGTCTTGGTATGCTGACGCCTTAAGAATTCCCTTCACTGGAGCTAAGGGGCCAAGCCCAACCCCTGAAAAACAACCCCCACACCATAATCCCCCCTCCACCAAATGATTTGGACCAGTGCACAAAGCAAGGACATGGATGAGTGAGTTTGGAGTGGAGGAACTTGACTGGCGTGAACAGAGTCCTGACCTTAACCACTTGCCTATCAGGCCAATTCTGACATTTCTCTCCTACATGTAAAAATCATAATTTTTTTGCTAGAAAACTACATAGAACCCCCAAACATTATAATTTATTTTTTTTAGCAGAGACCATAGAGAATACAATGGCGGTCATTGCAACTTTTTATCTAGCACAGTATTTGCGTAGCAATTTTTCAAATGCGTTTTTTTTGGAAAAAAAACAATTTTGGGCTTTCAAAAAAAAAACAAAACAAGAAAGTTAGCCCAATGTTTTTGCATAATGTGAAAGATGAAGTTACGCCGAGTAAATAGATACCCAATATGTCACGCTTCAAAATTGCACACGCTCGTGGAATGGCGCCAAACTTCGCTACTTAAAAATCCCCTTAGGCGACACTTTAAACATTTTTACTGGTTACATGTTTTGTGAAACAGAGGAGATCTGGGGCCAAAATTATTGATCTCGCTCTACCGATTGGAGCGATACCTCACATGTGTGGTATGAATACCGTTTTCATATGTGGGTGGGACTTATGTATGCGTTTACTTCTGCGTGCGAGCTCACGGGGACAGGGGCGCTTTAAACTTTTTTTTTTTTTTTTTTTTATTGTTAATTTTACTTTTTTTATTTTAGCTCGACACTTTTTTTCCGAAAAAAATTTTTTTGATCACTTTTGTTTCTATTACAAGGAATGTAAACATCCCTTGTAATAGGAATAAGCATGACAGGTGCTCTTTACAGTGAGATGTGGGGTCAATAAGACCCCATATGTCCCCTCTAGGCTTAGAAGCCTGAAATGAAAAATCACCGCTTCCCAGCCGAAGCGGCGCCATTTTTTTTAATACAGAAGCCGGGCGTGACGTCTTAACATCGCGCCCGGCCTCCGAACGATCATAGAGACTCCGACGACCACCTGGTCCGCCGGAAATCTCTATGCTAAACATCCGGGGCTGGCAGATCCTGTGACCGACTCACCGATCGTAGCGGTGAGTCAGTACAAGCACCGGAGGGCGGCGGGAGGGGGGGATGTCCCCTCTCGCCTCCCGTAAGAACGGTCAAGCGGCAGAACAGCCGCTATGATCATTCTTATGCTGTGCAGATTCGCCGGCTCTATAAAAACGATATCTGGATGATGTCTGTAGCTACAGGCATCACTCAGATATCCCCGCTCAAAGCCGAGGACGTCATTTGGCATACGGCGGGCGGGAAGCGGTTTTAAAGTGACACTAAAGGTTCAATTTTTATTTTTTAAAATCAACAAACATGTCATACTTACCTCCACTGTGCTGCTTGTTTTACACAGAGTGGCCCCAAATGGCGTTTTCTGGGGTCCCCGGCGGCTCTCCTAGCTCCTCCCCATCTCAGATAACCCCCTGGGAGAAGAACTTTCCCGGGGGGTTACCTTGCGGGCTCGCTCCCGAGTCTTGCATTCGGCATTCATAGCCACCAAATGCAGGATTCGGCCCCGCCCTCCGGCGCCCGCGTCATTGGATTGGATTGACAGCAGCGTGAGCCAATGGCTGCGCTGCTATCAATCTATCCAATGAAGAGCCGAGAAGCCCGGGCAACGTTCGATCGCAGGACTTTCGAGGGCTCAGGTAAGTAAACCGGAGGGCTGGGGGGGCTGGTAATCATCTATGCATTAAGGTGAAAAAACATGAGCCTTTCTAACCCCTTTAACCCGATAGAACACAATTGGGATGAATTAGAGCGGAGACTGTGAGCCAGGCCTTCTCATCCAACATCCGTGCCTGACCTCATAAATGCTCTTCTGGAAGAATGGTCAAACATTCCCATAGACACACTCCTAAACCTTGTGGACGGCCTTCCCAGAAGAGCTGAAGCTGTTATAGCTGCAAAGGGTGGGCCAACTCAATATTGAACCCTACGGACTAAGACTGGGATGCCATTAAAGTTCATGTGTGTGTAAAGGCAGGCGTCCCAATACTTTTGGCAATATAGTGTGTGTATCCTTCCTCCTGAGATATAAAAGTACAATCACATTGTCACTATTGATAACAATGTACGTCGGGATTCACTGACAGATGATTTCCCGGCTATATAATGAAAGTCGCCTTTTTGCCAATGTATTATTATTACATTTTTTTTTTTAGGTCAGCTTTAATCTTCTATTTAGGTAAATGTGATACATTGTCTCCATGTGTAAAAGTCAGAGAGATGGATTTGTAGAAGAGGACTCAGCCGCGGGTGTCAGCGGTGTGTGTGATGGATTCGCACGCGGTAACACATGTATACATCCTATGTGCTTTAATTGCACTCCGCCTGTCACCGAATGCGGAACTTTCTCCGGCGACATTGGAAATCCCGTCATTCGTTCCGACAGACTGGGAGATCGCACGTCAGGAAGATTCTACTTACTCTTATCAGTCTCAAGGATGATGTTCTGCTGCATCTGATGGGAATCCCGCTGGGAGCTCCCGGGGCGTGAAGGCGACTGTTCAGAAAAACACGTGCAGATATAAAGCCGAACTCCGGACAGATATAAAAGACACAAATGAGTGCAACTTTATTTATTATTATATTATTAACCCCTTCCAGTCCGGACTTTCTCTGGCACTTTTTGTTTGCACAATCAGTATTTTTTAGGCTTGTCCACTGCTGAAAAATTTGTTCGTTTTCATTTCATTCGTTTTCTTTTTTTTCAGGTCATTCATTATGATCGCAATTGGTAAAAGTCGTACATTCGTACATTAGTAAATTCGAAGATTAGAAAATTAAAAAAGTAGTACATTCGTAAATTCGTAAATTAGTACATTCGTAAATTAATTATGAATGTCCATTGGCGACATTTAAAAATGTCTACAAGTTACCAGTTTTGGGTTACAGAGGAGGTCTAGTGCTAGAATTATTGCTCTCACTCTAACGATGTGTGATTTGAACACTGTTTACATAAAAGGGCGCAACTTACGTATGCGTTCGCTTTTGCGTGCAAGCTCGGCAGGACCGGGCGCTATAAATTTTTTTTTCTTACTTATTTTACTTTTTATTTTTGCACTCTCCTTTTTTATCATTATTTATTTTATTTTTTATTTTTTATTTTTACATTGTCCTTTTAAAAAAAATGTTGGATCACTTTTATTTGTAAATTCGTAAATCCGAAAGAAAATCAAAAATTTCAAAAGAACGAAAATCCAAAAACTCGAAATAATAACTAACTAAATAATAATAAATAACTATTAAATTATAGGTATTGGAATTTCCTTTCAAATTGGCTGTTAGTGAACGTAACGAATACGAATTTATCCAAAGTTACGAATTATCCGAAATAATGAATGCTGCATCTAAACAAATTTTAGTGTTTTTTGATTTTTCAAAATGTCGAATTTACGACTTTTCAAATATTCAAATTTACGAATATTCAGAAAAATTTGTTAAACAGGTTCTCCTTAATCCTGATATTTCCGAATTAACAAATTTGTTGAAATTCATTGAGAATTAATTCGGAACGAAACGAATTGCACATATCTAATATTTTTTTGCTAGAGAATTACTTGGGCTCCATTCACTACTGATCGCGGGTTGAATCGCTGCAATTCCGCCCGCAGTTTCAAATTGCTGCAAAATGTGGGGACGCATTTGCAATGCCATTACTACTATCGGCACCCCAATCGTGCCACGATTTTGCCACAATTGTCGGGCGGTAAATCGCGTTGCAATCAAGTAAAATCGCAACATGCAATGTTGTCGCCCAAAAGAAGCTTGTGCTCCTTTTTGAGCAACAAGTGGCGCGAGTTGCCATTACCGCGCGATTTACCACGTAATAATCCTGGCAAGATCGCGGTGCAATTGGGGTGCCATTAGGAAGTAATAGCATCACAAACACATCCCATATTTTGCAGCGGTTTGCAGCCTTAAGCTCCATTTGCACCAACCTCTTTAATTTATATATATTATTTTATATCTGTTAGGTTATGTAGTAGACACATATAATTATTTATTGAAATTTTTACACATTTCCATTTATTAGGCTACATTCACAATTGTTGCACAGGTGCGGAAAGTTTGCGCTCCTGTGTTCCAAAGACTGCAAGTAACATGTCCCACCCAATGCGTTTCGTCAACAACCTCATCAGTCTTTGATGACGTACAGCTCTTTAATTTATATATATTCGTTTATATCTGTTGGGTTATGTAGTAGACAGATACAGTCAGGTCCATAAATATTGGGACATCGACACAATTCTAATCTTTTTGGCTCTATACACCACCACAATGAATTTGAAATGAAACGAACAAGATGTGCTTTAACTGCAGACTTTCAGCTTTAATTTGAGGGTATTTACATCCAAATCAGGTCAACAATGTAGGAATTACAACAGTTTGTATATGTGCCTCACACTTTTTAAGGGACCAAAAGTAATGGGACAATTGGCTGCTCAGCTGTTCCATGGCCAGGTGTGTGTAATTCCCTCATTATCCCATTTACAAGGAGCCGATAAAAGGCCAGAGTTCATTTCAAGTGTGCTATTTGCATTTCGAATCTGTTGCTGTCAACTCTCAATATGAGATCCAAAGAGCTGTCACTATCAGTGAAGCAAGCCATCATTAGGCTGAAAAAACAAAACAAACCCATCAGAGAGATAGCAAAAACATTAGGTGTGGCCAAATCAACTGTTTGGAACATCCTTAAAAAAGAAAGAATGCACCGGTGAGCTCAGCAACACCAAAAGACCCGCAAGACCACGGAAAACAACTGTGGTGGATGACCGAAGAATTCTTTCCCTGGTGAAGAAAACACCCTTCACAACAGTTGGCCAGATCAAGAACACTCTCCAGGAGGTAGGTGTATGTGTGTCAAAGTCAACAATCAAGAGAAGACTTCACCAGAGTAAATACAGAGGGTTCACCACAAGATGTAAACCATTGGTGAGCCTCAAAAACAGGAAGGCCAGATTAGAGTTTGCCAAACATCATCTAAAAAAGCCTTCACAGTTCTGGAACAACATCCTATGGGCAGATGAGACCAAGATCAACTTGTACCAGAGTGATGGGAAGAGAAGAGTATGGAGAAAGAAAGGAACTGCTCATGATCCAAAGCATACCACCTCATCAGTGAAGCATGGTGGTGGTAGTGTCATGGCGTGGGCATGTATGGCTGCCAATGGAACTGGTTCTCTTGTATTTATTGATGATGTGACTGCTGACAAAAGCAGCAGGATGAATTCTGAAGTGTTTCGGACAATATTATCTGCTCATATTCAGCAAAATGCTTCAGAACTCATTGGACGGCGCTTCACAGTGCAGATGGACAATGACCGAAGCATACTGCGAAAGCAACCAAAGAGTTTTTTAAGGGAAAGAAGTGGAATGTTATGCAATTGCCAAGTCAATCACCTGACCTGAATCCGATTGAACATGCATTTCACTTGCTGAAGACAAAACTGAAGGGAAAATGCCCCAAGAACAAGCAGGGACTGAAGACAGTTGCAGTAGAGGCCTGGCAGAGCATCACCAGGGATGAAACCCAGCGTCTGGTGATGTCTATGCGGTCCAGACTTCAGGCTGTAATTGACTGCAAAAGATTTGCAACCAAGTATTAAAAAGTGAAAGTTTGATGGATGATTGTTAATCTGTCCCATTACTTTTAGTCCCCTAAAAAGTGGGAGGCACATATACAAACTGTTATAATTCCTGCACCGTTCACCTGATTTGGATGTAAATACCCTCAAATTAAAGCTAAAAGTCTGCAGTTAAAGCACATCTTGTTCATTTCAAATCCATTGTGGTGGTGTATAGAGCCAAAAAGATTAGAGTTGTGTTGATGTCCCAATATTCATGGACCTGACTATATATTTATTTATTTAATTTTTACACATTTATACTCATTAAGCTACATTCACAATTGTTGCGTTCCAAAGACAGGAAGTGACATGTTCCAAAGGTCTCTCCCGAAGCGTTACATCAGCAACATCATCAAACGTTGTTTGATGATGTACAGCTCTTTAATTTATATCTGTTGGGTTATGTAGTGGACACATACCTATATTTATTTATTTAATTTTTACACATTTATACTCATTAAGCTACATTCACAATTGTTGGGCAGAAATTCCGCAATTTCAAATGGCTGCAAAACGCAGGACTCGCTTGCGATGCCATTACTTCTAATGGCACCGCAATCGCGACAAATTGCAAAAAAGGAACATGAACTTCTTTTGGGCGACAGTATTGCGCATTGCGATTTGCCACAATTGCAGCTCAATTTACTGACAATCATGGCAAAAATTAGGGTGCCATTAGAAGTAATGGCACTGCAAATGCAGCCTGCGTTTTGCAGCCATTTGACAATCATGTGTGAATGCAGCCTCCGGGACTTTTTTAACCGCTTAACCACTTGCCGACCGTGTCATGCAGATATACTGCAGCATAATGGCTCTTCTAGGCGAAATCCCATACGGGTGCGTCCTACCAGTTTTCGTCCACCAGAGGGCGTGCGGGTCCCCCCGGCGGAGGACCCAATGTGCGTGGCCGGCCACTTGCGCTCGCGTGCACGAGCGCCAGCACGGGGATTTGTGTGTGTAAATACACAAATCCCTGTGCTGTCAGAGGAGAGGAGCCATATTGTTTCTTCCTACGAAGTAGGAAAAACAATATGGCTCCTCTCCTAGTCACTTCCTTCCCCACACAGAACACACTGAGGGAACACACATTTAACCCCTTGATCGCCTACCCCTAGTGTTAACCCCTTCCCCGCCAGTGACATTTATACAGTAATCAGTGCATTTTTATAGCAGTATAAATGCCAATGGTCCCAAAAAAGTGTCAAAATTCTCCGATCTGTCCATCGCAATGTCGCAGTATCGCTAAAAATTGCAGATCACCACCATTACTAGTAAAAATAATAATAATAATAATAATAAAAACGCCATAAATATTTCCCATAGATTGCAGACACTATAACTTTTGCGCAAACCAATCAATATACGCTTATTGGGATTTTTTTTTTTTTTACCAAAAATATGTAGAAGAATACATATCGACCTAAACTGATGAAGAAATTGTTTTTTTGTTTTTTTTAAAAACTTGTGGGGATATTTATTATAGCAAAAAGTAAAAAATATTGTTTTTTTTTTCAAAATTGTTGCTCTTTTTTGTTTATAGCGCAAAAAATATAAACTGCAGAGGTGATCAAATACCACCAAAGAAAGCTCTATTTGTGGGGATACAGAAAGAAGGGGGGGTTTGGGGTATGAAACCCCTGGGATTTTTAAGGTGCTTTTCAAAATTTTTTTAGGTAGGTCAGTAGAGAAGTATAACAACCTCAAAAAAGAAAAAAGAGAAAAAAACACTGTATGCAAATTGCCAAACTGACTAATAAATTTCTTATTTAAATATCTTTAATGATTACAAAAAAACACATCATCTAAAAACATGCACAATCTTGAACAGACATGGTCAGATAGTGACATAATTTAAAATTTGAAACCACTTTGCGATACCAATCTCAACATGTTTCGCTCAATAATCTGAGCTTCATCAGGAGTTTTTTGGTACAGGTGTGGCATACTAAAATTGAAAGGAAAGAAAAGACAAAACAAAAATATATAAATACAATGCTTGCAAAACACTTAAAGATATTCATTTATCAGAAAGATCGAATTCAATTTAGTATTGCTACAAAAGCATCAACTGGTATATATATATTTGCATACTGACAACATATATGGGTAAATTTCACATATTACCCAACAGGTCTATACTGGTAACAATCTGATCAATATAGGTAAAGAAATAGTAATTTATTGAAAATATTATGTATTTATTCGTTTCCAGGTCCACAAGGGGAAAAGGGACACCCATGCGGATCTAGGAACAGTAAAAACAACATAAAAGGAAGAGAAAACAAAAAAGTAGGGGTTTGCTTACCAAAGCCAATACAGATTCAAAGGTGCATAGTAGACACACAAGTGGTGAACGTATATACAATGCTGTGGCTACGAATGAAAAGGATGCGTCTCACCCGTCTAGAGCCTCCCAGACCCGTTCTATGGTCCACAGAGGGGCCCAAATGTAAAGTAACTGAAATGGAGTATTGCAGAAGAATCATCAAATATTTCTAAGTACAAGGACTAATAACAGAGAAAAAGAGCAATCGGTGAGGTAAAGTGGTGAAAATATCAAAAAATTACCTTCTAAATTGAATCAAGGGTAAATGTTCAGGACTATCAAAGCCGTATGAACAGAAGCATAAAGAAGAACAATACTCCAATTTCACCACACGGTGGCAGTCCAAAATGGACAACCCTTGAGAGCCAGATCAGAAGATCCAAGTGTATACTGCCCCAGTAAACTAGAAAAAAAATATATGAATAGATAAAGATAATGAAGGAATTGCTCGGGAGAGCATTGTCTTATACCAAAATACCATTAAGTCAATCCTCAAAAAAGGGGAGTATAGCCCCCTTTGGATAGAGAATTTAACTTACCTGAGAGGTGGGGTGGATGTGTACGGAAGGGGAGAGCGGCATATACCTCCCCTTGCAGCCTCAGCGCCACTGTCAGAGGATAGCGGCTGAGAAGCCGAACTAAATAGGCCCCTCCGATCGGATGGCGTCTGACGTCACCATCAGAAAGCGGACGTGTTTTGTGAGGCAACTCCCCCAGGATTCCTGTGGCCAATAGGTGATCAGGGGGCGAGACCAAGTATCCGCCCAAAGCAAACCCAGCCTGGACCGACGCCAAACCTTCCGTCGCTTATTTCGACGGTGTGGATTGGCGCATGCGCACGCCGGAGAGGAACGTCAATCGAGCCCTGGTTACCGCGCAAGCGCACTGCAGACCGGAACGAGGGCTGGATAAACACGGCCCTGAGAGACCCGATATTGTCAGGAACAAAGCAAAAAGACAAATCAATAGTCAGCCATGTTGACTAAGGGAAACAGGAAGGGAAAGGAAAAAGGGGAGTATAAAAAATTGTGTAATATACACCTTTTGACAATGAACTTTTAGACAAAATTAATTAAATATACCGATAAATAGCCAGCCGACTGAAGCAAAGCCTGTATGATATATTTAATACCAATAAGTTGACCCAATTTTGCAGGTTACACAGAAAAAAGAAAGAAAATAAAAAAATAAATAAATAAAAAAAGAAAACAAACGAAATTGGAAAATAAGAAAAAATATCTCGCTAAGCTGGCCACCGGGTATACGCATCCAAAAGGGGAGTTTAGAAACCTCTAGGGCCCCCAGGGGGGGGCAATTGATTACTTACCCCACACCCCAAGTGCCCGTGGCGTCCGTGCGGACCAAGATAAAGAACGGAAATAAGGAAGGGACCTCAAAATGACGGGGAGACGAAAAATAATTACTTTGGTCTGAAGGGTATGTATATATTGAAAAAGGAACAATACCGTCTACGACCGTGTTGGCTTGGAAGGGAGACCCCACTTTTTATGAAAGCAACCTGGAGATAACCATATACAGGGAAAACATATGAGATGTTACAAAGATTGTATATAGGTGAAAATTGTGTTTTATGAAAACTCAACAAGTTTAGGAAGCAAGGCCGAAAAAATTAAAATATATATAATGAAGTAGACCAAGACAGTTGAATAGAAATGGACTAAAGAAATGGTTTGAAACTCAACGCATCATTGAGGCCTGGGGGTTTTAAAGCGGACAGGGTATGTATCCACCGGGTCTCGCGTTGTAAAAGTATTCTATCATAGTTCCCCCCACGTTCCCCTGGGGGGACATGTTCCAACGCAAAGAAATGCATTTTATTGCTGTCAAAGTCATGATGCAGCCCCATATGTCTACTAATGGGCGTCTCCATTTTCTTTTTTAGAACCAGGGACACATGGTCCCTGATCCTGCAAAAGAAGGGACGTTTAGTTTTGCCTATGTAGAATCCATGGCATTCACACATCATGATGTATACAATCCCAATGGATTGACACGTCACGGAAAAGTTAGGTTTATAGTGACGACCATTGGGAGCATAATACCTCTCGCAGAGTGGATAAATCTACAGAAGGGGCATTTATGACAAGGTCTACACCCCTTGCGGGCTTCTGTTTTTAATTGTATAGCACTGTCATAATGACTATGTACTAAAGTATCCTTCAGAGATTTAGATCTTCTAAAAGTGATCTCCGGATAGGGTTTTAAATGTTTCGATACTTTCTCATCTCCCATTAGGAGGTACCAGTGTTTTTGAATGATCTCACGGACTTGCTTTTGTTGGCCTGAAAATCTGGTAATTAGTCTGACACTAGAATCTGTCTTAGTAGGTCTGGCTTGGTGTATAAGTAGGGATCTCTTTTGGCTCTTGGCTTTTGAATAGGCCCTTTTTAGACACTTTTTACTGTAGCCTCGTTGGCTCAAGCGGGACTGCAATAGTTTAGCTTGATGTTCAAAATCTAATTCAGTGCTACAATTGCGTCTTAACCTAAGATATTGCCCATAAGGTAGATTATTGATCAATGGAATGGGATGTGAGCTTGTGGCATGTAATACCGTGTTGCCCGCTGAGGGTTTTCGGTATAGGGTGGTTCCAATGTTGCCTTCATTGTCTACCAATATTTGAACGTCTAGAAAGGTCAACCGGTGTTGGTTCATTTCAAAGGTGAATTTCAAATTGTATCTGTTGACCTTCAGACTTTCAAGGAAGGCAAGGAGGTTGGATTTGCTACCCTGCCAAATAAAAAAGACGTCATCGATGAATCGCTTCCATGTTAGGACATGCTCAAAAAACGCCTGCATGTCCTCCCTCTATTTGTGGGGAAAAAAAGGACGGCAATTTAGTTTGGGTGCAGCGTTGAACGACCGCGCAGTTGTCAGTTAAAGCGACGCAGTGCCAAATTGTAAAAAGTGCTCTGGTCAGGAAGGGGGTAAAACCTTCTGGGGCTGAAGCGGTTAAGGACCGAGCCTTCTTTTGTTGTTTGCAAGTTAAAATCAGTTTTTTTTGCTAGAAAATTACTTAGAACCCCCCAAACATTATACCGTATTTATCATCATATAACACACACTTTTTTCCCCTTAAAATCAGGGGGAAATCATGGGTGCGTGTTATACACCAATCCCCGCCGATCCCCGTTGACTGAGGGTGAGAGGAGTGAGCGCCGACGAGATACAACATAGCCAAGTGTACTGTGTACTCAGCTCCATTCTGCTCCATTTGGCTCTGCTCGCAGTCCCACCCAATCCCGCCCAGTCCCGCCATTGGACCTCTGTTATGTCCATCATAGGACCCGGGCCAAGGGGTGGGACTGGGCGGGACTGCAAGTGGAGCCGAATGGAGCCGAGATAGGACAGGACATCCGGCTCTGTATATCTTGGCTGCACTAATTTTAAAAACGATCAAGGCTGCAATCAGACCGGACAAGGCTGCAGATGAACACTGATGAGGCTGCATTGATGGGCATTTAAATGTAAGTTTTTTTTCCTTAAAATTCCCTCCTAAACTTGGGGTGCGTGTTATACGCCGATAAATACGGTATATATATTTTTTCCAGACACCCTAGAGAATAAAATGGTGGTCGTTGCAATAATTTAAGTCACACCATATTTGCGCAGCGGCCTTACAATGTAAGAGATCTTGCAAAAATGAGGAGGATATCACTGGCGTTATCATCACCTATAACCGGCAGCATTCCTGTATACGGGAAATTTTGAACAAACACTGGTATCTTCTTACTAATGATCCCATTTTGGGTAAATATACAGATGTTAATCTTAACATCGCTTTCAGACGGGCAAGATCACTGAGGGACGGGCTAACACAAAGTCACTTTGTAAATGCCGTAAATGAGGACACCACCCTGAGAGGGACTTGGCAATGTGGCTCATGCAATTTTTGTCCGTGGATATATGAAAATCGTGCAATGTATTTGCCAAATGGCAAGACTGCATTCTGCTGTGCACCACGTCAACTGCCAGACGGAGGAAGTGGTATACATTATGCTATGTGAATGTGGCAGCTTCTACGTGGGGAAGACTAACAATTGTGTCCCTAGGGGGGGCCAGAGGGGGCCCTGACCCCCCCAACATTATGCTGTGCCCCACCACCCACCACCCTCCCAATTAAAATTTTTTTTACAAAAAGGCAATGTCTAAGAGGGAGAGCGTCCCCATTCAGCTCCTGCGGGTGATTCCTCCCCCCTCCCACTGCTCGCTGACACTGCATAATGCGAGCGCTCACACAACCACGGCCGCCTGATCTGCTCCTTCCCCTGCATCCTCATTGGCAGAGAGAAGAGCGAGTTGCAGGAAGGACTCCACCAGGACTCTCAGTTACTGAAAAAACAGACTGATTTCTCCCATCCTTAGGACAGGAGAACCAGCCTGTAAATTCCAAGAGATGCCAGACCAGCGCTGTCAATAGCAGGGACAGGACAGCAAGAGGAGGCTGGGGAACCCCACAGTGGCAGAACACCAGGGCCCGGAGGCATGACAACCTTTGCAACCCTGATAGTTCCCCCACTGCTTTGGACCCTTATATTTTCTTGGTATGCTGGTGACATATATCTCTTGTTTTCTGCCACCCTGGGGGAGGCCCAATACAGTAGGAAGGGAGCTCACTGCAGAACATGTGAAAGGGCCGTTGTGGGATCGTATTAAAGGCCCCAGGATAGATATATATATAAATATATATATATATATATATATATATATAATTGCATTTTATAGTTGCCCACCTACTTTTGTCCCTGTCCCCCCATGTGCCCCCCCTAAATATGAAAGCTGGAGATGCCACTGAAGACTAAACGTGCTTTCTGGCATAGAATAAAAGATCATATACAGGATCTCAATACTATCTTGATTTGATAGGGACTCCATATATTTTTATTACTTTTTTCGTGTGCCCACAAAGTCCACCCATGTTTTGGATTTTTCTCAATCCTTTTTTTTATATATTTGGATGTTGGCATGGTGAGGGTCCTCCCTTTCCTTACATCTAAATACATTTTTAAAGCGGTATTAAACCCAAAAGCAAACATTTATTATATTGCAGTTTACCAATTCTTAGATGTGGCGGCTGCATTAGTTTTTTTTTTTTTTCTGTTTTTTATTTTATTTTATTTTCACCCGGTGATCCAGCCAGTAAGTCTGTTGTTTTTCAACAAAACAAGCTGTCCTGCATAATGTATCCAAAATATAACAAATAATAACAATAATTCTGCGCTGCCCGAAAGAATAAGCAGCTAACACGGCCAGCAGGATATGTGCATAAATCAGAAGACAAAAATAAGTGTAGCGCTAACATGAGAAGTGAAATAACCACACAGCATGTAGCATAAAGACCATTACATCCCCCCAGACGATGTCCAAGGAGACGAAACGCGTTGGGTAGGACCACACTGCCGCCATTTTACTTATACAGAGCTGTTTTTATCCATTCCCATGTGAGTGTATTTCTTTCTTTTTAAATAAATTTGGTACACATTTTGATACGGAATTACACTATGTGGCCTTCTTTTGTTCCTTCCCATCTAATGTAATTACCACCCATTCTGGGCATCACCCCTGAGGGACACACCGGTTCACGGATCATCCCAGGACCTTCTTTCAACTTCCACGGAACCCTATCAGCTGTTTACCACTCAAGCTTGTTTGACCCAATTGAACGTATGTTTCTTTGGGTTCAAACGTTCCGGCAAGCCTCCCTATTGTCGGTAGTGGTGTTTTTCTCATTCCAGATGTCACGTGCACACTGATATGTTCTACGTATGAAGTCACACATGTATTGAGGACTGTCATCTCATCACTTTGTATGAGTCACATACAGTACTCACTGAGGACTTTAATTCACTTTTTTGATGTCCCCTTTTTTATTTTGAGGTTTGCCAGTTTGAGGATGTAATGGTCTTTATGCTACATATTGTGTGGTTATTTCACTTCTCATATTAGCGCTACACTTATTTTTGTCTTCTGCATAATGTATCAATTAAGAGTTTTGAGACAAACCATTTAACACTGACAGGGGTTCTTGCAATGATCAACTTTTTTTTATTTTTTTATTTATTTAAAAACTTTATTCCAAAAGGAAAAAAAAAAGTTACTTTAACCACTTGCCGACCGCCTCACGCCTATATACGTGAGCAGAGCGGCACGGGCAGGCAAAATCACGTACCTGAAACGTGATTGCCTTCCCGCGGGTGGGGGGTCCGATCGAACCCCCCCCCCGGTGCCAGCTGCGGTCGGCATTTGGTTGGAAGCGATGAGAGACGAGGGGGAGGCCATCCGATCGTGGCCCCCCCCTCGCGATCGCTCCCAGCCAATGAGAAACATCCCCTGCCTCTGTATAGTACACAGAGGCAGAGGATGTGATGTCATCTCTCCTCGGCTGGCCAGTTTCTGTTCCAGCGCCGAGGAGAGATGACATGTAAGTGCACCAAACACACACACACACAGTAGAACATGCCAGGCATACATTACACCCCTGATCACCCCCCGATCCCCCCCCCGATCCCCCCCCAATCACCCCCCCCTGTCACAAACTGACACCAAGCAGGTTTTTTTTTTTTTTTTTTTTTCCTGATTACTGCATAGTGTCAGTTTGTGACAGTTAGCAGTGTTAGGGTAGTGACTGTTACCCCCCTGTAGGTCTAGGGTACCCCCCTTACCCCCCCTAATAAAGTTTTAACCCCTTGATCACCCCCCCTCACCAGTGTCACTAAGCGATCATTTTTCTGATCGCTGTATTAGTGTCGCTGGTGACGCTAGTTAGGGACGTAAATATTTAGGTTCGCCGTCAGTGTTTTATAGCGACAGGGACCCCCATATACTACCTAATAAATGTTTTAACCCCTTGATTGCCCCCTAGTTAACCCTTTCACCACTGATCACCATATAACCGTTACGGGTGACGCTGGTTAGTTCGTTTATTTTTTATAGTGTCAGGGCACCCGCCGTTTATTACCGATTAAAGGTTTAGCCCCCTGTAGGTCTAGGGTACCCCCCTTACCCCCCCTAATAAAGTTTTAACCCCTTGATCACCCCCTGTCGCCAGTGTCGCTAAGCGATCATTTTTTCTGATCGCTGTATTAGTGTCGCTGGTGACGCTAGTTAGGGACGTAAATATTTAGGTTCGCCGTCAGTGTTTTATAGCGACAGGGACCCCCATATACTATCTAATAAATGTTTTAACCCCTTGATGGCCCCCTAGTTAACCCTTTTACCACTGATCACCGTATAACCGTTACGGGTGACGCTGGTTAGTTCGTTTATTTTTTATAGTGTCAGGGCACCCGCCGTTTATTACCGAAAAAAGGTTTAGCCCCCTGATCGCCCGGCGGTGATATGCGTCGCCCTAGGCAGCGTCAGATTAGCGCCAGTACCGCGAACACCCACGCACGCACCGTACACGCACCGTACACCTCCCTTAGTGGTATAGTATCTGAACGCATCATATCTGATCCGATCAGATCTATACTAGCGTCCCCAGCAGTTTAGGGTTCCCAAAAACGCAGTGTTAGCGGGATCAGCCCAGATACCTGCTAGCACCTGTGTTTTGCCCCTCCGCCCGGCCCAGCCCAGTCCAGCCCACCCAAGTGCAGTATCGATCGATCACTGTCACTTTTTTTTGTAGCGTTTTGGTGAACTGGCAAGCACCAGCGGCCTAGTACACCCCGGTCGTAGTCAAACCAGCACTGCAGTAACACTTGGTGACGTGGCGAGTCCCATAAATGCAGTTCAAGCTGGTGAGGTGGCAAGCACAAGTAGTGTCCCGCTGCCACCAAAAAGACAAACACAGGCCCGTCGTGCCCATAGTGCCCTTCCTGCTGCATTCGCCAATCCTAATTGGGAACCCACCGCTTCTGCAGCGCCCGTACTTCCCCCATTCACATCCCCAACCAAATGCAGTCGGCTGCATGAGAGGCATTTATATATCCTCCCAAGTACCCCTACCCAACGAACCCCCCCAAAAAAGATGTTGTGTCTGCAGCAAGCGCGGATATAGACGTGATGCCCACTATTATTGTCCCTCCTGTCCTGACAATCCTGGTCTTTGCATTGGTGAATGTTTTGAACGCTACCATTCACTAGTTGAGTATTAGCGTAGGGTACAGCATTGCACAGACTAGGCACACTTTCACAGGGTCTCCCAAGATGCCATCGCATTTTGAGAGACCCGAACCTGGAACCGGTTACCGTTATAAAAGTTACAGTTACAAAAAAAAAGTGTAAAAAAAAAAAAAAAACACAAACAAAAATAAAAAAATTAGTTGTCGTTTTATTGTTCTCTCTCTCTATTCTCTCTCTCTATTGTTCTGCTCTTTTTTATTGTATTCTATTCTGCAATGTTTTATTGTTATTATGTTTTATCATGTTTGCTTTTCAGGTATGCAATTTTTTATACTTTACCGTTTACTGTGCTTTATTGTTAACCATTTTTTTGTCTTCAGGTACACCATTCACGACTTTGAGTGGTTATACCAGAATGATGCCTGCAGGTTTAGGTATCATCTTGGTATCATTCTTTTTAGCCAGCGGTCGGCTTTCATGTAAAAGCAATCCTAGCGGCTAATTAGCCTCTAGACTGCTTTTACAAGCAGTGGGAGGGAATGCCCCCCCCCCCCACCGTCTTCTGTGTTTTTCTCTGGCTCTCCTGTCTCAACAGGGAACCTGAGAATGCAGCCGGTGATTCAGCCAGCTGACCATAGAGCTGATCAGAGACAAGAGTGGCTCCAAACATCTCTATGGCCTAAGAAACCGGAAGCTACGAGCATTTTATGACTTAGATTTCGCCGGATGTAAATAGCGCCATTGGGAAATTGGGGAAGCATTTTATCACACCGATCTTGGTGTGGTCAGATGCTTTGAGGGCAGAGGAGAGATCTAGGGTCTAATAGACCCCAATTTTTTCAAAAAAGAGTACCTGTCACTACCTATTGCTATCATAGGGGATATTTACATTCCCTGAGATAACAATAAAAATGATTAAAAAAAAAAAAAATGAAAGGAACAGTTTAAAAATAAGATAAAAAAGCAAAAAAATAATAAAGAAAAAAAATAAATAAATAAAAAGCACCCCTGTCCCCCCTGCTCTCGCGCTAAGGCGAACGCAAGCGGCGGTCTGGCGTCAAATGTAAACAGCAATTGCACCATGCATGTGAGGTATCACCGCGAAGGTCAGATCGAGGGCAGTAATTTTAGCAGTAGACCTCCTCTGTAAATCTAAAGTGGTAACCTGTAAAGGCTTTTAAAGGCTTTTAAAAATGTATTAATTTTGTTGCCACTGCACGTTTGTGCGCAATTTTAAAGCATGTCATGTTTGGTATCCATGTACTCGGCCTAAGATCATCTTTTTTATTTCATCAAACATTTGGGCAATATAGTGTGTTTTAGTGCATTAAAATTTAAAAAAGTGTGTTTTTTCCCCAAAAAATGCGTTTGAAAATCGCTGCGCAAATACTGTGTGAAAAAAAAAAAAATGAAACACCCACCATTTTAATCTGTAGGGCATTTGCTTTAAAATAATATATAATGTTTGGGGGTTCAAAGTAATTTTCTTGCAAAAAAAAATAATTTTTTCATGTAATCAAAAAGTGTCAGAAAGGGCTTTGTCTTCAAGTGGTTAGAAGAGTGGGTGATGTGTGACATAAGCTTCTAAATGTTGTGCATAAAATGCCAGAACAGTTCAAACCCCCCCCAAATGACCCCATTTTGGAAAGTAGACACCCCAAGCTATTTGCTGAGAGGCATGTCGAGTCCATGGAATATTTTATATTGTGACACAAGTAGCGGGAAAGAGACACATTTTTTTTTTTTTTGCACAAAGTTGTCACTAAATGTTATATTGCTCAAACATGCCATGGGAATATGTGAAATTACACCCCAAAATAAATTCTGTTGCTTCTCCTGAGTACGGGGATACCACATGTGTGGGACTTTTTGGGAGCCTAGCCGTGTACGGGACCCCGAAAACCAAGCACCGCCTTCAGGCTTTCTAAGGCCGTAAATTTTTGATTTCACTCTTCACTGCCTATCACAGTTTCGGAGGCCATGGAATGCCCAGGTGGCACAACCCCCCCCCCCAAATTACCCCATTTTGGAAAGTAGACACCCCAAGCTATTTGCTGAGAGGTATAGTGAGTATTTTGCAGACCTCACTTTTTGTCACAAAGTTTTGAAAATTGAAAAAAGAAAAAAAATTTTTTTTCTGGTCTTTCTTCATTTTCAAAAACAAATGAGAGCTGCAAAATACTCACCATGCCTCTCAGCAAATAGCTTGGGGTGTCTACTTTCCAAAATGGGGTCATTTGGGGGGGGTTTGTGCCATCTTGGCATTTTATGGCCTTCAAAACTGTGATAGGTAGTGAGGAGTAAAATCAAAAATGTATGCCCTTAGAAATCCTGAAGGCGGTGATTGGTTTTCGGGGCCCCGTACGCGGCTAGGCTCCCAAAAAGTGCCACACATGTGGTATCCCCGTACTCAAGAGAAGCAGCTGAATGTATTTTGGGGTGCAATTCCACATATGCCCATGGCCTGTGTGAGCAATATATCATTTAGTGACAACTTTTTGTAAATTTTTTTTTTTTTTTTTTGTCATTATTCAATCACTTGGGACAAAAAAAATAAATATTCAATGGGTTCAACATGCCTCTCAGCAATTTCCTTGGGGTGTCTACTTTCCAAAATGGGGTCATTTGGGGGGGGGTTTGTACTGCCCTGCCATTTTAGCACCTCAAGAAATGACATAGGCAGTCATAAACTAAAAGCTGTGTAAATTCCAGAAAATGTACCCTAGTTTGTAGACGCTATAACTTTTGCGCAAACCAATAAATATACGCTTATTGACATTTTTTTTACCAAAGACATGTGGCCGAATACATTTTGGCCTAAATGTATGACTAAAATTTAGTTTATTGGATTTTTTTTATAACAAAAAGTAGAAAATATCATTTTTTTTCAAAATTTTCAGTCTTTTTCCGTTTATAGCGCAAAAAATAAAAATGGCAGAGGTGATCAAATACCATCAAAAGAAAGCTCTATTTGTGGGAAGAAAAGGACGCAAATTTCGTTTGGGTAGAGCATTGCATGACCGCGCAATTAGCAGTTAAAGCGACGCAGTGCCGAATTGTAAAAAGTGCTCTGGTCAGGAAGGGGGTAAATCCTTCCGGGGCTGAAGTGGTTAACCGCTTTTGTACTTGCAGTGTGAGCTAGAGTTTGGCTACAATGTGTTAGTTTATCTAAATCTCCTAGTTCATCTAACACTCCCTTCCCCCCATATTAACAATGTCGCTGTCCGCTGTGCCCCATGTGCTCTTGGCCAGATCGCCAGGTGAAAACAAAGGGGAAAAAAAACTAAAAAAGAAAAAAACAAATGCGGCCACCACATCTAATGATTGGTAAGCTGCAATATATTACATTTTTGTTTTTGGGTTTAATACCCCTTTCATAAATGACTATATATATATATATAATATATATATATATATATATATATATATATATTAGGGGTGCTGAAATTAATCGTTGCATCGATGCATTGCGATTCGGGTGTCCCCGATGCAGCATCGATGCATAAGGACCGGAAAATCGATGTCCGGTGACATCATTACTACTAGCCCAGCCCCTCCCAGGAAAGCGCTCCGAGCGTATTTTTAAAATGACTTTATTTTAATTAATGTTGTGTTACAATGGATGCTGTGCCCCCGCTGTGTGTGCTTTTTAAAAAAAGATGTCACTTCATACCGAATTTCGCCGTAGTACGATCCTGCTCATGTGACTCCCGGCCATCCCGCCCCTCTCCGCTCTCCTCTTCCGTCTCCTGAGTCCTGACGTCAGCGGGGAATTCTCAGTCCCACCCGCCTCTCTTCTGATACGATACTATAGTCAGCGGGCGGGACTGAGAATTCCCCGCTGACGTCAGGACTCAGGAGACACGTGAGAGGAGAGCAGAGAGGGGCGGACGAGCAGGATCGTACTACCGGCGAAATTCGGTATGAAGTGACATCGTTTTTTCAAAAGCACATACAGCGGGGGCACATCATCCATTGTAATACAACATTTAATAAAAGAAAGTAATTGTGGGGGTTAGTGATGGCTGCATTTAATGGGGCACATGTGGCTGCGTGGCTGCGTTTGGGCACAGGTGGCTGTGTTTGATGGGCACAAGTGGCTGCGTTTGGGCACAGGTGGCTGCGTTTGACGGGCACAAGTGGCTGCGTTTGGGCACAGGTGGCTGCGATTGACGGGCACAGGTGGCTGCGTTTGATGGGCACAGTTGGCTGCGTTTGACGGGCACAGGTGGCTGCGTTTGGGCACAGGTGGCTGCGTTTGATGGGCACAAGTGGCTGCATATGGGCACAGGTGGCTGCTTTTGATGGGCACAGGTGGCTGCGTTTGACGGGCACAAGTGGCTGCGTTTGGGCACAGGTGGCTGCGTTTGATGGGCACAAGTTGCTGCGTTTGGACACAGGTGGCTGCGTTTGATGGGCACAGGTGGCTGCGTTTGACGGGCACAGGTGGCTGCGTTTGACGGGCACAGGTGGCTGCGTTTGACGGGCACAAGTGGCTGCGTTTGGGCACAGGTGGCTGCGTTTGACGGCACAAGTGGCTGCGTTTGACGGGAACAGTGGCTGCGTTTGATGGGCACAAGTGGCTGCGTTTGACGGGCACAAGTGGCTGCGTTTGACGGGCACATCTGTGGATTCTATCCCTTCTGACCTCCAAGCAGCCGTGTGTGTGTGAATCTCTGTACCTTGTAGTGCACCGGATTAGTGCACTTTTTATGGGAGTGAGGTTATTTTTAATTCAAAGCAGAGTTCCAGTCAATTTTTTGTTTATTAGAAGTCAGCAGCTACAAAAAAAGTGCATCTTCTGACTTTAAATAAATAGACACTCACCTGTCCACAATCCAGCGACGTGGCCACCCAAACCCTCCCTTCTCTCACCCGCCTGTCCACAGCGCTGGCAATACTACTGTGGGCATCCGGCTGTGACAGCTTGCAGCTTGCGCTTTCCTGCATAGCCAGGCAATCTTTTGGGAACTGTGATGTCTCCCAGAAGATTGCTGGGTGGAAGGGCCGCCTAGGCGGCCCAAGCGGAAGTGGTAATCGTGATGCATCGCGGAATCGAATCAAATCGAATCGTTCACCAGATAATCATAATCGAATCGAATCGTGAGACCAGTGAAGATGCGCACCACTAATATATATATATATATAGAGAGAGAGAGAGAGAGAGAGAGAGAGAGAGAGAGAGAGAGAGAGAGAGAGAGAGAGAGAGAGAGAGAGAGAGAGAGAGAGAGAGAGAGAGAGAGAGAGAGAGAATGCAAGCATGCAAAATTTGCCAATATATCTAATTGTAATATTAAACATTTACTTTTAATTAAATATATTTAAAGATTTACATATATATATATGTATATATATATTGTATATGAACAATGCAAACATGTAAAAGTTGCCAATATATTAAAATATAACTTAAAAAATAATTTCATTTATATTTAAATAAAATGTATATTTTGTATATAAATGTATATTATATTTATAATATGTAAATTACTTTGTGCATTTATATATATTTTATATTTATTATATATTACCCCATTTTTAATAACATAATAATAGTATAAACTACTCATTATTTATTACTTATTTATACTTTACATTTATAAATATAAACAGTGCTGTGTAAAAATTTAAGGCAGCTGTGAGGAAATGCTGTACAGTAAAAATGCTTCCAAAAATATATACGGTATTTGAATTGTTTATTTTTATCAATTTACAAAATGCAAAGTGAGCGAACAGAAGAAAAATCTAAATCAAATCAGTATTTGGTGTGACCACCTTTTGGCTTCAAACCGGCATCAATTCTTATGCCGCGTACACACGGTCGTACTTTTCGTCTACAAAAGTCAGACAGGCTGTCCGACAGACTTCCGGCAGACTTTCGGCGGACTTGCGGCGGACTTGCGGCCTACTTTCTAACGAACGGACTTGCCTACACACGACCACACAAAAGTCGGTCGGATTCGTACGTGATGACGTACACCGGACTAAAATAAGGAAGTTCATAGCCAGTAGCCAATAGGTGCCCTAGCGTGGCTTTTTGTCCGTCGGACTAGCACACAGACGAGCGGATTTCGGGGTCCGTCGTAGTTACGAAGTAAAGTTTTAAAGCATGTTTCAAATCTAAAGTACGTCGGATTTGAGGCTAAAAAAGTACGTTGAAAGTCCGGAGAAGCCCACACACGATCGGATTACCAGCCAGCTTTAGTCCGTCAGCGTCCGTTGGACTTTTGTAGACGAAAAGTACGACCGTGTGTACGCGGCATTACACTTGTGCACAGTCAGGGATTTTGTAGGATTAGTGCCAAGTGTATTTATACTTTATAATATATCTTATATAATATATACTGTATATACTCAATGCAAACATGGCAAATATATATAAAAAAAAGAAAAAGTCATATTATTGGCTTGTCAGGGGCTTTATTATGGGGTCAGTTTTTAAACGTATTTCTTCTTTGTGTTTCTGGTTTCGACAGTTTGCAGATGGTTTACCGCAAAGAAGACAAGAGGCTCCTGTGCTTCTTATTACTGTATTTGGACAATTAATTACAGGAGTGACAAATATATAAATAGCTCACAAAACACAAATGCAGCGGACACACTCCTTCAAAATGTGCAATCTCGGTTTAGTCTATAAGAAATATAGCCAAGGAGCAGTTTATATTGTTTATTTATTTTATTTTTTACAGGTATTACAAAAATGTTTTAAACCATGCTAGGGTAATAACCTGTAATCCTTTCCTTCATTACAGCCCAACTGAAAGTCCACTTCAAATCATCTAAAATGGTGCTCCAATCCAGGTGATCACATTTCTGTTCAAATTTCCCTGGACATTCCTTCCAGCAGGATAGCTGGACGTTTCAGGCCCTTGGCTTAGGCCTGAGGTCTATAGAGATCTTTAGTTATTATTAGAGGGGTCATCATCATGAGGAAGGAGGTCCTGATCCCCTCTATATAGATCTTTATATCACTAGAGGGACCCCAGCAGAAGGAAGGAGGCCCTGATTCCTCTATATAGATCTTTATATCACTAGAGGGATCACCATCAGGAGGAAGGAGGGCCCTGATTCCTCTATATAGATCTTTATATCATTAGAGGGGTCATCATCAGGAGGAAGGAGGTCCTGATACCTCTATATAGATCTTTATATCACTAGAGCGGTCATCAGCAGTAGGAACGAGGTCCTGATTCCTCTTTATAGATCTTTATATCACTAGGGGGGTCACCAGAAGGAGGAAGGAGGTCCTGATCCCTCTATATAGATCTTTATATCACTAGAGGGACCACCAGCAGGAGGAAGGAGGTCCTGATTCCTCTATATAGATCTTTATATCACTAGAGGGGTCACCAGCAGGAGGAAGGAGGTCCTGATTCCTCTATATAGATCTTTATATCACTAGAGGGGTCACCAGCAAGATGAAGGAGGTCCTGATTCCTCTATATAGATCTTTATATCACTAGAGAGGTCACCAGCAGGAGGAAGGAGGTCCTGATTCCTCTATATAGATCTTTATATCACTAGAGGGGTCACCAGCAGGAGGAAGAAGGTCCTGATTCCTCTATAGAGATCTTTATATCACTAGAGGGGTCACCAGCAGGAGGAAGGAGGTCCTGATCCCTCTATATAGATCTTTATATCACTAGAGGGGTCACCAGCAGGAGGATGGAGGTCCTGATTCCTCTAGATAGATCTTTATATCACTAGAGGGGTCACCAGCAGGGGGAAGAAAGTCCTGATTCCTCTATATAGCTCTCTATATTACTAGAGGGGTCACCTGCGGGAGGAAGGAGGTCCTGATTACTCTATATAGATCTTTGTGAGTAATGTGGTTTACGAGCGTTTCGCAATACGAGCTATTATAGCTATTATTTTTAAATCATGACTTGGTTTGCGAGCATTGTCTCGCAAGATGAGCAGGATTCAAGCCAATGGGGTGTGCATACCGCATTTGGCCAGAGGTGCGGCACTCGGAGCCGCATGGAGACACTCGGAAACACTCCGTTCCCGAGTGTCTCGAAGTGTCTCCGAGGACTCAAGGGACAGCGAGAGTACCTCTACACCCCAGGGCCAAAAAGGGAGAGGGCAAACTCCAGCAAGCTTTCCGGGGACAGTGCCACAGAAAAACCCAATCCCTTGTCCCGGGACACTTTACAAGGCACCCAGGTGGGCTGGTATTTTCAGAGAGGGGACATAGAGCTCTTACAAGCTTGGGACTTTGCTAAAATTCCACCAAATGGGCACAGAGGCTCGTACAAGGGGAATACCATTTACCAATTCCAGAAAGACTGATCTTGTTCCAGAGGGAATACAGTCCAGGATTTGCCATTTTTCAGTGTAGAGAGTGAAGGAAGGTGTCCTCGTGTTATTCTATCAAGTCAAGTTGGGCATCCCATAATCCCTCTTCCCCATCTAAGTTTTCCTTCAATAAAACAACGAAAACAAAGCCCATGGATTGATTTCTGTCTCTGGATGAGAGTGGGAGAACGAGTGTTGCCTGGCTGTGCAAGAATTGGAGAACCCAAAAAATCCAGCGGCCCTCTAGAGCAGTGTTTCTCAACTCCAGTCCTCAAGGCGCCCCCTACACGTCATGTTTTCAGGCTTACCATTATTTTGCACCGGTGATTTGATCAGTTTCACTGCCTTAGTAATTACCACAGCCGTTCCATCTGAGGGAAATCCTGAAAACATGACCTGTTGGGGCGCCTTGAGGACTGGAGTTGAGAAAGACTGCTCTAGAGGGTAGTGCTACATATGCAAAAAAAAAACAATATGCAGTATATATAATATATATTTTTCCTTTTTTTTAAGACATCTGTAGTAGTTCCTTTAGGAGGGTGTGGAATTTATATGTTGAATTCTTTGTATTACCCCGTGACTCCAGGTGGTTATTTAGGGGTGTAGAAGCTTCTTTTTTACAATACAGGTGATATGATATAGCTTTTTCTATCGCTCTCATGTTTTTTACTTTGAAACAAAGATAGTCATATATCAGACGTTCCATTCCGACAAACATTGCTATTCATATATTCACCTTTTAGGAAGACAGTAACCATTTGTCTGCCTTTGAAGTATAACTGGTAACACACATGAAGCTAGCAGAGCGAATAGACGCATACATCTTCATCTCTCTTACGTTATTTCCACCATTCATCAGATTTATTACCTTTTCTCAGCACGCCAGCCCATTGCTCATGCAGCAAGACGTATGCACTCCGTACGTCACCCATGTATCATTCTCCTTGACAGACATGCAGTACAAGCTAATGAATATTTACCAAAAACTCCGACTAGGTACAGGAGATGTATGGTCTAAATGAAACCACACCTTCATCTTATCGACTTTACCCCGCTCTGGAGTCATAAAATACGGCTAATTCCAAGTCTACATGTGGTGACACGTATGGACAACATGTGATTTATAGGTCACGATATTAAATTATTTTCTGCATGGCTCCGTGCTGCATATATTTACATAGTGATGGGGCTTAATGGATTTGTAGCATTTTACGAGCAGGAGTTTTAGTTAAATAAAATGGAACATCTAATTTAACAGATTTAATAAGATAAAACATGACAAAGTCTTGTCAACACCATATTTTCCTATTATGCAGAGCATGGATTGTTTATGAGATATGTAACCTTAAAATATTTTTAAGGCTCTGACCATCCAAGAACTTGACAAAGGGTTTACCAAAGTTACCCCTCCCCTGAGGTCCTTGCTTCATCACCATGGCTGATAATACAGTCCCCACTTACCATTTAGTGGTGGACTCACCGCTAGGAATGAGTGAACAACAAAACAGTGCCGCGCTACCCACAAATACAGGTCGAAACAGCGTATTCTCCAGCAGGGGTTAATATAATAGTCTGGATTGCACTCTCTCTCCTCCACCAATTCAGCTCATGTCATCATATGTACAGTAAGGGTACATTAAAAGGAAAAAGAACGTATAGTGTTCTGCTGTTGATTTGTATTAAAAGCAATGAAAAGATCAAAAAAACTCATGAGCAAAGGAAATGATTACAGCAAATCCAAGTATATACTTCCGCAAAGTGTAGCCGGGGCAGACTAACTGCGTGTAGTGTGATGACGTCATCAGAAAAAGGCTCCGCCCCCTATACGCGTTACGCCCGTCAGCGGGATTTCCTCAGTAGGTGGAAGGCAAAGTCCCACTAACAGACGAATCGCATATAGGGTTGGAGCCTTGTTCCAATAACTCAAAAAAATTGGAATATAACCACTTCCGGACCGCCGCACGCCGATGTACGTCCAAACTTTGAATGGGGTATATCGTTGTTATGGCAGCAGCTAGCTGCCATAACCCGGTATCCCCGTTTTCGTGCGGCGGTCCTCTTTCTGATAAAAGTGGTCCCTGCGGCGGATTCGCCGTGAGATCACTTTTATCGGTGGCGGGAGAGGGCCCCCCCCCTCCCGCCGCGATCCGGTGCCCTCCGACGCTTACCGGAGCCGTCGGTAGTGGTGGAGGCGATCGCGTCCGTCTTCCTCCTCTGCCTGGAGATGAGTGAGGCTAAGATGGCGCCCACTCGTCTCATGACACTGCTGGGCGGAAGCGACGTCAAAACATTTTTTTCTATTACAAGGGATGTTTACATTCCTTGCAAAAGGGATAAAAGTGACACCATTTTTTTTAAAACAGTATAAAAATAAATAAAATAATGTAAATAAATAATAAAAATACATTTTTTTTTTAAAAAACCCCGTCCCGACGAGCTCGCATGCAGAAGCGAACGCATACGCGAGTAGCGCCTGCATATGAAAACGGTGGTCAAGCTACACATGTGAGGTATCGCCATGACCGGTAGAGCGAGAGCAATAATTCTAGCCCTAGACCTCCTCTGTAACGCAAAACATGCAACGTGTAGAATTTTTTAAACGTCGCCTATGGAGATTTTGAGGGTAAAAGTTTGACGCCATTCCACGAGCGGGTGCAATTTTGAAGCGTGACATGTTGGGTATCAATTTACTTGGCGTAACATTATATTTCACAATATAAAAGAAAAATTGGGCTAACTTTACTGTTGTCTTATTTTTTTATTCAAAAAGTGAATTTTTCCAAAAAAAGTGAGCTTATAAGACCGCTGCGCAAATACGGTGCAAAAAAAAGTATTGCAATGACCGCAATTTTATTCTCTAGGGTGTTAGAAAAAAAACATATATAATGTTTAGGGGTTCTAAGTAATTTTCTAGCAAAAAAACCTGTTTTAAACATGTAAACACCTAAAATCCGAAACGAGGCTGGTCCTTAAGTGGTTAACATGTATCCTCACAGGGTGACACTGTGGATACACTAATAACAATATGCCAAAGTCCCGGTATTAATGAGAAAAGATTTGGAGATTGCAAAAATGGACTTTATAGGCACACGCATACAATAAAAAAATATTAGAATTTTTAATTGGATAAGATTAAAATCGTGGTTTACAAACATAAAAGGAAACAACATCATAATAATGCATGATCCCAGGGACTCAAAGAACACCTCCAAATATATTCAGTGCAATTAGAAATAACCAGTAGCAGCATCTAAAAGGAGTAAAGTGCGTGGAATAGTTGAGTCACAATAAAGGTCACAGAGAAATTTCGCTCTACATGTGCACAATTGCGCTTCTTCAGCTTTGTAAAGTAAAGTAAAGTTTGTAAAGCACGATTTTTGTCTCATCCAATTAAAAGTTCAAATATTTTTTATTCTACGCATGTGCCTATAAAGTCCATTTTTGCAATCTTCAAATCTTTTCTTGCTCCAATAACGTCATCACGCTACTGTACATGCACCAGAACTATGGGCACATTGTGGTGATATTTGGATGTACTATATCAATTTCCTTTGTTGTGAATAGGCTGGGTTCATGAAGAGCTCATGTTCAACCTGAACCTGAATCTGATATCTACTCACCATTAGAAACCTGTTAACCTTTAAAAGGATAAAAAAAAATATTTAACATCATGTAAGGTAAACTGGATTTCTAGCATTAAAAAGCCAGTGCGGATTCATGCTCATGCACACTGCACACTTGCTAATATTAATGAGTGAAAGACCAATATTACTTATGCAGTGCCAGTTCATCAGGCATATATTTGTGCGCGAGCGCGCATTCGTGCCCGAGCACATGCACATACCAATTAGCACTTGCCACCCAGTGGCCTATTTAAACTGTTTTTTCACTATGAGCAGTTGCTGAATAGTCTTCAGCTCGTTCCTGTGTTCCCAAGACCTGATGTGGTGTACCCAGGGCCGTCTTTAACACAGGGCAAATGGGGCATCTGCCCAGGGCCCATTCATTGTTGTAGGGCCTCAAACGCTGGACAAATCAATTGGATTTGTTTTCTCCTCCATTCTATCCAGCTCGGCATGGGTTAAGTCAGGTCCCCGCCCGCCCTCCCCCTTAGCTCAGTCTGAGTCTCTTCCAAGGCTGACCAATGTGCTGCATTCCGACCCTCCCATCCGATCCCTCCTCTGCGGTCCTCTGCAGGCGGCTCCTGGATGACATCGCTCTGCACAGTGAGTACCCTTCCCATCACCTCTGATAACTTTCCAGGGAGTCTCAGCTGCTGCAAAACCTCTTGGAGGAGGGAGGAGGGGGGGGAGAGGACATGGCTGCTGTGTGTTGTAGTGCAGGGCAGCGATTGGCTGCAGCTGCAGAACTTCTTGGAGGGGGTAGGGCAGGGCTGCTGGGTGTTGTAGTGCAGGGCAGTGATTGACAGCTGTGGGCTCAGCAATAGCCCCCTCCCTGCCTCTCCACCCTCAATAATATCCCCTCTCCCTGCCTCTCCACCCTCAATAATATCCCCTCTCCCTGCCTCTCCACCCTCAATAATATCCCCTCTCCCTGCCTCTCCACCCTCAATAATATCCCCTCTCCCTGCCTCTCCACCCTCAATAATATCCCCTCTCCCTGCCTCTCCACCCTCAATAATAACCCCCTCCCTGCCTCTCCACCCTCAATAATATCCCCTCTCCCTGCCTCTCCACCCTCAATAATAACCCCCCCTCCCTGCCTCTCCACCCTCAATAATATCCCCTCTCCCTGCCTCTCCACCCTCAATAATATCCCCTCTCCCTGCCTCTCCACCCTCAATAATAACCCCCCTCCCTGCCTCTCCCACCCTCAATAATAACCCCCCTCCCTGCCTCTCCACCCTCAATAATATCCCCTCTCCCTGCCTCTCCACCCTCAATAATATCCCCTCTCCCTGCCTCTCCACCCTCAATAATAACCCCCCTCCCTGCCTCTCCACCCTCAATAATATCCCCTCTCCCTGCCTCTCTACCCTCAATAATAACCCCCCCTTCCTGCCTCTCCACCCCTCAATAATATCCCCTCTCCCTGCCTCTCCACCCTCAATAATATCCCTCTCCCTGCCTCTCCACCCTCAATAATAACCCCCCTCCCTGCCTCTCCACCCTCAATAATATCCCCTCTCCCTGCCTCTCCACCCTCAATAATAACCCCCCTCCCTGCCTCTCCGCCCTCAATATTAACCCCCTCCCTGCCTCTCCACCTTCAATAATAACCCCCTCCCTGCCTCTCCGCCCTCAATATTAACCCCCCTCCCTGCCTCTCCACCCTTAATAATAACTCTCCTCCCCACTTCTCCACCCTCCAATAATAACCCCCCTCCTTGCTTCTCCACCCTCAATAATAACCCCCCCTCCCTGCCTCACCACCCTCAATAATAACCCCCTCCCTGCCTTTCCACCCTCAATAATAACCCTTCTCCCCACTTCTCCACCCTCAATAATAACCCCTCTCCCTGCCTCTCCACCCTCAATATTAACCCCCTCCCTGCCTCTCCGCCCTCAATATTAACCCCCCTCCCTGCCTCTCCGTCCTCAATATTAACCCTCCTCCCTGCCTCTCCACCCTCAATAATAACCCCCTCCCTGCCTCTTCACCCTCAATATTAACCCCCCTCCCTGCCTCTCCACCCTCAATATTAACCCCCCTCCCTGCCTCTCCACCCTCAATATTAACCCCCTCCCTGCCTCTCCACCTTCAATATTAACCCCCCTCCCTGCCTCTCCACCCTCAATATTAACCCCCCTCCCTGCCTCTCCACCCTCAATAATAACCCCCCTCCCTGCCTCTCCACCCTCAATATTAACCCCCCTCTCTGCCTCTCCACCCTCAATAATAACCCCCCTCCCTGCTTCTCCACCCTCAATAATAACCCCCCTCCCTGCCTCTCCACCCTCAATAATAACCCCCCTCCCTGCCTCTCCACCCTCAATATTAACCCCCCTCCCTGCCTCTCCACCCTCAATAATAACCCCCCTCCCGCCTCTCCACCCTCAATAATAACCCCCCTCCCTGCCTCTCCACCCTCAATATTAACCCCCCTCCCTGCCTCTCCACCCTCAATAATAACCCCCTCCCGGCCTCTCACCCTCAATATTAACCCCCCTCTCTGCCTCTCCACCCTCAATAATAACCCCCCTCCCTGCTTCTCCACCCTCAATAATAACCCCCTCCCTGCCTCTCCACCCTCAATAATAACCCCCCTCCCTGCCTCTCCACCCTCAATATTAACCCCCCTCTCTGCCTCTCCACCCTCAATAATAACCCCCCTCCCTGCTTCTCCACCCTCAATAATAACCCTCCTCCCCACTACTCCACCCTCAATAATAACCCCCCTCTCTGCTTCACCACCCTCAATAATAACCCCCTCCCTGCCTCTCCACCCTCAATAATAACCCCCTTCCCTGCCTCTCCACCCTCAATAATAACCCCTCCTCCCCACTTCTCCACCCTCAATAATAACCCACCTCCCTGCTTCTCCACCCTCAATAATAACCCCCTCCCTGCCTCTCCACCCTCAATAATAACCCCCCCTCCCCACTTCTCCACCCTCACTAATAACCCTCCTCCCTGCCTCTCCACCCTCAATAATAACCCCCCCTGCCTCTCCTCCCTCAATAATAACCCTCCTCCCCACTTCTCCACCATCAATAATAACCCCCCTTCCTGCTTCTCCCACCCTCAATAATAACCCCCTCCCTGCCTCTCCACCCTCAATAATAACCCCCCTGCCTCTCCACCCTCAATAATAACCCTCCTCCCCACTACTCCACCCTCAATAATAACCCCCCTCTCTGCTTCTCCACCCTCAATAATAACCCCCCTCCCTGCCTCTCCAACCCTCAATAATAACCCCCCCTGCCTCTCCACCCTCAATAATAACCCTCCTCCCCCACTACTCCACCCTCAATAATAACCCCCCTCTCTGCTTCTCCACCCTCAATAATAACCCCCCTCCCTGCCTCTCCCACCCTCCAATAATAACCCCCTTCCCTGCCTCTCCACCCTCAATAATAACCCTCCTCCCCACTTCTCCACCCTCAATAATAACCCACCTCCCTGCTTCTCCACCCTCAATAATAACCCCCTCCCTGCCTCTCCACCCTCAATAATAACCCCCCTCCCCACTTCTCCACCCTCAATAATAACCCTCCTCCCTGCCTCTCCACCCTCAATAATAACCCCCCTCCCTGCTTCTCCACCCTCAATAATAACCCTCCTCCCTGCCTCTCCGCCCTCAATAATATCCCCTCTCCCTGCCTCTCCACCCTCAATAATGACCCTCCTCCCCACTTCTCCACCCCTCAATAATAACCCCCCTCCTGCCTCACCACCCTCAATATTAACCCTCCTCCCCATTTCTCCACCCTCAATAATAACCCCCTCCTGCCTCTCCACCCTCAATATTAACCCCCCTCCCTGCCTCTCCACCCTCAATAATAACCCCCTCCCTGCCTCTCCGCCCTCAATAATAACCCCCTCCCTGCCTCTCCACCCTCAATAATAACCCTCCTCCCCACCTTCTCCACCCTTAAAAATAACCCCCCTCCCTGCTTCTCCACCCTCAATAATAACCCCACTCCCTGCCTCTCCACCCTCAATAATAACCCCCTCCCTGCCTCTCCACCCTCAATAATAACCCCCCTCCCTGCCTCTCCACCCTCTATAATAACCCTCCTCCCCACTTCTCCACCCTCAATAATAACCCCCCTCCCTGCTTCTCCACCCTCAATAATAACCCCCCTCCCTGCCTCTCCACCCTCAATAATGACCCTCCTCCCCACTTCTCCACTCTCAATAATAACCCCCCTACCTGCCTCACCACCCTCAATATTAACCGTCCTCCCCACTTCTCCACCCTCAATAATAACCCCCCTCCCTGCCTCTCCACCCTCAATATTAACCCCCCTCCCTGCCACTCCACCCTCAATAATAACCCCCCTCCCTGCCTCTCCACCCTCAATAATAACCCCCCTCCCTGCCTCTCCACCCTCAATAATGACCCCCCTCCCCACTTCTCCACCCTCAATAATAACCCCCCTCCCTGCCTCACCACCCTCAATATTAACCCTCCTCCCCACTTCTCCACCCTCAATAATAACCCCCTCCCTGCCTCTCCGCCCTCAATAATAACCCTCCTCCCCACTTCTCCACCCTCAATAATAACCCCCCTCCCTGCCTCTCCACCCTCAATATTAGCCCCCCTCCCTGCCTCTCCGCCCTCAATATTAACCCCCCTCCCTGCCTCTCCACCCTCAACAATAACCCCCCTCCCTGCCTCTCCACCCTCAATAATAACCCTCCTCCCCACTTCTCCACCCTCAATAATAACCCCCCTCCCTGCCTCTCCACCCTCAATATTAACCCCACTCCCTGCCTTTTCATCCTCAATAATAACCCCCCTCCCTGCCTCTCCACCCTCAATATTAACCCCCCTCCCTGCCTCTCCACCCTCAATAATAACCCCCCTCCCTGCCTCTCCACCCTCAATAATAACCCCCATCCCTGCCTCACCACCCTCAATAATAACCCTCCTTTCTGCAGAAACAGCAGTGCACTGATGGTTAATGAGTGACAATGTAATATGGAGGGGGGACTGTGTAATTATGGGGGTAGTATGGGGGAGGGGTCCTGTGTAATAATAGGGTTAGTATGAGGAGGGGTCCTGTGTAATAATGGGGGTAGTATGGGGGAGGGGACCTGTGTAGTGATGGGGGTAGTATGGGGGAGGGAGTCCTGTGGAATGATGTGGGAGGGGAGTCCTGTAATTATGGGGGTAGTATGGGGAATGGGGGTCCTATGTAGTGATTTGCGTAGTATGGGGGAGGGAGTCCTGTGTAATCATGGGGGGGGCCCAAGAAAATGTTTGCCCAGGGTCCAATCAATATTAAAGATGGCCCTGGGTGTACCTGTTTACTTGTGAATGACCTGGCTGGCCTTTGGACTTCGCTTCTGCTTTCGCTCTACTTCTGTTACCTACTACTCTGACCTTGGCCTAATTACTGGATCCCATCTGCCTGCTGACTCTGTACCACATTGTCCAGCTGTTAATGACCTTGGCCTGCCTCCTGGACTTGCTTTGCCTGCTGATTCGGTGCCTCGCTGCCCGGTTGCCACTGCCTGCTGCTTGTCTCCTGGTTCTGCTTCCGTCCCACGCTCTGGTGCCAAGCTTCTCCTGCATCCTGTTCTGAGGACTGCGACTACCAGCTCTACTCACCTACGGAGTGGACATCACCAGCTAGCTGCTATGGCACTAGTGCCATTTCTTGCCCTTACACTCTCCATCTCCACCTTTAGGAGGGTTGTGTGGGAGGTGCAAGGGAGGCCTCCACAACATTCCAGTCTTCACCAGGTACATGATATATCATCTCTTTTAGATTATCCAGAGGCACTAAGCAGGTTTTCAAGTATAACCTCTTACCTCTGCATTGTACTCCAAGATTTGCTTTCACGGGTAACTTAGCAAAAAATGTACAGCCATACACTAAATACTTTCAGCTTTCTTAACATGCTTTATAGATAAAGCTGATCAGCAAAGGACCACGCCTGGATCCCCCCACTCTGGCACATTTCACTCAACTCCTGGGCTTAATCATAGAGACTCAGCTCTCATTTCGACTATAAGTTACATGCGGTGAATTGAGATGTGCTCCTGTGCAGGGATCCAGGATCCAGGGGGGGGGGGGCAAGGGGGCAATTGCCCCCTCCGAGAATGGGGGTGAGTGGGTGGGCAGGCATCGCTGTGGGTGAGAGAGCCGGCAGGCGGCTCCACGGCTGAGAGCACGGGTGGCTCCGTTGGTGAGCAGCTGTGCGGCTCAGTGACAGACTGTGTGTGTGAGCGGCTGCTGGCCAATCAGGGAGCTGGCAGGCGAGGGAGCAGAGAGATAATATCATCTCTCACCACCCAGCGCCGCCCTGCATCCCTGCAGTTCTGCCCTCACTGTAGAATGTACAGGCAGCCGCGGCAGCAGAGAGATTACACCATCTCTCTGCTGCCCCTGGGGCGGGATGCAGCGCTGACACATCCGCTCAGGATGAGCCCTTTGTTCGCTCTGCTCCCATCGCTCTCCCAGCGGCAGCAACCAGCCCATTCCTCCCTGCCCAGCACTGATGACAGGGGGGTCACCAGTTGAATAAGCCTGAGTCTGGGACACAGCAGACAATTATAGCAGGCAAGTGACAATCCGCAACATGTGGCATGGGACGTGGCAAGTGACAATCCGCAACGCGTGGCATGGGACGTGGCATGTGACAATCTGCAACGTGTGGCATGGGACGTGGCAAGTGACAATCCGCAACGTGTGGCATGGGACGTGGCAAGTGACAATCCGCACGTGTGGCAGGTGACAGTGGCAAGTGACACGCTCGGGGCTCCCACTGATTCTATGGTGAGTTGAACCATTTCATTTTTTATAACCATGTAATAATAGTAATAATGCGCTTCAATCATCCAGACACCATAACAACCATGGTGCTGTGATAATTGAAGCGCTAACACCAGCCATTTCCCCGTTAAATGTACCCCCAAAAAAAACGTATTTTCTGGCAGTGCCCCTCCCGAGACTAGGCTCTGGATCCGCCCCTGCTCCTGTGTTTGTAGAAATGCAACAAAAAACCTCCAAGTTTCCAAACAGGATGTAATAGGTATCACTCAACACAAAACATAAAAATACAAATAACTTTATTGATACACTAAAAACCTTGAAATGGTTAAAACCAAATCCATATCCTGATTACACAGTCCAAGTATGGTAACTACAGAGCTTGTGGATCAACACGTTTAACATAGATAAAACGCTTTATTGGGATCCATGTGCCCCGACATCAAAGATCATCCAAGTAACGAGATGGATGGAAGAAGTATCCCAATGTATATCATTAATTACTAGGAATGCCCTACAAGGATCACCAATGCTTCAAAAAATGACTGAAGGAACTCCATCCATGTCATCCATGTCATCCCAAAAATGACTGGCCGTCGGTAACACCAAAATGGGGGACATTTTATTTTTATTTTGGATGATCTTTGATGTACTGACTCTGAGAGATATAGGTTAGAATTTTAGATCATGTATTATTTTCCATATCCTTCTGAAATAGGGCCACATGGATCCTGATGAAGCACATTGATCCACAGGCTCTGTAGTTACCATACTTGGACTGTGTAATCAAGATATGGACTTGGTTTACCATTTCAAAGTTTTTAGTGTATCAATAAAGTTGATTTGTATTTTTATGCTTTGTGTTGAGTGACGATTTTTACTGTACATCTCTCTACTCCAATCTCCTGTTTGGAAGCTTGGAGGCTTTATGTTGCATTTCTACAAACACTATGGGGGGTACTGAGAGTTGAGTCTCTATAATTAAGCCCAGGAGTTGGGGAAGATGTGCCAGAGTGAGGGGGATCCAGGCGTGGTCCTTTGCTGATCATCTGTATCCATAAAAATTATATATATATAGCTGGGGGATGGTGTCCTTTGTGTTCATGCACACAGACCTCATGTCCACCTATATATATATATATATATATATATATATATATATATATATATATATATATATATATATATATATATATATATATATATATATATATATATATATACACATGAGAAAAAATGGTGGTAAGCTACCTAAGGTTTATGAATAGGGAACCCAAGCCACATCCCAAATAACTGGAGAAAAAAATGGAAGAGGGTGCCCCAGGGATTGTATGGGCAATGTTGTACTGGTGCCCATGATGACAAGATGACCTTTCTTTTCCCATATGTAGCTCCCTCCTAGATAGGTGCTAGATTTAGTTACTAGCTCACCTAAATCATTTCAGCTGCATGTGATTGCTTTGGTCTGTTCTGTGTTTCATTGGCTGCAGGGTTGACTGGCTCCCCCTGTCTGTATGGAAAGGTTCTGAACAATAGAGGGCTGGGAGAGTCAAATCAGCAGCTGAATGTTTATGCAGCCCTGGACAATCCCTGGCGAGCGGTGCCCAGATGGTGGCTTGGAAGGAGTATAAATACTCTCAGACTTGGAGCAGAGGTCTTCTTGCCCTTGAGCAAGAGATCCCAGCCTGGAGGGCTGCTGTCCTCCTGGGCAGGCTTGTCATGTACCAGCTATTTATCGAGGTCTCAGCTAGGTTAGCTGGGGGGCCGTGGGATCCCGTGCACGAGAGCAGGAACAGGGATTTGTGTGTGTAAACACACAAATCCCTGTTCAGTCAGGAGAGAAGAGACATATCGTTTGTTCCTACTAAGTAGGTAAAACGATATGTCTCTTCCTCTAGTCACTCCTATCCCTCCACAGTTAGAACACACCCAGGGAACACACATTTAACCCCATGATCACCCCCTAGTGTTAACCTCTTCCCTGCCAGTGACATTTTCACAGTAAACAGTGCATTTTTATAGCACTGATCGCTGTATAAATGTCAGTGCTCCCAAAAATGTGTCAAAAGTGTCCGATCTGTCCGCCATAATGTTGCAGTAGCGCTAAAATTTACTAGTAAAAAAATAAATAATAAAAATTCCATAAATCTTTCCCATAGTTTGTAGACGCTATAACTTTTGCGCAAACCAATCAATATATGCTTATTGTGATTTTTTTTACCAAAAATATGTAGAAGAATATATATTTGCCTAAACTGAGGAAGACATTTGTTTTTAAAAACATTTTTGGGGATATTTAATATAGCAAAAAGTAAAAAATATTGTTTTTTTTTTTCAAAATTGTCGCTATTTTTTGTTTATAGCGCAAAAAATAAAAACCGTAGAGGTGATCAAATGCCACCAGATGAAAGCTCTATTTGTGGGAAAAAAGGAAGTCAATTTAGTACGGGTACAGCGTCGCACGGCCGCGCTATTGTCAGTTAAAACGATGCAGCGCTGTATGGCAAAAAATAGCCTGGTCATTAAGCAGCCATATCTTCTGGTCTGTAAGTAGTTAAACTGTGGGCTCCTGTGGAAGTGAGCGCTACACACAAAATGGTGAGAGTAGAACTCTCTAAAATGCAATCCCCTTCATAGGTAGTTGTCACCAAACAAGTGCCCCCATTGGAAAGATTTCTTCTCAATTTCTGTTCCGATGACAACTCAAAATGGTCACTAGGACACATAGAGAAGGTAAATCCTCTAGTGTAGGACAAAACTTTTAGGGGCTCTAACCCTTCTCCAGTCCATCAAAAAAACATTTTAGCTTTTGGATACACCAAAAGTGATGGTCTTTCCAATATAGAGTAAAGGTCTGCCTGCATTATAAAATAAGAGGCAAACCAATCTAACAAGCACAGATTGGACGAGTTGGCAACAAACTGAGATCTGAACATTTGACTAGTCAAGTTACCCTACTGAAAATCCTAGTCTGACCCTATTTTTTCACCACCTACATTGGTTGTATTCAAGTCTACAGGGAAATCTTTGACACCCATACTGATCAGGGGACAGACCAAAGGATCTCAGCAGGGCCTCCAGAATTTTTAAGAGAGATAACTCAGATGTTTTAGATCAGAGGTCTCTAAACTGTGACCAGATGTGGCCCTTCACTTGCCTATATGCAGCTCTTGGGATACTATTCCTTCCACTGAAACAACGCACTATTCTTTCCACTGGCACCAACATGGGGGTACTATTCCTCCAAGTGACACCAGAGATGGAGAACTAATTCTCCCACTGACACCAATGATGAAGCACTATTCCTTCCACTGACACCAATGATGGAGCACTATTCCTTCCACTGACACCAATGATGGAGCACTATTCCTTCCACTGACACAAATGATGGGCTTCTGTTCCTTCCACTGACATCAGTGATGGGGCACTATTCCTCCCACTGACAACAATCATGTAATTTATTTACTCCCACTGACCACCAAGCCTATGGCATTGTTTATTCCCATTGATGCCAGGGCATTTTCTACTCCCACTGGTTACAGTTCGGCCCCCCTAAACTTTGAAGGACAGCAAACTGGCCCTTTGTTTTGAAATTTTGGAGACCCCTTTTCTAGATCACAGGTGTGCAATATACAAACTAAACTTCCCAGTCTCCAGTCCTTCAATTCCAATTTAATAAAGTAGACTAGTACTTTATATCACAGAAGGAGTTAAAAACAATATGGTGCTATCACCAAGAATTATAAAGCAGTTGACCTGATTGGGCCCCACAATTACCATAACCATGTCTCCATCCCTGTATATACATTAAAAAGCAAAAGAGAGGGGCAGTGGGACTTTAAATGAGGCATGGGTAGGTCTTTGAAAAAGTCTAGGATACCTTATGTTAAATTAACTATCACCACCCCTTAAGGGGCTTAAAAGCTGCATAGCCATAGAGAAATGCTAATCAAAGAAATGCATAGACATCAATTCATGAGTAATATAATAATAATAATAATAATATAATGCATCATAATATACAATACATAAATCATGCACATCGAGGCACAATAAAAATAGTAGTCATGCTCATTTAAAGTCCCACTGCCCCTCTCTTTTGCTTTTTAATGTATCACCAAGAATTAGTTAATGAGCGATCTTTAAAGATTATAAAATTATACAGTGATTAATTGGTCTAGTTTAGCTTCCATAATACAGTCATATGTTTAATCCACCGTTAATTTGCATGACCTTCTCTGTAGCTATAGTATGAGTTTGCTAATGAGAGCTTACCAATGCCAAAAGGAAGAGAAGGAAAAGGAGAAAACTCCACAGAAGTATATTCTCATCTTTGTAGCTGCCAGACAGCTTAGAAGATTTTTACCATGGCCAGTAAACCTGTACAATATTTATTTATCTTTATTTGGCTGGGCTTTATGGAGAATTGAAGTCTAATTACTAAAAGTTTCCAATATGTTTCTGTAATGCGCCATTGGCTATGATAAAGGCTTATTGACGAAACGCGCAAGCCACTGTATTTTTTACACTCAGTTGATGAAACAAAGGGACTTTTTTAGACGGATAAGTTGTTGGCTCTCTACCCTATATCTCTATATTCTAAGGATAGGCTGAGGTCAGGCCTGGTGGCAGATTGAGAGTATTCCAAGGGCAGGCTGAGGTCAGGGCTGGTGCCAGATTGAGAGTATTCCAAAGACAGGCTGAGGTCAGGGCTGGTGGCAGATTGAGAGTATTCCAAGTACAGGCTGAGGTCAGGGCTGGTGGCAGATTGAGAGTATTCCAAGGACAGGCTGAGGTCGGGGCTGGTGGCAGATTGAGAGTATTCTAAGGACAGGCTGAGGTCAGGGCTGGTGGCAGACTGAGAGTATATCAAGGACAGTGTCACGGAACGTCCCACACTCCGCTTGAGTGCTTCCGTCATATACCACTAACTCCCAGTCTGTATACAGATATCCCAACCTCTGCGAACACAAACAAGGCGACACTTGCTTGTTGCTACCAAGAACTAACTTTATTCAGAACCAGAATACAGTCTTATATACACAGGAGAAGATTACTTTAACAATACAAACGTAACCTAATTAACATGAGCTAATTATCTAATCCTTTATACAGCCTAGGTGAGTGAAACATGACCTTTCGCCCAGACTTGTGGTCACCGAGCTTCACACAGTTATATCAACACAATAGCAGTCGTCCCGTCTCCTACATTGTATAGAGGACAATATCATTAGCTCATTCAATTAACATAAACACAGGTTGATGACACCAGTATCTCCTCACAGGATGTGTCCCAACAGAATGAATCCATTGAAAATCCAGGGCCCATAATCCAAAGGCAACAGGCTTGCATACAGTCCTCTCCAACAGCCTCTGTTCTGGCTAGGTCTGTGACAGACAGGATGAGGTCAGGGCTGGTGGCAGATTGAGAGTATTCTAAGGACAGGCTGAGGTCAGGGCTGGTGGCAGACTGAGAGTATATCAAGGACAGGCTGAGGTCAGAGCTGGTGGCAGCTTGAAAGTATTCCAAGGACAGGCTGAGGTCAGGGCTGATGGCAGATTGAGAGTATTCTAAGGATAGGCTGAGGTCAGGGCTGGTGGCAGCTTGAAAGTATTCCAAGGACAGGCTGAGGTCAGGGCTGGTGGCAGCTTGAGAGTATTCCAAGGACAGGCTGAGGTCAGGGCTGGTGGCAGCTTGAGAGTAATCCAAGGACAGGCTGAGGTCAGGGCTGGTGGCAGACTGAGAGTATACCAAGGACAGGCTGAGGTCAGGGCTGGTGGCAGATTGAGAGTATTCTAAGGACAGGCTGAGGTCAGGGCTGGTGGCAGACTGAGAGTATTCCAAGGACAGGCTGAGGTCAGGACTAGTGGCAGATTGAGAGTATACCAAGGACAGGCTGAGGTCAGGGCTGGTGGCAGCTTGAGAGTATTCCAAGGACAGGCTGAGGTCAGAGCTGGTGGCAGCTTGAGAGTATTCCAAGTACAGGCTGGTGGAAGACAGAGTATTACAGGGACACACAGCGATCAGGCCAGAAAGCAGAGTCCAGGGACAGGCTGAGGTCATTAAGGGCTCATTTACATA
Source organism: Lithobates septentrionalis (assembly GCA_037952835.1). Classification (NCBI taxonomy): domain Eukaryota; kingdom Metazoa; phylum Chordata; class Amphibia; order Anura; family Ranidae; genus Lithobates; species Lithobates septentrionalis. The sequence continues at coordinate 430,894 of JBBDGP010002693.1, read as the reverse complement.
AGCGCTGCCTTTGGAGGAGTAACCTGAACTGGATCAATTTTCAGAGGGCATTTGGCAGGTGACTGCTTTAATCCTAAAGCCCATGCCACTGCGCACTTGCATGTGGATGCAGTGTGGCTCTATTCACATGCCAAAGGGTGTCATTCTTGCCCCACCACAAAGCACTGCAGCCATAGCTAGTAATAACCCCATCTGGCTGCCTTTGCAGACTGAGGGGGACTGGGGAGCGACAGTTGGGGGAGCGATAAACAGGCTCAACCAGCTGTGTTTATTGCCCCACAACCATAAGTGTAAACCTAGCCTAACAGAGATCCAGGGACAAGGCAAGGTTCAAAGTACAGACTGAGGTCAGTAACAGAGAAGGACAAGGCAAGGTTCAAAGACACAAGAAACAGAAGACGTTTAGCAGGAACTATGCCACACTCAGAGCCCTGGGCATGTGATGTTTAAATAAAGTACCACAGTGCCACCAGCCAATCCCAAAGCTGGTCCCAGTTGAGAAAAAAGTCAAAGAAAGGGGCAATGGCAGCAATTGACCACAGGGAGGAGCTAGGAGGCATGTTTCCAAGTAAAGTGGGTACACTGAGATTTCTTTCTGTTGAGTTCTGCTCATCCCTCAGTGGATGAGGGTGGTTACATTGCTAAATACAACAGCACTGTGTGCAATGGCTGGATTTTACCACAAGAGTAAAAAAAATTGGTGCAAAATGTGCAGCATGATTTTACCCTTCAAAGGGTCTACAGAGAAAGGAATGGTGTTAATGATTTACATTTGAGAACTTTTCTAGGATGTATCTCGTACTGTATCTACAAATTAAGATCTTATTGAAACTATTCACCCTTCCTCTAAATGAATTAAAATTCATTCATCCAGCTCAATGTAGAACATTAAAAGGGTATTCTAAACCAGCTCATCTCATGGCATATATTATTTATACATAATTTAAATGCACAAACACAAACTCATGCAAAAAAAACAGACTCATTGCTTATGCACAATCTCCTCTGAAACATAAAATTGTTCATGCATGAAGATGATCCAATTGAATCCACAGCTGTAAACCACCCATTTGGTTCTGGTGCCATTGTAAATGTCAACTCAGGAGAAGATAAGATTGGATTAAAATAAGAGCAAGCACTAAGCCGTGAGTTTATTATGTGAAATCTCACTGTGTGACCTCTGCTGTCCTATAGGTTAATGCAGTACACAAGATTATATCTCAGTTTTTGATGGGTACGAGGGGGGGGGGGGGATCATCATGCAGGAGGCTATGATGGAGTGCCAAAAAAACTGTTTATAGATGATCCCTGGACTGGACACAGAAGCTTTTGTTTAAATATATCTCCTTAAAGTGGCTCTAAAGGCTCAAAATTCTACGCATGAAGGTAAAAAAAACCTTCCGTGTGCAGCAGCCCTCCCTAATACTTAACCGAGCCCCATCGCGATCCAGTGATGTGCACGAGACCTTTGGCTCTCCAGGGACCCTCCCTTCTCATTGGTGGATTACAGCCAGTGAGTCGATGAGGAGAGAGAGATGGGGCGGGGCCGAGCCACGGCTCTGTGTGTGAATGGACAGACAGAGCAGCAGCTTGGAAACAAGCCTGCTTGGGTGTGCCCCCATAGCAAGCTATTTGCTCTGGGGGGCGCTTGGCAGGAGGGAGGGGCCATTGCACAGGTATGACATGTTTGACAAGTTTGACATTTGTTTTTTGTTTTTAAAAGCTTGCTTTTAACATCACTTTAATAGCCACAAAGGCTATAGTTTATGTTTTGTGCACCTAATTTATTTTTTAAACCCAGATATTGCCTTGCAAATGTGCAATTATCACTGGGCTGCAAGTAGCCTGTGCAGAATGCAGAACTCTGGGTGTGGTCCAGTAGGTCCCACCCACTACAGGCCGCCAGCCAACCAGTCATCCTGTGCAAGGAGAGAGAGCAGCAGGATATTTATATACCTACTACACTAAAAGGGCTCCCCCTCCTCTTCTCTCTTTTTCCGGTGGACACCTCAGGCCTTTATTAATGGGCATAGCGCTCAACCCCCGAGAGGGCTGCTGATTTGTCCCAGGTTCCTTTCCCAGGTAGTGCAGCAGCAGCCAGACAGATTGTAACAGTAACTCTTCTGGCTCAGGAAACAATTTAAGGGTTGCCGTTTAAAGATTTATTGAGGATTAACTTGGACAGGGCATAGGCTGCTATGGGATACTCCATGAACACTGAGCAATGGGTTGAGGACACTCTTCACTGTCTCCCTACTTCTCAGGGCAGTTCCTCCTGCAAAAGTCCAGAATTTGAACAGTACTGGGACACCTTTAGTAATGTCCCAGGCCAGGCAAGCACTAGCATTGATATACTAAAGAATATTAGCAGCAACAGTCACTAAGATCCTCAATTTAGGTCTGTACTCCTTGAATACCTGGAGCCCCCCCTCCCAGCTATGCTACATCTGGGACCTCAATGCAAGTAAGTAGAATGCTTAGCAGGGCTGCCCAGGAGGGCATCAGTCCTTCAGGCTGGGAACTTCTCTTCCTGAACAATAACAGGGCTGCCTCAGGCCTCAGACTATTTATGCACTCTTCAGACACCTTCTGGACACCCTCTGTGAGGAAAAGTTTCACCTGCTGGTGGCACTGTGGCTCCCAGATCTATGGGCTGCAGTTCCAATGTCCACCAGTGGGTGTCTCTCGGCAGTCGGAGGCTGACTGTCGGGAGAGGATTCACCTGTTGGTGGCACTGTGGCTCCCAGATCTATGGGCTGCAGTTACGATGTCCACCAGCAGGTGTCTCTCAGCAGTCGGATGCTGATGGTTGGGAGAGGATTCACCTGCTGGTGGCACTGTGCTCCCAGATCTTTAGGCTGCAGTTCCAGTGTCCACCAGCGGGTGTCTCAGCAGTCGGATGCTGACTATCGGGAGAGGATTCACCTGCTGGTGGCACTGTGCTCCCAGATCTTTAGGCTGCAGTTCCGGTGTCCACCAGCGGGTGTCTCCTGGCAGTCAGGAGCTGACATCATCCCCTGCAATCAGGCATCAATTGATGCTGATTGCAGGAGGTGTATTAAAAGTGGAGGTCCGCCCACCGCTGCAAAAATTAAAAGTCAGCAGCTGCACATACTGCAGCTGCTAACTTTTTAATAATCGGGCACTTACCTGTCCTGGAGTCCAGCGTTGTCGGCACCGCAGCTGATGTTTTCATCAGCTGTCGGGTGCTGCCGTCTCCATTGTGAGTAAGGAAATTCAGCAGTGTAGCCTTACGGCTTCACGCCGGGAACCCTACTGCTCATGTGCAAGGCGCGGCTCCTCTCTCCTACTGGCCCGGTCACAGGGAAAGGAGAAGGGAGGAGGAGGGAGCCCTGCGGTGACGTCAATACCTGCGGCTGAGGCTCCCGAAAGTGGGGACAGCACACCTACAAGTTGGTTGGTTCCCTTTAAGTCTGAATAACTTGAATTAATGTCCCCAAATTTTTTAATGACATTGTTCATACACCTGATTCTTGATAGAATGGCATTTAGCTTGCATTGAAGCATTTTTCCCCTCCCAGAGTTGCTGTTTTAGCTTGGTCTGCCACGATCAAGGGGGCGTTTAATTATTAAACAAGAGGGAACACATAACCGGCAGAATTAAATAGCGGAAATAATAATTTGTTCAATATCAGCCGTCCGATTTTGTAAAGCCGGAGCGTATCGCAGCCGCACAAAGGGCAGCGGTCGTATCATCAGTTAAAGTTTAATGTTGCCGGATGGCATTTTAAAGACGCGGAGTCCGACACTTCACCAGGAATTTGTACAAAACGCGATGACAGGTCCCCGAATTTATGCTCTGGCAATGGACTCCTTACATCTATTGGAGCAAGACCGAGGAAGTCTACTTCTCTGAGAGCATTATTTAGCGTCTGGAGATTATTTTTTTTTTTTTTTGTCTTTTTGACATTTCATATAAAAATTGAAAACTTTAGAAAATGTTCTTTCAATCCTTCAAGTTGTACAAAAAGCAAGGCGGCAGTACTCAGAGTATGAATAGATTTAACCATTGGTCGGTATTTGCCATTCTACTCTGCCAGAAGCTGATTTTTTAATAGTTTCATTCTTCTGTGTAAAATGGAACATCAATGTTCTTAATATTTTTTTTTTTATATATTTTTACACCGGTTGGAGTCCCGGTTGCAATCCCCATTATCCATTTTTACAATCTGCCAAAGAAAAAAATTGGAACCATTACATAATAACATAACAAAATGTGTAGACCACCGTTCAAGCAAATGTTGTAAATAATAAGCTTATGAATATTACTTAACCACTTCAGCTCCAGAAGATTTACCCCCCCCCCTTCATGACCAGGCCATTTTTTGGCGATACGGCACTGCGTTACTTTAACCACTTACGGACTACCGCACGCCGATATACATCCTAGTTTTGAAGGGGGATATCTTTGTTATGGTAGCAGCTAGCTGCCATAACCCCGGTATCCTCTTCTTCGGCTGGCGGTCCGCTTTCAGATAAAAGTGGTCTCTGCAGCGGATTTGCCGCAAGATCACTTTTATCGGCGGCGAGAGAGGGCCCCCCTCCCGCCATGCACCGGTTGCCCTCCGCCGCTTACCGAAGCCATCGGCAGCGGCGGAGGCGATCGGATCTTCACCTTTGCTGGGTGTGGAGAGGAGTGAGGGGAAGATGGCCCCCACCCGTCTCCATGACACTGCAGGGCACAAGCGGCGTCAAAACGTAACTTCCGCCCATAGCTCTTAAAGGTCCATTTAAAAAAAAAAAAATTTTAAAATGACAATTTTTTTTTTTTTTGCATTTTAGTGTAAATATGAGATCTGAAGTCTTTTTGACCACGGATCTCATATTTAAGAGGACCTGTCATGCTTTTTTTCTATTACAAGGGATGTTTATATTCCTTGTAATAGGAATAAAAGTGACACAATTTAAAAAAAAAAAAAAAAAAACAGTGTAAAAAATAAAAAATAAAAGGTAAAATAAATAAGAAAAAATAAATTTTAAACGCTCCCCGTCCCACCGAGCTCGCGCGCAGAAGCGAACGCATACGTGAGTAGCGCCCGTATATGAAAACGGTGGTCAAACCACACATGTGAGGTATCGCCACGATCGGTAGAGCGAGAGCAATAATTATAGCCCTAGACCTCCTCTGTAACTCAAAACAAGCAACCTGTAGAATTTTTTAAACGTCGCCTATGGAGATTTTTAAGGGTAAAAGTTTGTTGCTATTCCACGAACGGGCGCAATTTAGAAGCGTGACATGTTGGGTATCAATTTACTCGGCGTAACATTATCTTTCACGATATAAAAAAAAATGATCTAACTTTACTGGTGTCTTATTTTTTAATTCAAAAAAGTGTATTTTTTTCCAACAAAAACTGCGCTTTTAAGACCGCTGCGCAAATACGGTGTGACAGAAAGTATTGCAACAACCACCATTTTATTCTCTAGGGTGTTAGAAAAACAAATGTATAATGTTTGGGAGTTCTAAGTAATTTTCTAGCAAAAAAAAATGTTTTAAATTTGTAAACAACAAATCTCAAAAAGAGGCTCGGTCCTTAAGTGGTTAACTGACAATTGCGTGGTCGTGCAACGTTGTACCCAAATAAAGATGACGTCCTTTTTTCCCCACAAATAGAGCTTTCTTTTGGTGGCATTTGATCACCTCTGCGGTTTTTATTTTTTGCGCTATAAACAAAAAAAGACAGAAAATTTAAAAAAAAAATGTTTTTTACTTTCTGCTATAAAACATATCCAATAAAAAAATGTAAAAAGTGTATATAAGCGTATATTGATTGGTTTGCGCAAAATTTATAGCAGCTACAAACTATGGGATATATTTATTGATTTTTTTTTTATTTTTATTTTTTTTACTAGTAATGGTTGCGATCAACGACTTGCAGGACTGCGATATTGTGGCGGGAAATCGGACACTGACTGACACTTTTTTGGGGGACTAGCGACACTAATGCAGTGATCAGGGGCGGTCAAAGGGGCTAACTGTGTTCCTAGGGATAATCGTTCTTTATAAATTTAGGCCAAAATGTATTCTGCTTTGTTTCTTTGGTAAAAAATAATCCCAAATCAGTGAAGATTATTTAGTCTGTGTGAAATTTAGAGCGTTTTCAAACCATGGGATTTATTTAAAAATTGATCATTTCTGATGTATTGATTTAATTTCCTGAGGCCCTTAAAATTCCAGGACGGTATAAATACCCCCCCCCCCCCCAAATGACCGCTTTTTGGAAAGTAGACAGTCCAAGGTATTTAGTGGGAGGCATGGTGAGTTTTTTGTCACAATTGTTTGGAAAATGTAGAAATAAAAATAAAAAAAAATTTTTCACAATTTTTTTTTTACATACTGTCCAATGTTAAGAGAAAATACCCTAAGGACATTCAATCAGAATAGAAAATACTCTAAAACATTCAATCACAAGAGAAAAAAAAAACCCCTAGGAATATTGGAGTTTAAGAGAAAATAGCCTAAAACATTTATACAGTAGAAAATACCCTAAAAAAGATTCAACCTTAAGGGAAAATGTCCTAAAAAATACCCTATAAATATTGGCTTATGGTAGAAAACACCCTGTAAACATTAAATTCTAAGAGAAATAGCTTACTAACTTTCAATCAGTATTGAAAATACTCAGCAAACATTCGCTCACAGTAAAAAATACCATAAACCTACATAAAGCGGAGGTCCGGCTGTTTAAAAAAAAAAAAAAAGTCAGCAACTACAAACACTATAGCTGCTGACTTTTAATAAGGGCACTTACCTGTCCAGCAAGCCCGCGATGTCAGCCCCCCTGAGGCCGATCCTTCCATCAGATCGGGTGCTTGGCACCGCCATCCTAACTAAGGGAAACAGGCAGTGGAGCCTTGCGGCTTCGCTGCCTGTTCCCTACTGCGTATGCGCGAGTCGCGCGGCTCTTTGTTGAACGGCCCTGTGGTTTTCTGGGACACACACAGTTCCCAGAAGACAACGGGGCAGCTCGCCGAAGAGGAAGAAGTGAAGGAGCAGCGCCGCAGAATAGGAAGAGGCAGATTAGGAAGACTGTCTAGCAACAGGCATTTCTGGTAAGTAAAAAAAAAAATATTTTTTTTCAAATGTTTTTTTATATATTTTTTTGTAGAATGTTAATGTAGTTTTTCATTTTAGGGTGGACCTCCGCTTTAACCCTAATTAACCACTTCACGCAAAACGACGTACCCGTACGTCTGTACTTTGACGCTAAATACCTGGGTTATCATGGCAGCAGCTAGGGGCTGCCCGGCAGATGAAGAGGACACGGTGGTTGGCTGCAGAGAAGTTCAGTAAGCGGAAAAGCCAGCCCATTGAGCCAGAGGGACCAGGAGGATCCTGAGGGGACTGTTGGACATGTAGTCCCCAGGAGCTAGCCTTTGTATTGAACTGTGTGGGACTATGGGTCCCAAAAGCCAAGTGCCTACGGAAAGGAGGAAAAGAACTGTAAGCCCAGGCTGTAAAACAGTTTTTCCATGTTTTTGCACATCACAAGGTGTGAAAAGTTTCTAGGCAGGCTGTATTAGCATAGGTAACACAGGTGATGTTGGACCTCCATGCTCGAAAGAACTGAAATCTAATGAATGAAAAGGGCAGGCTAGGTACAGTCTAGCCGAGGAGGAAGGAGCGGTGTTCAACCAGGACCTGAGACCTTCTAATGTGGCAGAACTACAAGTCCTATAAGGCGTTGCAAGGCTGACAGTTACAAGCATGACACCCCAAAGGTAGAGGCATGATGGGACTTGTAGTTCCGCAACAGCTGGAGGGTCACAAGTTGAGCACCCACAAGCTGGATGATGCTGGACGTCCTCTAGCCAGGAAATGAGGCAGGCTCCATCTGACTTGCTGCACCTTCTAGTGCACATTGTGAGAGGCTCGTAGTGTGCAGTGAAATTTAGAGCAATGCCGCGTACACACGAGCGGACTTTCCTGCAGAAAAGGTCGGGACATTCCGATCGTGTGTGGGCTTCATCGGACCTTCATCGGACCTTTTCTGACGAAAATTCCGACGGACTTAGAAATAGAACATGTTTCAGATCTTTCCGACGGACTTGATTCCTATCGAACAAACCGTTCGTCTGTATGCTAGCCCGACGGACCAGAAACGAGGCAAGGGCAGCTATTGGCTACTGGCTATTGAACTTCCTTTTCTAGTCCGGTCGTACGCCATCACGTTCGAAACGATGGGACTTTGGTGTGATGGTGTGTAGGCAAGTCCGTTTTGTTGGAACTCCGTCAGAAAGAGTTCAGTCCGACGAGAAGTCCGCTCGTGTGTACGCGGCATAAGCCGATTCGCCCAGAAGAGGATCCGGTACAACTGTGCAAGACTAAAGGGGAGGCTGGAGGTCATATTTAAGGAATAGAGTTTTAATTTCCCTTTGTCTCCAGCAGGGGGCAGTCATGGCACTCTGGATGATTTCTCTCCTCTCTGCAGTTGCAGTTTGCTAATCTTCTCTCTGCCAAGCTGCATGACATCTTTCTATGGCAAAACGGTTAACAGGCTGCGAATTCTGTTTTCTAAAAAGACAGACTGCGGGGACCGATGGGGGTTTATCTTCAGCTGGAAGAAGTCCGAACGTTGCGTATCCCTTATCTGTAAATCACACCGATGTTTTTCTCTATCAGACACAGTGACACAGGAAAAATATCACTGGAAGCCAAATTAAGCAATGGATGAATAATCGCTGGAATATATATGATATGATTGATGTAATATGATGATATGAATACAATGATTGCACGTTTTGCTGTTTCAGATTATGTACGGTATAAATAGGAGGTATGGAAGAATTTTTAAAGGAGGACTCCGAGCTAAAGAACTACAGAGAGTAAAAATAATTCAGCAACAGGGATGAGCTGAGCTGCCCTGGGTTTGGTGGACTGAAGTTCGGATGCCAAGCCGGAACCCCATCAAAGGCCATGGAAGCTTAATCTGTTCAATCCAAATTGTCCATTTTCTAGATTAATAAGCAAAGGGTTGCCAAAAAAAAAAAAAAAAACAATGAGAGGACCTGCCTGTGGAACATGTACCAGTGCAAAATAAAATGTTTTAAAAAAAATCTATTTGGCCTGGAGTGGTGATTTTTCAAAGCATTGACATTCACAAAGGGAAAATGTTATAAAATTGCCATCAAATGTTATTTCCCTTCTGGCTTCTATTAAAAGAGAATGTCTAGGGGACATCTGGAGGTGTCTGTTTGATTTTTATTTTTTAATCAATTTATTTATTTATTTATTTATTTATTATTTATATTTTATTATTATTTTATTAATTTTCTATTTATTTATTATTTATATTTTATTTTATTTTTTTTATTATTTTAATTTTTATTTAGTATTTATATTTTATTATTATTATTTTATTTATTTTTATTTATTTATTGTTTTTATTTTATTATTATTATTTTATTTATTTTTATTTATGCGTATTATTTATATTTTATTATTTTATTTATTTATTTTTATTATTTATATTTTATTATTATTATTTTATTTATTTTTATTTATGTAATATTTGTATTTTATTATTATTGTATTTATTTATTTATTATTTATATTTTATTTTTATTTTTTTATTATTTTTTTTATTTATTTAGTATTTATATTTTATTATTTTTTTATTATTTTATTTATTTTTGTTTATGTATTTATTATTTATGTTTTATTATTACAGAGCTATTATATAAGTGGTGTGGCGGTGATCAGGGACCCTGACTGGTGACAGTATTTAAAAAAATAAATAAAATTATAATTATTTTTTTTATTTATTTATTTTTATTCTTTTTTTTTACATACAGTGACCGGAGCAATAGAGTGTTATCATATAAACACTGTACTACTCTGGGGAGGTGAGTGACAGATCGCGCCCGAGCGTGGTCTGTGGTGCGTGTGTGGGGGGTGCGACTATGGGAGGACATCATATCACATCATTTTACAATAGGGCAGGAAGGGGTTAAAAAAATGCTGGGGGACCTTTGTGTGCTTTTTTAAAAATTCTTTATTTTTTAAGCGGCTGACCCCCCCCCCAGCAAAGTTTCTTGTCCCATGTTTATGAGATGAGGACAAGGGCCTCTTCCCCACAACCCTGGCCAGTGTTGAGGGGGGTCTGTGTGTGGGGCAATTATCGGAATCTGAAAGCTCCTTAAAATAAGGGTGCCCCCAGATACTACCCCCCCCCCCAATATAAATTAGGAGTACACAGCACCCCCTACTGATGTACAAAAAAATTAAAGACATAAAGACACCCATAGGTCTACCACGCCCGTGGAAGGTGGGGTAACACTCATCAATGCCCAGGATCGGGCAGAGATTGAGGTCACACGAAGAATCTACTGTCACCTTACCAGGTACCAGAGGCGTAACTAGAACCTTCAGGGCCCCGGTGCAAGAAACCAAGGAGGGCCCCCTAACCCACCTCCCTTCCCTTCAAGCCCTGGGCCTTCTACTCCCATTATGGGGACCTTTATTACAGTCCCAAAGTGAGACCCTTTTACATGTTCTGCAGAGGGCCCCCTTCCTGCTGTCTTGGGTAGGGTTGCCACCTTTTCTTCAAGCCAATCCCGAACACTGTAGTGGCATATGGCAATATTTTTTTTTTGTAGTATACACTATACATATATTTTATTTTTATTCACAAGAGTCCCCCCTTACATCAGAGGCCACAGAGTTCCCCTTTACATCAGAACTCGCAGAATTCCCTTACACTGTAAGGGGGGACTCAGGAGACTTTAATATAAGGGAGAACTCTGGGAACTCTGGTGATTTAAGGGCAACACTGAGAACTCTGATGTACAGAGTGAACTCCGATGTAAGGGCAAATGTTGCAGACTCTGGTAATCAGGGCTTCCACTTACATCAGAGTTCCCAGCATTCCCCTTTAATCAGGGTTCCTAGAGCCCCCCTTACATCAGAGACCACAGAATTCTCCCTTAAATCAGAATCCATAGAGCCCCCCTCCCATCAGAGTCCACAGAGCCCTCCTAACACCAGAATCCACAGAGCCCTCCTAACATCAGAGTCCACAGAGCCCTCCTAACACCAGAGTCCACAGAGCCCTCCTAACACCAGAGTCCACAGAGCCCTCCCAACACCAGAGTCCACAGAGCCCTCCTAACATCAGAGTCCACAGATCCCTCGTAACATCAGAGTCCACAGAGCCCTCGTAACATCAGAGTCCACAGAGCCCTCGTAACATCAGAGTCCACAGAGCCCTCCTAACACCAGAGTCCACAGAGCCCTCCTAACAACAGAATCCACAAAGCCCTCCTAACATCAGAGTCCACAGAGCCCTCCTAACATTAGGGTCCACAGCGCCCTCCTAACATCAGAGTCCACAGCGCCCTCCTAACATCAGAGTCCAAAGAGCCCTCCTAACATCAGAGTCCACAGCGCCCTCCTAACATCAGAGTCCACAGCGCCCTCCTAACATCAGAGTCCACAGCGCCCTCCTAACATCAGAGTCCACAGCGCCCTCCTAACATCAGAGACCACAGCGCCCTCCTAACATCAGAGTCCACAGCGCCCTCCTAACATCAGAGTCCACAGAGCCCTCCTAACATCAGAGTCCACAGCGCCCTCCTAACATCAGAGTCCACAGCGCCCTCCTAACATCAGAGTCCACAGAGCCCTCCTAACATCAGAGTCCACAGAGCCCTCCTAACATCAGAGTCCACAGAGCCCTCCTAACATCAGAGTTCACAGAGCCCTCCTAACATCAGAGTCCACAGAACCCTCCTAACATCAGAGTCCACAGAGCCCTCCTAACATCAGAGTCCACAGTGCCCTCCTAACATCAGAGTCCACAGCGCCCTCCTAACATCAGAGTCCACAGAGCCCTCCTAACATCAGAGTCCACAGAGCCCTCCTAACATCAGAGTCCACAGAGCCCTCCTAACATCAGAGTTCACAGAGCCCTCCTAACATCAGAGTCCACAGAACCCTCCTAACATCAGAGTCCACAGAGCCCTCCTAACAACAGAATCCACAGAGCCCTCCTAACATCAGAGTCCACAGAGCCCTCCTAACATCAGGGTCCACAGCACCCTCCTAACATCAGAGTCCACGGAGCCCTCCTAGCATCAGAGTCCACAGCGCCCTCCTAACATCAGAGTCCACAGCACCCTCCTAACATCAGAGTCCATAGAGCTCTCCTAACATCAGAGTCCATAGAGCTCTCCTAACATCAGAGTTCACAGAGCCCTCCTAACATCAAAGTTCACAGAGCCCTCCTAACATCAGAGTTCACAGAGCCCTCCTAACATCAGAGTCCACAGAGCCCTCCTAACATCACAGTCCGCAGAGCCCTCCTAACATCAGAGTCCGCAGAGCCCTCCTAACATCAGAGTCCGCAGAGCCCTCCTAACATCAGAGTCCACAGAGCCCTCCTAACATCAGAGTCCACAGAGCCCTCCTAATATCAGAGTCCACAGAGCCCTCCTAACATCAGAGTTCACAGAGCCCTCCTAACATCAGAGTCCACAGAGCCCTCCTAACATCAGAGTCCACAGAGTTCTCCCTTACATTAGAATCCATAGAGCCCTCCTAACATCAGAGTCCACAGAGCCCTCCTAACATCAGAGTCCACAGAGCCCTCCTAACATCAGAGTTCTCAGAGCCCCCCTCCCATCAGAGTCCACAGAGCCCTCCTAACATCAGAGTCCACAGAGCCCTCCTAACATCAGAGTCCGCAGAGCCCTCCTAACATCAGAGTCCACAGAGTTCTCCCTTACATTAGAATCCATAGAGCCCTCCTAACACCAGAGTCCACAGAGGGGCCACGCAGGAGGCGGGGTCCTGGGAGGACGTCCATGGATGCCCTCCCAGAACTGGAAGCCCGCACTGTAGCCGTGTTTTGGCTTTAGCACAGGTGGGAAGACGTTCAAGTTGGGAGCCTATTCACAATAAATAGGCTGCCATGACGCAACGCACATTAACGCATGCCGCAACGTGCAAAAAGTGGTAATGAACATGGAATAAGCAAAATGCACCATGACACCCAGCGACTTTTTTTTTTCAGTCTATTTATGTAGCGGAATATATGGTACCGTACATAATCTGGAAGAACGAAGACCCAACCACAGGGGGCTCCATTACCACCATCATCTGTACGGTCCGTACCACATGGTGGGCGATGCAATTGTCAGCTATCTCCTATATGATTGTAATTTTCCTAAAGACAGGGAGCAAAGATAATGTCTGTTTATGTAAATACATGGTTCTCCTGTCGAGGATGTTGTGCGCTTGGTGTACAGTGTGTTATTTCACCGTTCCGCTCAGCAGGGCTCCAATGGCGGGGTCACCGCTGACTGCGTACTAATGATATTTATATTGCAGCGCCGCCAGTATCCAACCTGCCCATTCTCTTCGGCAGGGAAGGTGTCACAGCACAGTGTTAGCTATTGGTTAAAAAAGAAAAAAAAAAAAACAACCTTCCTTAACTACTTGCTGACCGACGTACATAAATAAGACATCTTTTCAGCAAATGGTTATACCAGGATCAGGGCTGCGGCTTTGATACTGGTACAGTGCCTTGAAAAAGTATCCATACCCCTTGACATTCCTACACGTGTAGATGTGGTGTCTTGCTGGATGCCTTTCCCTGCATGGCTGTCTGCCTATAGAAGTCTCGGAGTCTGCCAATTAAACATTGCAACTACCTAAGGGTGTCCTGGCCCTAAACCCTCTCTCCCACAGTTCTGTTCAAGAGAAATAAAAACTCTTTGCATCCAAGAAGTGTCCGGCGCCCATGAATCTATCTTGGATTACACCGACTATGCCATGCAACCCACTCTATACAGAAGGATGTCAGCAGCTCTTGGCTCTGGAGGTTCTCATTAGACTGAAGGAGACCTGGGACCTTGCTACAGGTGTAATTTAGTTTTAAAGGTGGAATTCGTCTTTACTGTGGCCCTTATACCATCCATATCAAAAGTATAATAATCAGCCCTAGGAAGCATGAAAATGTCAGTGATAGCTAACTAATATTTAGATTTATTTCAATCATCAACTCATTTCTATTGTGGAGTGGGCCATGTGACCTCCAGGCATGTACTGGCCATCGGGACTACCGGGAGTTTCCCGGTGGGCCGATGGCTCAGTGGGCCAGTCAGGTGCGGTCCTGGAGCCGCTCCTCTCTGACAGTGAGTGATTGCAATTTCACTCCTGTCAGGAGGAGCAGCTTCCGTCATATGCTGGAGAGAGCATTAGGCGTTATGCTCCCTCCAGCCTGCAGGGGGAGATAGACCAACGGCAGACTTTCCTTCCTCTCTCCCCTATCACTTGTTATCACATGACTTGAGAGATGAATGAGAAGCTGCCTTCAAAATGGTGAGTACATGTGGGAGGGGGAGGAGAGGGAGGACACTGATGTGAAGGGCTGCTGATGGGGGCTCTCTGATGGGACTGTGATGTGAAGTGGGCTGCTGGTGGGGACTGTGATGTGAAGTGGGCTGCTGGTGGGGACTGTGATGTGAAGTGGGCTGCTGGTGGGGACTCTGATGTGAAGGGAGCTGCTGATTGGGGCACTCTGATGTAAGGGGAACGCTGTTGGGGACTCTCTGATGTAAGGTGGATTCTGTTGGGGACACTCTGATGTAAGGGGGACGCTGTTGGGGACTCTCTGATGTAAGGGGGATTCTGTTGGGGACTCTCTGATGTAAGGGGGATTCTGTTGGGGACACTCTGATGTAAGGGGGATTCTGTTGGGGACACTCTGATGTAAGGGGGATGCTGTTGGGGACACTCTGATGTAAGGGGGATTCTGTTGGGGACACTCTGATGTAAGGGGGATGCTGTTGGGGACACTCTGATGTAAGGGGGATTCTGTTGGGGACACTCTGATGTAAGGGGGATGCTGTTGGGGACACTCTGATGTAAGGGGGACGCTGTTGGGGACACTCTGATGTAAGGGGGACGCTGTTGGGGACACTCTGATGTAAGGGGGACGCTGTTGGGGGCACTCTGATGTAAGGGGGGCACTGTTGGGGACACTCTGATGTAAGGGGGACACTGTTGGGGACACTGATGTAAGGGGGACGCTTTTGAGGACACTCTGATGTAAGGGGGCGCTGTTGGGGACACTCTGATGTAAGGGGGGCGCTGTTGGGGACACTCTGATGTAAGGGGGACGCTGTTGGGGACACTCTGATGTAAGGGGGGCACTGTTGGGGACACTCAAAATTAAAGAGGGCCAGCCATGAGGAAGTCCAGGGCCAAATTTTTGTCCCAGTCCAGCCCTGGTGACCTCTGCCTGACCCCAATCCCCCTGCCTTGTGTTCCTGAGATCACCTGTTTCTTCTGGGTTTCCAGGACTTCCATATTCGGTGTCAGGACGGAAAACAGTGACAATCATCGAACATCCACTTATCTCCCATCTGAAGAATAAACTTGGCAGGGCTAAGCTTGGAAAACTTCCAGGTTCAGAGCGTCAGACTGTTGGATTCCATATTTGTCTCATATTGAAGAGTTTAGCTGCCCGTGGATGGTGCCGAGTCAGAAGAAGACCATACTGTCCAGTGCCAAGGATACCAAGTGCTGGTATCCTGTGAAGCAGGCGTGATCAGAAATATATGGACATGCACAGAGAGCACCATGCACAAATATGTGATAGACGATGTAAAATAATGTGGTTTATTAAGGAACAATACCAGTAAAACAACAATATAACAAACATAAACCAAGAACCTAAACCAGCAAGCTTAACGAGTGAGAGGGATCGCACAGAATACACTAAAACAACTAACTAAGCTAACTATGTACAGATGGCAGGGTAAGATTAAAAAGAGTAGTCAGTATCAGAGCCAGGGTCATATATGGAAGATCAGGGGGAAGGAGCAGGCAGCAAGTCGAAATAGGGAGAGGGTATACGGGAGCAGGAACAAGCAGGCAGGTGAGGGATCAAGATTAGGACCATGACTCAGAATATGCAGGTCAGAGGCACATGGGCAAAACACCAAGGCAAAATGGTGTAGCAGAGGAGGAACTAAATATACTCCCAGGAGTCAGATGATGACTAGTTGCTGCATGCTAAGAGACACCAGTGGACACCGTAACTACACCCTACAGGTCTGGGAACCACAGTGTCACCGCACCCATTGCTGACATCCAAATAGACTGGGTGTCAGTACCTGGATCATGCACTGCGGTTCACAGAGCGGAAAGGTTTTGGTTTCGGCGTCCACCAGCGGGGGTCTCCCAGCAGCCAACAAATACCTGCAATGAATTGACACATGATTCTGGCTGCTGGGAGAGTATTTAGTCCCTCCTTTACTATTCCCTCTTGCATCAGTGTTTTGCCTAATAACCAGATTCATGCTTGTCTGTCTGATTCAGTCTAATTCCTGCCTGTATATATATTGTATTATAGTTAAGTTTGCTAGTTAGGATTTCTGTGACTTGGTTAGTTAGGCTACTTGTTAGGTATTTTGTCACTTGGTTTATTGTTCATTTATATCTTCACTTTTGCTGGGTATTTGGTTTGCTGTTCTGTTTCACTATTAACCACCTCAATACCAGGCACTTTCACCCCCTTCCTGCCCAGTCCAATTTTTAGCTTTAAGCGCTGTCACACTTTGAATGACAATTGCGCGGTCATGTAATGTTGTACCCATATGATATTTTAATTTTTTTTTTTTTTAGATAGATAGAACTTTTTTGGTGGTATATATTCACCACTGGGGTTTTAACTAAAGAAAAACAAAAAAGACTGAACATTTTTGCAAAAAAGTTTTTCTTAGTTTCTGTTTTAAAATTTTACAAATAAGTTTATTTTCTTCTTCACTGATGTGCGCTGAAGAGGTTGCACTGATGGGCACTAATAGGATGCACTGACAGGCACTGATGAGGCGGCACTGATGGGCACCGATAAGCTGAACTGATGGGCACCGATGAGGAAGCACTGATAGGCTGCACTGATGAGGCTCCACTGATCAACGCTGATAGGCTGCACTAATGGGCACTGATGAAGCTGCACTAATGGGCACTGATGTGGGCTGTACTGATGGGCACTGATGAGGCTGCACTGGTTAGCACTGATGAGGCTGCACTGATGGGCACCAATAAGCTGAACTGATGAGGAGGCACTGATATGCCGCGTACACACAATCGCACATTCCGACAACAAAATTCATGGGTTTTTTTTCCGACGGATGTTGGCTCAAACTTGTCTTGCATACACACGGTCACACAAATCTTGTCGGAAATTCCGAACGTCAAGAACGCGGTGACGTACAACACGTACGACGAGCCGAGAAAAATTAAGTTCAATAGCCAGTGCGGCTCTTCTGCTTGATTCCGAGCGTGCGTGGAACTTTGTGAATCGGAATTGTGTACACACGATCGGAATTTCCGACAACCGATTTTGTTGTCGGAAAATGTGAGATCCAGATCTCAAATTTTGTTTGTCGGAAATTCCGATGGAAAATGTCTACACACAGTCGGAATTTCCGACAAAAAGCTCACATCGAACATTTGTCGTCGGAAAATCCGACCGTGTGTACGCGGCAATAGGCTGCACTGATAAGCACTGGTGAGGCTCCGCTGATCAACACTGATAGGCTGCACTGATGGGCACTGATGAGGCTGCACTGATTAGCACTGACGAGGCTGCACTGATGGGCATCGATGATGCTGCACTGATAGACACTGATGAGGCTACACTAATGGGCACTGATGAGGCTGCGATGATGGGCACTGATGAGCCTGCACTTATGGGCACTGATAGGCTGCACTGATGAGGCTCACTGATGGGCACTGATAGGTTGCACTGATGGGCACTGATGAGGCAGCACTGATGGGCACTAATAAGCTGCACTTATGGGCACTGATGAGGAGGCATTGATGGGCACTGATAAACTGCACTGATGGGCACTGATGAGTAGGCACTGATAGGCTACACTGATGGGCACGGATGAGGCTGCACTAATGGGCACTGATGAGGCTGTACTGATTAGCACTAATGAGGCTGTACTGATGGGCACAGATGAGGCTACACTGATAGACACTGATGGGGCTGCGCTAATGGGCACTGATGAGCCTGCACTTATGGGCACTGATAGGCTGCACTGATGGGTACTGATAGGTTGCACTGATGGGCACTGATGAGGAGGCACTGATGGGCACTGATAAGCTGCACTGATGAGGGGGCACTGATAAGGCTGAACAAATGGTGGTGATGATTTTGCTGATAACTGGCAATTCTGTTTACATGTGGTCAGCTGTGTTTGGACACAGCTGATCACATGGTAAAGGGCCGCTGTGATTTGCCCTTTACTTTGATTTGTGATCAGCTGTGTCCCCAGGGGGCACGTGCGAAGGGGGGTTCTGGGAGGACACCCTCCCAGAACTGGAAGACCATGATGTAGCCATCTTTCTGCTATTGTGCAGTCGGGAAGTGGTTAATAAACGTACTTTAATCATATACAGTCTTGTTTCAGTTTCACATGTTGGCAGCTACACAGATCTGGTCATCCCTGCTGCTGGATGCCTGCAGTCGGTATCCCCGACATCGGGTCTAAGGAGGTCTGTCTCCGTATAAAGCAGCATTTGAAACAGAGCATTACAAAATGTCTTCAAAAATCCAAAGAAACTTTTACTGGAGTTTAACAAGTCGTCAAAGCGATACTTCCTCGCCAATAATCGCAGTCACCGTTTTCCTACAGAGCCGTTTCATTACTAATAACCGCAAATGGGAACAATTCACATGATGTATGATTTACACAGCGGCGGGTTATGGCTAATGTAAATAGGTTTCATCCCTTTTAATAGCCGATAACGGCAGCTGCTCCCTCCAGATACAAACATCTGGTTATTTTAGGAATGGATGGCATTATATTTAATAGATGAGAAATGTTTGATGAATTGGAGCCAAGTGGAGGAAATAAATAATTAGATGGAAACGGAATGAACATTGAGATATTTGTTACTGGGGAGGATGGGAAATACAACGACAAAGGCGCGGCGTGTGCAAAATTAAACAAAACAAAGTATTAACACAACCGCCGTCAGATGCCCGATTGCCGCTGTTTGAATCGGTAATATTTTTTTTATAACTTGATGCAGGTGTTAATAACAATGCATGGGTAGAGAGAGACCATGAGAGAAAACGGTAGATGCCAGGCCAATCCACTGCAGTGACACCTTAATGTGCACAAAATTGTAGCCCCTCACCTTACTGCTGTAAGGTAACAGCATAAATGAATCAGGTGCTTCAGACAGGGGTCTTCTGAGGGTCCCTCTTTGATGGATGCAGCAATGGATCATAGATATGGATACAGTCTTCATCTCCAGTTAGCTCAATCGAGATGGTAAAAAATGAAAGAAAGATCCCAATAGCATAACAACACTTAAAAATTTGAATTTAATAAAGTAGATACACTCACTTGTGTATAAAAACGCTCAGGTAACACTCCACGAGCTCGTATGCTTACATCACTTGCGCTTTACGCCTATTGCTCCAAGCCGGCGCATATCGTCACATCACTTGACTTCAACAGGGGATGACAATAGGCTATCATCGATGTCTTTAAAGTGTGTATTGGAATTAACTAGCGACGGCCATTTTCCTGTAGTCCGCCATTAGAATACGTTATGTCGGCCATTTTGCCATGGTCTCTCATAGGTTAACATTATTGTGGCCATTTCCCCTTGGTCTTCACATAGACCAGGGATATGCAGTTAGCGGACCTCCAGCTGTTGCAGAACTACAAGTCCCATGAGGCATAGCAAGACTCTGACAGCCACAAGCATAACACCCAGAGGCAGAGGCATGATGGGACTTGTAGTTTTGCAACAGCTGGAGGTCCACTAATTGCATATCCCTGACATAGAGCAGCCATTACAAAGAAGTCTCAGACGAAATACAGGTTGATAGACATAATGTTAATACACTGGAGACCCAGAAACATGATTGGTGGATAATGAAATGTAAAAACCATTAAAAAAAAGGGGTAATAAAGTATATAAAAAAAGGGGGGATGCAACTTGTGAACTTTAACAAAGCACATCTAGCCCGCTAAAAAGCATATATAAAAAATGTATAAAGAAAAAATGTATATATAAACGTATATTAAAAAAAGGGTATAAAAAAAGGAGCACTAGGAGTAAAGGAGATGAGGTAAGGAACAATGTAAACATGCATAGACATGGTTAAGAGCAAGGGCAGCAGAAATGGGCAGCAAAAAAGCAAGATCCCTCTACAATGTAATGAAAATTAGTACTTACTGATGTAACATATTTAATATACATAAAGAGATAAAATATCTCCTCAATTGGGCAATACATTGGTAAAGTATGCCTATTGCTCCAATCCTGACGCGCATTGTCACATCACGTGACTTCATCAGGGGACAATAGGCTATCATCGATGTCTTTAAAGTGTGTATTGGAATTAACTAGCGACGGCCATTTTCCTGTAGTCCGCCATTAGAATACGTTATGTCGGCCATTTTGCCATGGTCTCTCATAGGTTAACATTATTGTGGCCATTTCCCCTTGGTTTTCACATAGACCAACACTATGGCAGCCATTACAAAGAAGTCTCAGACGAAATATAGGTTGATAGGCATAATGTTAATACACTGGAGACCCGGAGACATGATTGGTGGATAATGAAACGTAAAAAACATAAAAAAAGGAGTAATAAAGTATAATAAAAAAGGGGGGATGCAACTTGTGAACTTTAACAAAGCACATGTAGCCTGCTAAAAAGCATACATAAAAAAACGCAACTGGCGTATTTTACAGACCGACAAACACCTGAAATAAAAAGGAAAAAAACATGTGGGACTTTATATGAGCCTATAAAAATTAAAGTTCATGGCCTCCATCCCTAAATTGCAAGACTAGCTAGGGGGAGAACAGTGGGACTTTATAAGAAGCATACGAGGTAAAAGGGTACAAATATAGCTGGCCAATAACTGGTAATATGCAAACTGCTATATAATAGTAAATTGTAAACAAGGAATAATTTTATATAGAGATAAAATATTTATTCCATACAGTAATACATACAAGTATAATAGCATAATCAAATAGCAGTGCATAGTATTGCCAGACTCTTTTGTTCCATATGAATGACAAGAATGTAAAACATATACATAACGTCAGCATAGTACAGTAAGATTGCAAATTACTCCTAGATGGTAACAACGTGAATAGCATCCAATTGCTCGACGCGTTTTGTGGAATAGCTGCACTCATCAGGAGCAGAAGTGATGTGGGTATCTAAAGATCTAAATAGATATTGCAAATTGTAGGTAAACTCTGTGGGGTTGATTTACTAATACTGGAGAGTGCAAAATGTTCCGCAGCTGTGCATGGGAGCCAATCAGCTTCCAGTTTTTATTGTCAAAGCTAAATTGAACAAACTAAAGTTAGAAGCTGATTGGCTACCATGCACAGCTGCACCACAATTTGCACTCTCCAGTGTTAGTAAATCAACCCCTATATCTCAGCATGGGAGAGGGGGGTACAGAAAAGAGGGTAGTGGAAAAGAACCCAACCTGGCTAGGGATCAAGTAGGAGTCTAGATGTGAAGAGGTGAGGACTGGAAACACATTAAAGAGATATTACCTAAGAGACCCAGGTCTATTTACAGAAGAGCTCCCACCATTCGCGATCAGTTAGTGAAAAGTGTTGTAGATCCCCCAAAAAAGATCTTCACCTTTTTTTACTGGCAAAGGCTTTTATTCATGCAAAAGATGTTCTGCATATACTCAAACTAAGTCCCAATGAGAAGAAGTTTCAGTTTAAATCTACCAGTAACAGCACCACTTATATATATATACAGGAATTTTTAGGGTGCAATACTGAGGGGGCAGTGTATGTCTTAGAATGTATCTGGGGGCTACAATATATTGGCCATACTAAAACACTTCTGAGAATCCGTCTGAAGGAACATGTACAGAACATACTGAAAGGCTACGATAAAGCATAGTGTATCCAAACATTTTGCTAAATTTCACAATAAAGACTCCACACATTTGAAATTTTGGGGCATTGTACTTTATACACGACACTGGCGGGGGGCGGGGCACAAGGTGAGAACTCTCAGCCAACTCGAATCCAAATTGATATTTTTAATGGACACTTTCTCATCTGGCGGACTCAACATTGAGTTCGATTTCAACTGCCTCATCAATGATTTTTAATACTTACCTTACTTATTGCATTCATTTGTCCCCTCTTTAGATGACTTTACATGTTCCCATACACTCAATTACTTTATTACTTTGATTAACTACTTTACCAATGTATTGCCCAGTTGAGGAGATATTTTATCTCTTTATGTATACTATATATGTTACATCAGTAAGTACTCGTTTTCATTACATTGTAGAGGGATCTTGCTTTTTTGCTGCCCATTTCTGCTGCCCTTGCTCTTAACCGTGTCTATGCCTATTTACAATTGTTCCTTGCCTCATCTCCGGTACTCCTAGGGCTCCTTTTGTATACCTTTTTTTATATATGTTTTTATACAGGTCTTTTATATATGCTTTTTATCGTTCTACATGTGCTTTGTTAAAGTTCACAAGTTGCATCCCCCCTTTTTTAATATACTTTATTACCCCTTTTTTTTTATGGTTTTTACATTTCGTTATCCACCAATCATGTCTCCGGGTCTCCAGTATATTAACATTATGTCTATCAACCTGTATTTTGTCTGAGACTTCTTTGTAATGGCTGCCATAGTGTTGGTCTATGTGAAGACCAAGGGAAAATGGCCGGCATAATGTTTTCTAATGGCGGACTATAGGAGAATGGCCGTCACTAGTTAATTCCAATACACTATTTAAAGACATCAATGCTAGCCTATTGTCAACCCCTGAGGAAGTCACGTGATGTGACGATACGCGTCGGGATTGGAGCAATAGGCGTAAACCGCAAGTGACGTAAGCATACGAGCTCGTGGAGTGTTACCTGAGCATTTTTAAACGCAAGTGAGTCTTTAATAAATTCAAATTTTTAAGTGTTGTTATGCTATTGGGATCTTTCTTCCATTTTTTACCATCTCGATTGAGCTAACTGGAGACGAAGGCTTTATCCATATCTATGATCCATTGCTGCATCCATCAAATAGGGACCCTGTGAAGACCCCTGTCTGAAGCACCTGATTCATTTATGCTGTAACCTTACAGCAGTAAGGTGAGGTGCTAAAATTTTTGTGCACATTAAGGTGTCACTGCAGTGGATTGGCCTGGCATTGGCCATTTTCTCTCACGGTTCACGGTGAAGGGAAATATCACATATTCAAATTTTGGATTGTCATAGTTTTTGTGCAGTGGTTCACCTTCCTGTCCATGGTGGTGGAATGCTAGAGTTCAGTCGGTAATTCCGCCACTGGTGTCAGTAGTTTTTTTATTTTTGCTGTTTCATTATTTTATTTTATTTTTTACCATTTTTTTTACATTTTATTTATTTATTTTTGTATTATTTTTTATCGTTTTCAATTTTTTTTTTTTTTTGGCAATATCATTTTTTAAAACTATTTATTACATATTTCTTATGACCCCCATGGGGGGGGGGGGGCTTTGGTGAGATATCAGGGGTCCAAACCAGACCCCCTGATGTCTCACTTTTGAGACAGAGAAAGGGACTGAGGACAGAATCATACGTCCCTTTCTCTAAAGCCTTGGATGCACAGAATAGAGGGACAGGAATAGCTCTGTACAGAGGCTTCCCGTTCATTCATAAACTGAAACATAGTAAACTGGTATGGATCACTGACTCTATTCATTAAGACAAGGAAGGGGCCAGTAAATGGCACATTTACCGCCCCCTTCCCCGTTCTTCATCTTGACAGATCCTCCGCAGCAGCTGGTGGGAGTTGGGAGGGAGAAACATGACACCTTTGCGGGGAGGCAAGGGGGGGTAGGGAAGCACACAGGAGCCCAGAGCAGCAGGATAGGGATAGGGAGGCGGCGGGAGCGGCATGTAGAGGAACCGGTGCCCTCCATTTCCCTCCTGCAGCCACTGAACATCTGCGGGAGGGAGAGGAGGAGAAGGGGGCATTCATTGGCTACATACCGCCGCCCTCCTATCCAGGCACACAGGAAGTCAGCATGGGCCCCCTGGAGGATGGGGCCGGGTTGCAATGGCGACCCCTGTGACCCCTTTACGTATGCCCCATGAGTGGCCGAGGTTCCTGTGCTGAATGTGCACTCAATCCGAGACAGCGACAGGTCTGATTGGGAGCTGGTGGGACCGGCTCTTGCTCATGTGACCATTGTGACTAAACATGTGCAATTTGTTTTGTTCTGAATTAGTATTTTTAACTAATTTTGACAAATTTGTTCATGTGGAAATATCCGAATTAACGAAAACCCGTTTCACGAATTTTTCAGAATATTCGTAAATTCGAATATTCGTAAATTCGAATATTCGGAAATTCAAAAATGCGAAAATCTGAAAAACCCGAAAATTCGAAAATCTGAAATAATAACTAACTAATAATAACTTAACTATTACTAACTATTAAATTATAGGTATTGGAATTTCCTTTCAAAATGTGTCTGTTACGAATTCTCCGAAATAATGAATGCCGTATCTAAATGAATGAAATGTAACAAATTAATAATAAATAACAATAATAATAAAAACTTTTAATTATTATTAATATTATTATTTATTATTGTTAAGATATAAGTTATAAATTGTTACGTTCCATTTGTTTAGCTGCGGCATTCATTATTTTGGATATATCGTAACTTCGGATAAATTCATATTCATTACGTTCACTAACATCTAAATTTGAAAGGAAATTCCAATACCTATAATTTAATAGTTAGTTTTTATTAGTTAGTTATTCTTTCAAATTTTTAGATTTTCTTTCTTATTTTTGGATTTTCAAATTCAAGATATTATGAATTTTAGAATTTTATGAATTTTAGAATTTACCAATTGCGATCATAATGAATGACCCAAAAAATGAAAAAAAAAAAACAAAAAACAAAACAAAAAAACGAATGAAAAGAAAACTAACACATTTTTTGGCTGTGCACGTGTCTAATTGTGACAGCCAATCACACTGGTCACATGATCAAGCAGTCCTTCCTGACCCCCTGCCATAAAGACCCTGTTATCGGAACACTGGGGCTGGGTGAGAAGGGGTTAATGTGCTTAAATGATATGTATTATACTACATATGTTGTATGAGCTGTACAATTATTTTGTTTATTGTTTCTTTACAGTACAGTGCACATCAATATAAGATACAGATGTATTAGAGGCTTTTGAGGTCCTGATGAAGCGGGACACTTGTCGAAACACTTAGACCAATTTACTGACCTCATTGTATTTTTTGTTTTTTGTTTTACAAATCTTTTTATTATTTTGAATACGTAAAAAAAAACATAGACATACAGTCACACCATAACTGTCCATACCTCAGGCATTTGGTCGGGGCATTCACAGTATATGAAAATGGATGGTATTGAGCATTAGCCTTATGGAGAAAACCAACTCACAAATTCAACAACTAATAAGACTCGCGGCCAACTAACCCACCCTACCTCATCATATATCCACAAAGCCCCCAGGGATGCTGAAGTAATCTGCAAGCCGCATGGAATGGCATTAGGGCAACACTACAGAGACCTCCTTGTATTTTTAGTCCTATCTATTGTATTGCTTTTTAATGGCTCAGGGCATTTTTTTTAAATTACAATTTTGTAGAATTTTCAATTTGTTGTCTTTCACTATAGAAGGCACAATTAACGTCCCATTCTTTCCATGTTTTGATATGTAGTCCACCACTAATGTAAAGGTCAATCCGTTCTGAAAAAAAAAAAAAAAATACTTGGGTTTGTTTTGAACTTGGTCATGAAGGGGTTACACTGTTAAATCAGGAACTACGAGGGGGTGCTGATAAGTATTGAGCCTTACCCAGAATAAATTGAGCTAGGAAGCTGTAAATTGCAGGGTGTACTGGCCAATTTGTCTATATTCAATGGAGCAAAAATCAACTACCTATGGTTTTAACTTATCTTTCTTTTTCAGGTCCAAAGTGAACATGGCAGCACCTCCAGAAAAATTCATTGTGGAAGAGCATAGGACCATAGTCAAGTTCATGTTTCTCCACCCTTTAAGTGTTTTTTGAGATTAGGGAACAGATGATAGTCAGAAGGAGCCAGGTCGGGTGAATAGAGTGGAGGGGGCATCACTGAAAAGCCTAAGTAGGTCAGTTTTGCCATTATTTCACCTGCTCTGTGTGACGAGGCTTTGTCATGCAACAGGATGACACCTTTGGAGAGCTTTCCTTAATGTTTTTCCTTGATATTTGGCCTCAACTTTGTCAATAAAGCACAGTAATATGTTTTATTGATGGCAGTGGTAGCTAGTGCTCAAAATTTTTGAGGGGCGCAAACAAACTGAAAAATACTTAAACCCCCCCATCAATTGCAGCCTCACTGTGCCCATCAAATGCAGCCACTGTGCCCATCATATGCAGCCACTTGTGCCCGTTAAATGCAGCCACTTGTGCCCATCATATGCAGCCATTGTGTCCATCATATGCAGCCATTGTGCCCATCATATGCAGCCACTTGTGCCCATCATATGCAGCCATTGTGCCCATCAAATGCAGCCACTTGTGCCCATCATATGCAGCCACTTGTGCCCATCATATGCAGCCATTGTGCCCATCAAATGCAGCCATTGTGCCCATCATATGCAGCCACTTGTGCCCATCATATGCAGCCATTGTGCCCATCAAATGCAGCCATTGTGCCCATCATATGCAGCCACTTGTGCCCATCATATGCAGCTATTGAGCCCATCATATGCAGCCACTTGTGCCCATCATATGCAGCCACTTGTGCCCATCATATGCAGCCATTGTGCCCATCAAATGCAGCCATTGTGCCCATCATATGCAGCCACTTGTGCTCATAAAATGCAGCCACTTGTGCCAGTCAAATGCAGCCACTTGTGCCCAGTATATGCAGCCACTTGTGCCCATCATATGCAGCTACTTGTGCTCATCAAATGCAGCCACTTGTACGCATCATATGTAGCCACTTGTGCCCATCATATACAGCTACTTGTGCCCATCAACGCAGCCGTTGTGCCCATCATATGCAGCCACTTGTGCCCATCAAACGCAGCCACTGTGCCCATCATATGCAGCCACATGTGCCCATAAAATACAGCCACTTGTGCCAGTCAAATGCAGCCAATTGTACCCAGCATATGCAGCCACTTGTGCCCATCATATGCAGCCACTTGTGCTCATCAAATGCAGCCACTTGTACGCATCATATGTAGCCACATGTGCCCATCATATGCAGCCACTTGTGCCCATCAAACGCAGCCACTGTTCCCATCATATGCAGCCACCTGTGCCCATCATATGCAGCCATTGTGCCCATCAAACGCAGCCACTTGTTCCCATCAAATGCAACCAAGCTGAAGGGTCTGGTATGGATTTGGGGGGGGGGGGGGCTACGCCATTTGTTTTTAAATTTGGTGCAGGGTTCCCCTTAATATCCATACCAGAGCTGAAGGGCCTGGTATGGATTTTGGGGGGACCACCACGCATTTTTTTTTTAATTATTGGTTCGGGGTTCCCCTTAATATTTATACCAGACCCAAAGGGCCTGGCGATGGACTGGGGGGGAACCCATGCTGTTTTTTTCAATGAGTTTTATCTATATTGCCGAGACCCGACAATTCATTACAGCCGCGATCAATTTTGAATGACTTGTTTTCCTTTAGAAATGTCATTTTGCTCTTGGACTGTTCTAAACACGGTAAAACTGCACCACTTTACAGGCATACTATAGACACCCCCCAGTCACGATATTTAAAGGGATATTTCACTTCTATTGTTTTACTTTAAGCATTATTAAAATCACTGCTCCTGAAAAAACAGCCATTTTTAAAACTTTTTTTTGCATTGATCCATGTCCCCTGGGGCAGGACCCGGGTCCCCAAACCCTTTTTATGACAATAACTTGCATATAAGCCTTTAAAATGAGCACTTTTGGTTTTTCATGTTAGTGTCCCATAGACTTTAACGGGGGTTGAATTTGCCGCGAACACCGCATAATGTCCGTTGTTCGCCGAACGGGTGAACAACCAAAGTTCGGCCCAAGCATAAGCTTGAGCTGAACCGTTCGCCCATCCCTATCAGCCCCCCCCCCCCCCTTGTATAATCGTAGATGTGAATAGAAATCAACATGGCATTATATTCGCAGAGAGCAAGTATGATCATAAGAAGAAGCATCACATATAGTGAGATAATATAAATATAATACAGCAATAAACCAATAAAGAAATACCAAGATTATCACTGATAAAAACAGGAAATGAATCCGTATCATTCTATGTCACGGGGTGGCTAAGTAATACAAATAAGACTTCTTGGGGTGTATTGCTAGATCAAATTATTCTTCGTGCAGCTCTTAGCAATTGTTGTTAAAAATAACAAGTAAGGATCTAATAAAAGGATAAAACAACATGTTTGCATTAGGTAGATGTACTACTTATGTGTGACCATGGTGCACAAAGATATAATAATGACGTACAAAGTTGCATATGATAATATATCTTTGTGCATTCCAGTCACGCTTTTTTTCTTTTTAACTAGTACATTTGGTTACGTATTTCATGCAGCTACAGTGCCTTGCAAAAGTATTCGGCCCCCTTGAACTTTTCAACCTTTTGCCACATTTCAGGCTTCAAACATAAAGATATAAAATTTTAATTTTTTGTGAAGAATCACCAACAAGTGGGACACAATTGTGAAGTGGAACGAAATTTATTGGATATTTTAAACTTTTTTAGCAATTAAAAAACTGAAAAGTGGTGCGTGCAAAATTATTCGGCCCCTTTACTTTCAGTGCAGAAAACTCACTCCAGAAGTTCAGCGAGGATCTCTGAATGATCCAATGTTGTCCTAAATGACTGATGGTGATAAATAGAATCCACCTGTGTGTAATCAAGTCTCTGTATAAATGCACCTGCTCTGTGATAGTCTCGGGGTTCTGTTGAAAGCGCAGAGAGCATCATGAAGACCAAGGAACACACCAGGCAGGTCCGTAATACTGTTGTGGAGAAGTTTAAAGCTGGATTTGGATACAAAAAGATTTCCCAAGCTTTAAACATCCCAAGGAGCACTGTGCAAGCGATCATTTTGAAATGGAAGGAGTATCAGCCCACTGCAAATCTACCAAGACCTGGCTGTCCCTCTAAACTTTCAGCTCAGACAAGGAGAAGACTGATCAGAGATGCAGCCAAGAGGCCCATGATCACTCTGGATGAACTGCAGAGAACTACAGCTGAGGTGGGAGAGTCTGTCCATAGGACAACAATCAGTCGTACACTGCACAAATCTGGCCTTTATGGAAGAGTGGCAAGAAGAAAGCCATTTCTCAAAGATATCCATAAAAAGTCTCGTCTAAAGTTTGCCACAAGCCACCTGGGAGACACACCAAACATGTGGAAGAAGGTGCTCTGGTCCGATGAAACCAAAATCCAACTTTTTGGCCACAGTGCAAAACGATATGTTTGGCGTAAAAGCAACACAGCTCATCACACTCAACACACCATCCCCACCGTGAAACATGGTGGTGGCAGCATCATGGTTTGGGCCTGCTTTTCTTCAGCAGGGACAGGGAAGATGGTTAAAATTGAGGGGAAGATGGATGCAGCCAAATACAGGACCATTCTGGATAAAAACCTGTTGGAGTCTGCAAAAGACCTGAAACTGGGACGGAGATTTATCTTCCAACAAGACAATGATCCCAAACATACAGCAAAATCTACAAAGGAATGGTTCACAAATAAACGTATCCAGGTGTTAGAATGGCCAAGTCAAAGTCCAGACCTGAATCCAATCGAGAATCTGAGGAAAGAGCTGAAAACTGCTGTTCACAAACGCTCTCCATCCAACCTCACTGAGCTCGAGCTGTTTTGCAAGGAAGAATGGGCAAGAATTTCAGTCTCTCGATGTGCAAAACTGATAGAGACATACCCCAAGCGACTTGCAGCTGTAATCGCAGCAAAAGGTGGCTCTACAAAGTATTAACGCAAGGGGGCCGAATAATTTTGCACACCCCACTTTTCATTTTTTTATTAGTTAAAAAAGTTTCAACAATCCAATAGATTTAGTTCCACTTCACAATTGTGTCCCACTTGTTGGTGATTCTTCACAAAAAATAAAAATTTTATATCTTTATGTTTGAAGCCTGAAATGTGGCAAAAGGTTGAAAAGTTCAAGGGGGCCGAATACTTTCGCAAGGCACTGTACATTGTTTTATTGTTTTCAATATAGCTTTACTCAATACGTTTCCCTCCCCACTTTATGGATCATACTTTTAATAATAATTGCTAAGAGCCGTATTAGAAATAATTTCATCTAGCCAAACACTTAAGGAACGATCATCCGTATCACTTACCCATACAGTGACGCAGAAAAGCCCCATATTGCTTTAATGATCAATACTAACCTTCATGATCTGATTATTCATTTATGATTTGATTTATATTATTTTTCCTTATACACTATATTACCAAAAGTATTGTGACGCCTGCCTTTACACGCACATGAACTTTAATGGCATCCCAGTCTTAGTCTGTAGGGTTCAATATTGAGTTGGCCCACCCTTTGCAGCTATAACAGCTTCAACTCTTCTGGGAAGGGCGTCCACAAGGTTTAGGAGTGTGTCTATGGGAATGTTTGACCTATTCTTCCAGAAGCGCATTTGTGAGGTCAGGCGCTGATGTTGGATGAGAAGGCCTGGCTCGCAGTCTCCAGTTTAATTCATCCCAAAGCGTCAGTATACCAAGACATTTTGGACAATTTCATTCTCCCAACTTTGTGGGAACAGTTTGGGGATGGCCCCTTCCTGTTCCAACATGACTGCTCACCAGTGCCCAAAGCAAGGTCCATAAAGACATGGATGAGCGAGTTTGGGGTGGAGGAACTTGACTGACCTGACCTCAACCCGATAGAACACCTTTGGGATGAATTAGACTGGAGATGCGAACATTTTGGACAATTTCATGCTCCCAACTTTGTGGGAACAGTTTGGGGATGGCCCCTTCCTGTTCCAACATGACTGTGTACCAGTGCACAAAGCAAAGCCCAAGAAAACATGGATGAGCGAGTTTGGGGTGGAGGAACTTGACTGACCCGCACTTTAACTTGATAGAACACCTTTGGGATGAATTAGAGTGGAGACTGCGAGCCAGGCCTTCTCATCCAACATCAGTGCCTGACCTCACAAATGCGCCTCTGGAAGAATGGTCAAACATTCCCATAGACACCCTCCTAAACCTTGTGGACGGCCTTCCCAGAAGAGTTGAAGCTGTTATAGCTGCAAAGGGCGGAGCCAACTCAGTATTGAACCCTACGGACGAAGACTGGGATGCCATTAAAGTTCATTTGCGTGTAAAGGCAGGCGTTCCAATACTTTGGACAATATTGTGTATATATAAACTTTTTTATGTTAAGGTATTTATAAGGATTTGGGTAGTGAGCAGCACTTTGCATATGTGTTTTTGTAAGGATGGAGAGAAAGACTCTTCCCTGGACCATTTAGAGGCACTTAGCGCAGGTTGAAATCAGTTGACCTATTGTTTTCTAGATGTCCAAACACATGATTCACGCTCCGGTGATCGCTCTGCCGTGCGGAGGAGAGAAGTCAAAGGCTACGGCTGCCGACACACAATATCCCGGTAACTGGAACATCTGCAGGTCCTTAGCAACAAATGAGGAGGAAAGGACCTCAAAGACTGACGAGCAGCATGGAAGAGCGTGGAGGAACCGGGGTGACAACCACACATACTACTAATACAGGAGAGGCAACCACATACATACCAACCACTTGCCACTTGTCTACCAAGGTAGATTTATAAATGGAATGGTAGACAAGTGTGTAAGAGGGGCTTTGCAATAGGCTAGTAATGGTGCCAAGAGCACAAGTCTCTAACCCCCCCGCTCCTGCCTTTGCTAGAACACTACCCCTTCTGTTGAGGCCAAACCCTCCACCATATTGTGGTCCACTCCATGCCAGAGGCCTCCTCCTGACATTCTCAGCTTTTGACCGTTATATACCAAGGAAGGAATGTCCACACACAGGGTTGCTGCACTTTAGGCTGGGTTCACACCACTGCGTCTTTTGGTCCGTTTCAGGTCCGAAATCAGCCAAACAACCAAATCGGACCTGAAACAGTGAACGGGAACGCACAGGACCCCTGCTGGGAGCCGTATCGGTATTAGGTGTGAAGGTAGGGGGGGGTCATATCTGATGTAAAGAGGGGCTGTGGTGTCATATCTGATGTAAAGAGGGGCTGTGGTGTCATATCTGATGTAAAGAGGGGCTGTGGTGTCATATCTGATGTAAGGGGACTCTGATGTCATATCGGATGTAAGGGGGGCTCTGGTTACTGATGGTACTCAGGGAATGACATAACAGTCACATTACATCGACATACATTCTAGAGTCACCTGAAAATAGAGTCATCTGAAAATATATAGTCAATCGCATTTAGACGGACTGCAGCAGTCACACGTGAAAGCATATGCAGTACATTAAGCAGCCATCTACCTCTAACAGTCTCTCCTACCACCCGAGGTCATTAGTACCCACAGGACTGGTTCTCTGTAGTATAAACAGAAAAGTCATTGGTACTACCCATACACCACACCACATAGATAGCAGAGCTCCCAGGTGCTCGATCCACAGTCGCTGGCTGAGTAGGGTAATGTAGAAAAAAATGATTCACACTCTGGTTGTTGCTCTTAAAATGTCTTCATTTTATTGAATAGCCGCAGTGAACAAACGCTGATTAAGTCAGTTGACGCGTTTCTGCCCATAAGGCCTTAGTCATAACCACCATGGCTTGGCCCCTTAGTACCAGTTAAGGGAACTCTTAAGGCGTCAGCATACCAAGACATTTTGGACAATTTCATGCTCCCAACTTTGTGGGAACAGTTTGGGGATGGCCCCTTCCTGTTCCAACATGACTGCCCACCAGTGCACAAAGCAAGGTCCATAAAGACTGATGTAGGATGCGAAGGCCCGGCTTGCAGTCTGGAAGAATGGTCAAACATTCTCATACACGCTCCTAAACCTTGTGGACAGCCTTGCCAGAAGAGTTGAAGCTATTATAGCTGCAAAGGGTGGGCCAACTCAATATTGAACCTTACGGACTAAGACTGGGATGCCATTAAATTTCATGTGCATGTAAAGGCAGGTGTCCCAATACTTTTGGCAATATAGTGTATATATACGTGATCCTGCGCAACTGAGCCCTTCTGTAGCAGTAGGGCTACAGGAGGCGGTCAGCAAGTGAATATTTTACCTAAAAAAAATTGGGTATAATATTGTATTTGTTTGCACTAAAATTAATTTTATTGTATTTTTTCCTGAAGATTTGCATTTGATGAACAGCTGCGCACATACCGTGTGACATAAAAAATTGCAAGTACCACCATTTTATTCTTCAGGGCCTCTGCTTTCAGAAAAAATGTACTTTTTGGTGAAGATGTACAGTAATTTCTACAGAGAAATGCAGATTTTATTATGTGTACAAATAAACAATTGCTTTATTGGCAAGTCGTTAAAAAATAATTGTAGAAAAGCTTGTATGGTTTTCCCAACAATCTCATGAAAGTACAGGGATATCACAGAGACAATGTAATAGGTCTATTCTTTAAAAAATGGCGTCATGCGCAGGTTACACTTCATTTTCCATCCTGCAGAGCATAGCACACGGAATCCTGATAATAGGACGGAAAGGAAAATGTTATCTATAGGAAGCAGCCATGTACAAAGCAAGGTGCTTCCTGCAACTGAGGATTCATGATTGCACTCAGCAGAGCAGAACGTAGCAATAGGTGAGCTGAAAGTTCAAATGAGAAGTATGATGTATTCCATTGAGGTCATAGAGTACTTTTGCTAAGAAATCGCTAGTTTCACCATCAAAATTTGCATGAAAAAACACCTCCTCAGACCCCTTAGCACAGACTGACCTCCCCGGCACAGACCCCTAAGCACAGACCGACCTCCCCAGCACAGACCCCTCAGTACAAACTAAATTCCCCCCAAGTACAGACCCCCTGCATAGACTGACCCATCAGTACAGGTGGCCTCCCCCAGGACAGACATACCAACCCAAGACAGGCCCCTCAGTACAGACTGACCCCCCTCCCAGCACTGATCCTTCAATACAGATAGGCGCCCCCAGCATATATCCCTCAATTCAGGCCCCCTCTGTACAGTCAAACCCCAAGCACGGACCTCAGTACAGACTTTCCCCCTCCAACACAGACAGACCCCACAGCACAACCCTCAGTACAGACTCCCCCCCTCCTACACAGACAGACCCCACAGCACAACCCTCAGTACATACTCCCCCCCAACACAGACAGACCCCACAGCACAACCCTCAGTACAGACTTCCCTCCTCCCACAGAGACTGACCCCACAACACAACCCTCAGTACATACTACCCCCCTCCAACACAGACAGACCCCACAGCACAACCCTCAGTACAGATTTCCCCCCCCCCCCAACACAGACAGACGCCACAGCACAACCCTCAGTACATATTTCCCCCCTCCAACACAGACAGTCCCCACAGCACAACCCTCAGTACAGACTTCCCCCCTCCAACACAGACAGACCCCACAGCACAACCCTCAGTACAGACTTCCCCCCTCCAACACAGACAGACCCTACAGCACAACCCTCAGTACAGACTCGCCCCCTCCAACACAGACAGACCCCACAGCAAAACCATCAGTACATACTTCTCCCTCCAACACAGACTGACCCCCCAACACAACCCTCAGTACAGACTTCCCCCCTCCAACACAGACAGACCCCCCAGCACAACCCTCAGGACAAACTTCCCCCTCCAACACAGACAGACCCCACAGCACAACCCTCAGTACAGACTCCCCCCTCCAACACAGACAGACCCCCCCAGCACAACCCTCAGTACAGACTTCCCTCTCCAACACAGACAGACCCCACAGCACAACCCTCAGTACAGACTTCCCCCCTCCAACACAGACAGACCCCCCCAACACAACCCTCAGTACAGACTTCCCCCCTCCAACACAGACAGACCCCCCCAGCACAACCCTCAGTACAGACTTCCCCCCTCCAACACAGACTGACTCCACAGCACAATCCTCAATACAGTTTCCCCCTCCAACACAGACAGACCCCACAGCACAACCCTCAATACAGTTCCCCCCTCCAACACAGACAGAACCCTCCCCATCACAACCCTCAGTATAGACTTCTCCCCTCCAAAAGACAGGCCCTCCAGCACAACCCTCAGTACAGCTTCCCCCTCCCCCCAGCACAGACAGACCCCCCAGCACAGACCCCTCAGTACAGATAGACTCCCCCATAGGGTTGCCACCTGTACGGTTTTCTCCCAGACAGTCCGGATTTTGAATGATGTGTTCGGGTTTACTTCTGCCCCAGACCCGGACACATCATTCACACGGACTGCACCGAGAGTGAAATGTCTCCCCTCTCCCTGACAACAGCTTGGTTCAGCAGAGCAGAGTGTCAGTGTATTAAAGCTCCTCCCCTCCTCCTCCTTCTCCGTTCTGTACACACATGAGGAGGAGGGGGAGCAGGGACACGCTGATATCAGGTCTGTATAAAGTTTTTATTATGCTCTGTAGATGGGGGAGGGAGGGGGAGGGAGCGGCTGCAAAGGAGGACAAGGTAGAAAATATGTGGAGTGATCAAGGGGTTAGGAGGATATGTGCTGAGGGGACTTTGGCAGGGGGAAGACAATGCTAAAAGTGTGGATTGGATTTGAAATCTGACAACCCCTCCTTGCACTATCTCTCTTCCTTCCCAAAGGACCCCTCCAGCACATATCCTATCCCCATCCCTCCCTCTTGCACTGGCCCTCTTCTCTCACAAAGCCCCCCCCAGCACATATCTGACCCTCAAAGCGCCCCCAGCACATATGGGCACAGGCTGCTTATGATGGGCACAGAGGCTGTATGATTGGCACAGAAGCTGTATGATGGGCACAGAGGCTGCACATGATGGGCACAGTGGCTGCATTTGATGGGGCACAGTGGCTGCACTTGATGGGGCACAGTGGCTGCATTTTAAGGGGCACAGTGACTGCATTTTATGGGGCACAGTGAGGCTGCAATTGATGTTTTTTTCAGAATTTTTCAGTTTGTTTGCGCCCCGCCCCCAAAAAAATTCTAAGCACCAGTCGCCACTGCCCCCAGCACATATCTAACTCTCCCCACCCCCTGCTAGCACCAGCCCTCTCCCCAGGACATGTCTGACCCCTGCATTCCATGCAGAATGCTCACAATTCAGCCACTGGCACTGTTTGCTGCGGCGAGCTATGCGCCACATTACTACTCTCTTTCAGGCCAGGAAAAGTGCCCCAGGTCTTTTACAATCTTATAGCGTATACCCCCCAATAAAATGCCACCGCTAAAGTGTTTGGGTTTGGCTTAAAGAAAAGGTGGCAACCCTACTCCCCCAGGATACACCCCTCAGTACACACTGACCCCTCAGTACAGACCCCTCTATTCAGACAAACCCTCAAGCACTAACTTCAGCACAGACTTCCCCCCCCTCCAACACAGGCAGACCCCCAAGCACAACCCTCAGTACAGACTCCCCAGCACAGACCCCTCAGTACAGGCAACCCCTCAGCACAGACTGAACCCCCTCAGCACCGGCCCCTTAGTAGATAAAAATGACAGTGCAGTGCAACACAAAAAAAATGGCGGCACAGTGGTGGGATGGGACACTGTTCCACTGTTCCTTCCACTGACACCAAAGTTGGAGTACTACTCATCCAACTAACATCATAGATGGGACACTATTCCTTCCACTGACGCCATTGATGAGACACTATTCATTCCACTGACACCAGGGATGTGGCGTTATTCCTCCCACTAATACCAATGATGGGGCACTATTCCTTCAACTGACACCATAGATGGGGCTGTATTCCTCGCACTAATACCAATGATGGGACACTATTCCTCCCACTGACACCAATGATGGTACATTGATCCTCCCACTGATACCAACAATGGGGCACCATTCCTTCCACTGACACTAAAGGTGGTGATTATTCTTCCCACTAAAAGCAATACCTCCTGCTGCCCACAGGTGTTATATAATTATTTTACTCCTGCTGACCACCAAGTCTGAAGAATTTTCTACTCCCACTGGCCACAGGCTGACCCTCCTAAGGCTTGAAGGACAGTAAACTGGCCCTTTGCTTAGAAAGTTTGGAGACCCCTGAAAAAGAGGATTGCTGTCTGCAACAAGGCAGTACAGCTGGTCCTCCTATGCGGCAGGTGCTGGGCCCCCCTTTTTAACTGATAGGGCCCAGGCATGGTACATGAGTGCCTGCTGTACTGTCTTATCAGCGGCCCTGGTGCACAGGGTGATTATGGAGTCCCTAGGCATTCCCCTCCTGCATGCCTATGCTCCTTCTCCTATATGAGTGTCCCCATAGCAAGCTGCTCACCCTCTCCAAGTTCATCAGAAATAAAAAATAGTATAAAAAGAAATCCCCTAGACCAATTAATGTGCTGGAGTGGGAGAGAACAGTTAAATTACAGTGGCTCCTTCGAGGGTAGCACTACAGTTGTAGCAGGAAAAGATTCAATGGTTGTCTCACTCTTGTGGACATCTGAAGCTGAAATCATTTGATATATTTTTCCAGCATCAGAGGAAGCCCACAATGGAATTTGCAGGGCCCATTGTATCTATCAATAGACATGACTGGTTTATATACATTAAATCCTTTGCTCAGTATTGTAAGTAGAGTTTCGGTGGCTGTGCAGAATTGAATGGAAACAGCGAAGCGAGCCCCCTGCCTGTAACCAGCTTATCGACATCTGTGTCCATGTGTGAAGAAAGCTGTTAATTCCTGATCTATAATAATAGTTATTTCCTCTACGTATAATGTACCGATGTATCGAGTCTGGCAGATCTGCATTGACAGTAATGGAAGTGGAGGTTTCGGTCAATAAGGCTACCTAGAGTTTGATCACACACAGAGGAATAGTCCTCACAATGGACATAAACACTTTCTGAGGTTTTGGAGCTCTCCTCTTCATCAGGCTTGACACTGGAAATTCAATACAAATCTTCAATGAAGGAAACATTACAAAAAGATATTGATAACTATCTGGGAATAACAATCACCCCCAACTTGTGCTTCCTTAACTGAGGCCAACTACAGGCCGCTAATAACTAAATTAGAAGAGGAACTGAAGAGGATGGCACAAATAGATATAATTTGGGTGGGGAGATTTGGCTGCTTACAAAATGCCAATTCTGCCCCAAATCCTATATTTATTTTAGATCCTCCATATCCCCCTAAAACAGTCAGATATGAAAGCCTTTAGATCATTAATCAGAAGCTTTATTTGGCAGGGGAAGAGGGCCCGCTGCTCTCACCACTCCTTGATAAAGCACAGAACTGTAGGCGGTATGGGTATGGTGGACCTACAAGATTATTACATGGCAGTTCATCTCGACCATTTGAAACACTGGTTCAACCCTTTTGCTGAAGCATTATGGTTAGATGTTGAAAAATGGATTAACAAGACCTCCAATCTTTGTTTCCTACTTTTTGCCGACCTATGGAAACCACTAGACCTATCACAACTCCCACCTACCACTAAGGCTTTCCTACAAGCTTGGAGGACCATTACAAACTCCTTGCATCAGCATACACATCGCCCTGATGTTAAAATACCAATCATTACACTAGAGTATCTTATTCTAGACATCTCTTTGAAAAGTTGGAACATGCAAGGCATTCACTGTGTGGAAGATCTCCTTTCCAGGGGCATACTCAAACGACCAGAGACCCTCTTAGTTGAGTATGGGCTCCAACGTAATAATTTCTTTACTCCGAATCTATGATTTTCTACTGACATTCCCACCACCTACTGTTTGTTTACACTCCAGAATTTAGCAGTGCTACACATACCACCATCATCTATGAAAGGAACATCCCTCATATATAACCTTTTAAAAGATAAAAGGACTTTTATCAAAACTAAGCCACTATGCTCCGATGGGAATCAGCCCTTCAGGTCCCCTTCCTTCTCTGACTTCCAGTGGACCCAGGATATTTGTTATTCCCACTCCTCCACACATTGCGTGAATCACAGGGAATTAGCCTCAAAAGTCTAACTTAGGGACCAAGAGGTCCTTCGAGAATAGTCCCCCAAAAGGAAATTGATAACTCAGCAAATACATTATGGATGCCTCTTGAGGAGTTAGCATAATGAAAGGGGGTGATGTGCCCACTTCTCTCTGGACACAGCTTGATCCCAATGGGGGTGTCTGGAGTGAAGGACGTACTCCACACACCAAATATATAACACACACACCCGATTGACCTGACCCCTTTTTGTTACGATGCTCAATGTTCTGTACTGTGATCGATGAGTTGATATCCATGTTTATCGCATTTTTTCTAAAAACCAATAAAATACTTTGTACGAGAAAGGTCTAACTTAGGTGGTAGCCTATCCCTTATAGACTAGCTAAAATATATACCATGTCTTTTTCATTATGTTGCCCCGGTTGTGATGCCACGGGTACCCTAAAGCATATTGGGTGGTCCTTCAACAGCATTTGCAGCTTCTGGCGAAAAACATTCCAAATAATCTCAGAAGTAACTGGCGTATGGACTGTATGGACTCCTACCAACCCAGCACTAACCCTACTTATTCTGGGAATCGAAAAATTTCCAGTTCCATATCGTGGCAACATCTTGCTATCTGCTAAATTGATTATTACCAGGTACTGGAAACAAAATTTGGCCCCTAAATCTGTCATAAGTTTTCAATGCTACTCACACCCACTATCTATAGATGTGTAGTGTGCACAGAGCAGTGCACATGACTGCAACTTACATGCACAGAGAGGAGAAGGAGAGGTTCAGGAGCTCACGGAGGACATTACAAGAAGGCAAAAAAAAAAACATAGCAAGAAACTATTTTTTGAAAAATATATTACATGGCCATTAAAGCGGAACTCAACTTATACGTAACTGATACTGAACATTGTCTGATTAGCATAAGCGTGGTCGAAAACGTCGACTGACCGAAAGAGACAAAAGGACATTGCCCAGGATTGCGACCCAGTATAAGAAAGCAACTGCTGCAAAAGTGACCGCAGAGCTCAATTTCAGTCTTCCACAGCCAGTGTCTACAAAAACTGTGTAGAGGGAACTGCATAAGCAAAGACATTCATGGGCAAACTGCAAATGCCAAGCCACTAGTGACCGATATAAATGCTCAGAAGAGGACAGATTGGTGCAACACCCATTAAGAGTTGACTATCGATCAATGGAAGACTTAATATGGTCTGATGAATCGAGCTTCAGCCTGTTCCCAAGCACTGGACATGTTTACTTGTGGTGAACACCATCCCAAGCTTACTACCAGGACTGTCTTGTGCCAACGGTATAGCATGGTAGCAGTGCAATCATGGTTTGGGCAGTCATATCTTGGTATTCTGCAGGCCCCACCATTACCTTGAAAGGTGTTTGCATGAGAAGTGGTATCAGATTCCATTACCACCATCCAAGACTTATATTTGTCAATTCCCTGGAGAATTCAGACCGTCTTGGATGCCAAAGGCTGTCCAACACCATATTAGGTAACAATTTCGTTCTTTTACCTAGTGTTTCCACAATTGTGTCCAACCCCTGTATTTACTATTGCTAGCAGCATAAGGATTAAATATAGTTCATGGTTGACTGAGGGAGTAAAGGTCCGCTTTAAGATACAGGCTCTCCTCACTTAACGACCAGGTTCCATGCCAACGACCAGGTCATTAATCGAGGAGCCACAAGTAATCAATATTTTAAGGTTTCTTAACTACTGTACTGTATTATGAAAAAAAGGTCTAAACTCAAAACTCCATCTCAATAACGTTGTTTTAGTTTGCATAAGTACAGAACACAAACGAAAATTCTGTATTGTACAATATAATGGTGAATGGCGCATCGTTTGGGTGGGGAGAGCTGGTCGTAAGTCCGAGTGGTCATTAAACAGGTAAGTCGCTAAACGAGGAGTATCTGTATTTGACTTATTTTAAATTTCAGTACATTTTTATTATTCAAATGCTTTATATAATGTTGTATTTATTTTTTTTGGATAACATGTACATAGTTACATTGGATTTAGACAGAAAGCAAGCTCATCTATTCCATCCTCACAAAAAAGTCAACAGGTTTGGTCCACATGAAGGAAACAATGTAACTGCCAAAAATTGGGGGGGGGGGGACGGGACCTGTTTGGTTGTGATGGGTTACGGCCCTTCGCACAATGCTTTTGCTATATTAATTAAGTCTAATGCTGTGTACACATGATCAGTTTACTCGTCGGAAAAAGACATGGCGGCTTTTCCGACGGGATTCCGCTCAAGTTTGCCTTGCATACACACGGTCACGCAAAAGTTCGCTGAAATTACTTCCGTCAAGAACGTGGTGACGTACAACACTACGACGAGCCGAGAAAATGACGTTCAATGCTTCCGAGCATGCGTCAAATTGTTTCCGAGCATGTATAGGGATTTTGTGATTCGGAATTGCCACAGACGATCGCATTTTCGGATAGGAACTTTTTCCGACTGAAAAATTGAGAGCATGCTCTCAATCTTTTGCTGGCTGGAATTCTGCCAGCGAAGGAATGATGGAGCATACACACAGTCGCATTTTCCGATGAAAAAATCTAATCGGTCTTTTGCGGGCCGAAATTCCGACCATGTGTACGCGGCGTAATTGTGTCTTTATGTGCATTATTATACCGAAAGTTAGTAATTACAGTTATATAAGGAACTAGTCAGACACAGGTTGCATCATGGTCAACCTACCCAGCTGTATGCTTAATACAAAGTCCCAACCCTCTTTCTTTAATGAATTGTCAAACTCAACACACAGCCATTAATGTCTAAACCACTGGCAACAAAAGTGAGTACACCCCTAAGTGAAAATGTCCAAATTGGGCCCAATTAGCCATTTTCCCTTCCTGGTGTCATGTGACTCGTTAGTGTTACAAGGTCTCAGGTGTGAATGGGGAGCAGGTGTGTTAAATTTGGTGTTATCGCTCTCACTCTCTCATACTGGTCACTGGAAGTTCAACATGGCACCTCATGGCAAAGAACTCTCTGAGGATCTGAAAAAAATAATTGTTGCTCTACATAAAGATGGCCTAGGCTATAAGAAGATTGCCAAGACCCTGAAACTGAGCTGCAGCACGGTGGCCAAGACCATACAGCGGTTTAACAGGACAGGTTCCACTCAGAATAGGCCTCGCCATGGTCCACCAAAGAAGTTGAGTGCACGTGCTCAGCATCATATCCAGAGGTTGTCTTTGGGAAATAGACGTATGAGTGCTGCCAGCATTGCTGCAGAGGTTGTAGGGGTGGGGGGTCAGCCTGTCAGTGCTCAGACCATACGCCGCACACTGCATCAAATCGATCTACATGGCTGTCGTCCCAGAAGGAATCCTCGTCTAAAGATGATGCACAAGAAAACCCACAAACAGTTTGCTGAAGACAAGCAGACTAAGGACATGGATTACTGGAACCATGTCCTGTGGTCTGATGAGACCAAGATAAACTTATTTGGTTCAGATGGTGACAAGCGTGTGTGGTGTGGCGGCAACCAGGTGAGGAGTACAAAGACAAGTGTGTCTTGCCTACAGTCAAGCATGGTGGTGGGAGTGTCATGGTCTGGGGCTGCATGAGTGCTGCCGGCACTGGGGAGCTACAGATCATTGAGGGAACCATGAATGCCAACATGTACTGTGACATACTGAAGCAGAGCATGATCCCCTCCCTTCAGAGACTGGGCCGCAGGGCAGTATTCCAACATGATAACCACCCCAAACATACCTCCAAGAAGACCACTGCCTTGCTAAAGAAGCTGAGGGTAAAGGTGACTGGCCGAGCATTTCTCCAGACCTAAACCCTTTAGAGCATCTGTGGGGCATCCTCAAATGGAAGGTGGAGGAGCGCAAGGTCTCTAACATCCACCAGTTCTGTGATGTCGTCATGGAGGAGGGGAAGAGGACTCCAGTGGCAAACTGTGAAGCTCTGGTGAACTCCATGCCCAAGAGGGTTAAGGCAGTGCTGGAAAATAATGGTGGCCACACAAAATAATATATGACGTTTTGGGCCCAATTTGGACATTTTCACTTAGGGGTGTACTCACTTTTGTTGCTAGCGGTTTAGACATTAATGGCTGTGTGTTGAGTTTTTTTTTTTTTTCTTCAGTGTTGTCACATGAAAAGATAGAATAAAATATTTACAAAACGTGAGGGGTGTACTCACTTTTGTGAGATACTGTGTGTATATTCAATACTTAATGTCACTACATAACTCTCCATTGCAGTACTTCCTTTCTGCCACAAGATGCCCTCAGTCTGATGGCCGGCATCATTCAGCTCACTTCCTCTGGACCTGCCCCCAGCCTATGACTGGACAGTGAAAGCAGAAGCCTAAGCATTGGTCACAAGATAGAAACATAGAAAAGTGACAGCAGAAAAAAGACCGAGTA
This sequence comes from Lithobates septentrionalis, assembly GCA_037952835.1. Classification (NCBI taxonomy): domain Eukaryota; kingdom Metazoa; phylum Chordata; class Amphibia; order Anura; family Ranidae; genus Lithobates; species Lithobates septentrionalis. Next base: position 387,327 of record JBBDGP010002693.1, on the reverse strand, counting down.
CTCAATCGAGTCTGACCATTTTTTATTTATTTATTTATTTTTTTTTTTTTTTTTTGTTTGTTTTTTTATTTTTTTTTTGTTTGTTTGTTTGCTGGGGCGTTTTTTTCAACTTTTTTGTCTGAGTATAGGTCTATGTTTGTCCCAAGCATGTTTTAAGCCATTTGCTGCTGACTGTCTCACTACCTCTCCTGGTAGTTTATTCCGAGCATCAGCTACCCTTTCAGTAAAATAATACTTTCTAAGATTAGTTTTGAACTTTCCTCCAGTTAGTTGGAGGTCATGTCCCCGTGTTCTTGGTTTTGGTTTCATATTGAAAAAACTGCTCTCCTGGACCTTATTCACCCCCTTGATGTATTTAAAGGTTTCAAGGGGGTAAATAAGGTTCAGGAGGGAAGTTTTTTTTCAAAATGAAACCAAAATCAATGAAGGGGAAGACTGGCCAGTTATTAGCTCTGCCTTAAATCTGATCTTCCCCTTTAGCAGATATCCCATTGCCATTGCCTAGTGTTTTAGGTCCCATGACCAGCAGATTCGGAATCCCAAGACAGTGGTTTCTGTATCTAAGGTAAGTATCTTAAAGCGGAGTTCCGACTTCACCTCAAAACATTTAAAGTCAGCAGCTACACACACTGTAGCTGCTGACTTTTCATATTAGGACACTTACCTGTCCTGGAGTCCAGCGATGTCGACACCGCATCCAATGTTTCCATCAACTGTCGGGTGCTGCTGCCGCCATTGCGGGTAAGGGAACCTGGCAGTGAAGCCATTCGGCTTGACAGCCAGTTCCCTACTGCGCATGCATGAAGCGCGCTCCGCTCTCCTACTGGCCCGACAGCAGGGGAAGGAGGAGGGGGCCGGAATTCTGACGTACCTCGCGCCGGCGAGGTCCGACAGAAGTGGGGACAGGGTATTTGTTAAAAACAGATGCCGCTCCCCCTTCTCCTCCCCCTTTGGTGCCAAATGTGGCACCAGAGGGGGAGAGGAACCAGATAAGTGAAAATTCCACTTTTGGGTGGAACTCCGCTTTAAGTCTTATGCTGCCTTTTATGACTTTAAAAGAACAAGATGAGCAGGAGAAAAGTCCTATAACTATATGTTTGTTCTAAAGAATTAGCCCACCCACAATTTATATTTTATTATAAAAAGGGGAGTTGGGACTTTATATGAAGCAATAAGGTAGTGGAGGTAAACTAATATAAACACATTTATTTGGTAGCATGGGTCTGCATACATAAAAATATTTCATATCCTATATACACAAAAAGCGTGCACAAGGGCTGAGTGTATAGAATGGAAAAATACCTGCATAACATCATATGGTCAGAATAATGAACATATATATACACATAAAAATGACATGTCTATACCAAAAGCAGCAGGCTTAACACCAGCACCTGCACCCGCAAGGTACATCTGTATCCACCAGATTGTATAAAAAATGAAATGTATAGATAGTCAATGAGTGGTTGGATAAATATATAAATCACAATCCGTAGGAGGTATATGGCTGCGGCATCAAAATAGAGCTCTACGCGTTTCGTGGGCTTTCCCACTCGTCAGGAGCGGATGCGACAGGCATTTCTATGGAATAAAAAGATTTAAGAAAATATACTTGTCAAAGGAATTCAAAAAATGTTATTTCTATAACTAAAACGCGTAGAGCTCTATTTTGATGCCGCAGCCATATACCTCCTACGGATTGTGATTTATTTATTTATCCAACCACTCATTGACTATCTATACATTTCATTTTTTATACAATCTGGTGGATACAGATGTACCTTGCGGGTGCAGGTGCTGGTGTTAAGCCTGCTGCTTTTGGTATAGACATGTCATTTTTATGTGTATATATATGTTCATTATTCTGACCATATGATGTTATGCAGGTATTTTTCCATTCTATACACTCAGCCCTTGTGCACGCTTTTTGTGTATATAGGATATGAAATATTTTTATGTATGCAGACCCATGCTACCAAATAAATGTGTTTATATTAGTTTACCTCCACTACCTTATTGCTTCATATAAAGTCCCAACTCCCCTTTTTATAATGCTATAAGGGATGGAGGCACCTCAGGGTGCTTCATCTAAAGTCCCGCGGGATGGAGACACCTCAGGGTGTTTCATATAAAGTCCCAAACTCTCCTTTCCCCCTCCCCCCTCCCCCAAATTTCTACACAATTTATATTTTAGGTTGTTTTTGTAGACACTGGAGAGTTAAACCCCCTCACCATTTTTTCTGTCTCTGTGGAATCTGTTGGTGAGGTCCCTAAGCTGAGTTTCCAGGTCTGCCCACTGAGCTGCCTATTATGAAAGGCTTACAATATACCTGCTGGATTTGTATATACACTATATTACCAAAAGTATTGGGACGCCTGCCTTTCCACGCACATAAACTGTAATGACATCCCAGTCTTAGTCCGTAGGGTTCAATATTTTGTTGGCCCCCCCTTTGCAGCTATAACACCTTCAACTCTTCTGGGAAGGCCGTCCACAAGGTTTAGGAGTGTGTCTATGGGAATGTTTGACCATTATTCCAGAAGCACATTTGTGAGGTCAGGCACTGATGTTGGAGGAGAAGGCCTGGCTCGCAGTCTCCGCTCTAATTCATCCCAAAGGTGCTCTATCGGGTTGAGGTCAGGACTTTGTGCAGGCCAGTCAAGTTACTCCACCCCAAACTTGCTCTTCCATGTCTTTATGGACCTTGCTTTGTGCACTGGTCCAAATCATTTGGTGGAGGGGGGATTATGGTGTGGGGTTGCTTTTCAGGGGTTGGGCTTGGCCCCTTAGTTCCAGTGAAGGTAACTCTTAAGGTGTCAGCATACCAAGACATTTTGGACAATTTCATGCTCCCAACTTGGGGATGGCCCCTTCCTGTTCCACCATGACTGCGCACCAGTGCACAAAGCAAGGTCCATAAAGACAGAGTCAGAAACGATGTCTGAGAGATCTCGCTGTTGGACTCTTTAAGATAACCTGTAGGGCCAGCTCTAGCTTCAGATAATATACAGTTTGGAGTTCCTGAATAGGTTGCCATATTCAAGGTGAGGAATTATGAGAACATGTATCACAGTCCACAAAGTAAGCAAATAATTAAAGTGCTAAACCTTTTTCAGATCCAGCCGGCAGACTGCTTTCACTGGAAGAACTTAGGACCAAATTCCATCTACCCGGCTGGATGACCTTCCGGTACTTCCAGCTTAGCCAATCCCAAGACTAGCTATGGACCCTATAGAAGAATTGCTGGCCCAAGATCATTTGTCCAAACCTCTATCTGCCCTATATTTCGACTTACTGGGGGTTGACTCTCCCAAGATGGAATGTCTTTGGGAGAGATGGAAGGATGACATACCTGGACTTGACAAGGAAGACTGGGAGGATTGTTTGGGGGAAAGTGCTCAGGTGTTGATTTCCTCTAGTGATAGACTAATTCAAGTAAAATTTCTACACAGGGTATACTATATGTCCCAGAGGCTGCATAATATCAACCTTGAGAGATTAGTGGATTGCACTCGCTGTGGGGGAAATGTTGGAACCTACATACATATGTTCTGGAATTGTCCTGGAGTGGCCCGCTTCTGGACGGAAATGGTTGAGGTTATAAACCTCTGCCTCCAGTTGGTTACCCCTAAACTGCTGCTCCTAGGTACTCACGATGATGACCAAAGGCCTAGATACACCAAACTGCTAGACATGTGCAATTCATTTCGTTCCGAATTCGTTTTTTAATGGATTTCAACAAATTCGTTGATTCCGAAATATCCGAATTAACAAAAACCCGTTTAACAAATTTTTCCGAATATTCGTAAATTTGAATATTCGAAAAATTTGTAAATTCGTACGTTCGTACATTCATAAATTTCTACTTTAGTAAATTCGTACATTCCGAAATTCGGAAATCTGAAATAATAAACTAATAATAACTTAACTATTACTAACTATTAAATTATAGGTATTGTAATTTCCTTTCAAATTTGGCTGTTAGTGAACGTTACACATACAAATTTATCTGAGTTACGAATTATCCGAAATAACGAATGCCGTATCCAAACGAATGGAACGTAATGAATTAATAATAATAAATAACAAAAATAATAATAATAAAAACTTTTTATTATTATTATTTATTATTAATTTGTTCCGTTCCATTCGTTTAGATGCGGCATTCGTTATTTCAGATCATTTGTAACTTCGGATAAATTCTTATTTGTTACTTTCACTAACAGCTAAATTTGAAAGGAAATTACAATACCTATAATTTAATAGTTAGTTACTATTTCAGATTTTCGAATTTTCGGGTTTTTGGATTTTCAAATGTCGAATTTACAAATTTCCGAATTTTCTCATTTACAAATGTTTGAATTTACGAATATACGAATTTTCTAATTTACGAATTTACAAATGTGCGAATGTACGAATGTACGAATTTATGAATTTATGAATATGCTGTACGAATGTACGAATGTACAAATTTACGAATTGCGATTGTAACGAATGACCCGAAAAACCAAAAATAAACAAATAAAATGAAAACGAAAACGAACAAATTTTTTGGCAGTGCACATGTCTACAAACTGCTTCTTTCTTTTTTGTTACTCTATGCTAGAAGAGAGATCATACTAAGATGGAATTCCCGATCCCCTCGCTCTGTAGTCTCTTGGGAAAAATCAATTAACTAAGCTCTTCCTATGTACAAACTGACCAATGTGAATAGAAATTGCCCCAAGAAATATGAAAGAGTTTGGCAACCCTGGACTCCCCTGAAATTTCTCTTCTAGACAGGATGGGGGCCACGATCCCACAAGTTAATCCCAACCTATGTCTCCTATGGGGTGGCTGGTTTTGTATGTTGTAGATACACTTTACTGATATGTTGACTATGCCTCTCACTTGATGTCTTTCATGTACCTTTGTTTATTTCCATGCTGTTCTTGACAAATTGTTCCATGCCTATGTTTCAATAAAGGAACATTCTGTTCATGTTAACAAAAAAACAAAAAACCTTGACACAACTATCACGACTTCACAATAGCAATAAGCACTTAAGTCTATCTAGAAAGCCTCTAAATGTATTAACCATTGGGAACTATTGCAAAAAATAGCCCTTCGATGGTACCTTACACCTTATAGAACGTCTAAATTCTCCCCAACCATCTCCCCACTATGCTGGAGGAATTGCGGCGCAGTAGGCAACTTCCTCAACATGTTCTGGACCTGCAAACACTTAACTAGCTTTTAGAATAGCGTATTTCGCTCTCTCTCAAACATTACAGGGATTTTGACACCCCCAACCCAAGTTTGGCGGTACTAAACATAGGAATAGAACACTCCCCCCCCCCCCCGACTTACATGTAGTAACTACACACATCCTTCTGGTTGCCAGAACACTGATAGCGCAACATTGGAAATCCAATATAGCTCCAAACGCCTCAGAAGTACTTAAGACCACCCAAAGCCATTATGTATATGAATTATTGCTGGCCAACAGATGTGGCACCAGCAAACAATTTGATAACCAATGGAAAATCTGGAAAAACGGGTTTAAACTAACTTAAACTACATTCCTTCATGATGTTTTCACTCATCCTCACTTACCTCTAGTCGCTTCTGTGATGGTCAGACCAAAATCCATCTCCCTCCCACCTTGTTTATACCCCACCCCATGTTTAACCCCACAAAAATTTTTTAAAAAAAAGGTTATTTTCATTTTACCTCTCATGTGTAATCTCCAAAACACACTCAGCTATTGATATTCTGTGATTATCATCTTCAGATACAGAGTTCCTCTTAACCACTGGTCTCCTACCTTAAGAGTAAATGTAAGTTGCTCAACTTACTGGTTTTAGAGACAACCCTAAGTTTGTTATTTACTTACCTATCTGTGCTTTTGGAGAATACATACCTACCTACGTCACAGTATATTGCTGAATGTATGTTTTTATACTTTTGTACTATCGGTACACCTTGTTGTAATATGAAAATCTCAATAAAAACTATTTAAAAACAAACAAAAAAAACAAAACAACCTTTTTCAGATCGGTTTTCAATAAGGAAACTTCAGCCAACCGTTAAATATATCCCCGTCACCTTCCCTCTGACACGTTTATATTACTGACGGCCAACATAAACTGTTATTTATGTGAATGTAAAACGAAACAACTCTAAAAGCTGCTCAAAGGGCGCAATTATTGCTCCATTTTACAGCTTAAAGCCTTTGCCCGGCACAAAGGGAGCAAAAAAAGAGGTGAGAAAACATGGAATTATCTGTTTGACTTTTATCATCGGAAAACAGCTTATTCCGAGCAAGAAAGGCCAATTAGTCATTCCAGATCTGTTTGGAACAATGCAATCAGGACCACGGCGGGCTGTGTATTGTAAAACCTGTAGCGAGCGTCTGAAGATAATGGAAAGTTTCTCGGCATTGTGCAAAAGGCTTAAAATCTAATTATATGTTTGCAGAAAGGAGAACTAATTCATGCTTTTTTTTTTTTTTTTGCTAAAATGTTTTACAGACTCACAGATAATCTGTGAAATATTTAGCAATTTCAGGCAAATTAGGACAAATCATAGCAATCGCGTGAAAGTAAATTCAATTTTGGTTTGTAAGGATGGTAAATGAGATATCCATGAGGCTTTGTGCTGGAGATGAGCAAACCGCGTTCAGTGGATGAAGGTTATGTGCACATGGGCGTCTTTTAACAATCAGCCTGTGTACGTCAATGCCATACCCAACACTCACCTCTCGTTCATTGCATTTGAATCCCACACTTTAAGGGCATGATCTGCCCTTTTATATATGTAGAACCTAGTTAGAATGCTAATAGGTTTAGGTACATTTTGTTTTTGGGCTCCTCTGTAGCCAGATGAGCAGGTTTGATTGCTTTTAGCTGTTCTAGGTTCTGATTGCTGCAGGCTCAGATACTTCCCCCTGCTTTCCAGTAGGATCGGGAATGTAGTGGGCTGGGAGAGGTGAACCCTGGGCTGAATATGTAGCCTCAGTCAATCCCTGGTCAAGAAGGTGACCAGTAGGGGGTTGAGGTGCACATAAATAGTCTGGAACCTAGAACAGCAGGGTCCTTTCCCTGGTGGAAGGAGACCCAGCTTGGAGGTGAGGTTTGCCTTCCTGGGCCATCTAGATGGAGCCTACAGGAGGGTCATCATGGTCCCAGCTTAGGGAGAGTTGGAGTGGGTTGGTGGGGGGGGGGGGTGGTCGACAGCTAAAGGAATATTCTGGAGTAAAGTCTGCTGAAGACTTGAATGGGAGGCTCATGGTGCAGGGTCTGGCTGATACTGGAATCCTTGATCCTGTTAGACATGTGCACACTGAAATATTTCGTTTCGGAATTTCGTTTTCGTCCGAAAAATAAATTTATTTAGTTACACCTGAAATTCGTTTTTATTTATTTTGTTTTTCGTTAAAAATTGCATTAGTCCGAAAACCCAAATTGAGGTCAAATCTGTCATCGAAGGCTTATTGTATCTGTCGAATGTTCAAAGATTCGACGAAGCAGCTAAACTGTATGACGCCGTATAGTTTACCTGCTCCGTCAAATCTTCTTAGAACTTTCAACAGACACCATAAGCCAAAGTACGTGTGTACTTAATTCTAGCTATTTTACTGCTCCTCCTCTTTGGTTACAATCAGCCAATAACATTCATCATCATCATTATTTTTATTTATCTTTTCTCCCCTTACGGCGAATCTTTTCTCCCCTACGTCAAATTTTTTTTCTCTCTATGTAGAATAATCTTGGACTAATAGAGTTAGGGTTAGGCACATTCGACCACAGGTTTGATGGACACAGATTGTTATTGTCATCATCATGTCGAATCTCCTATCTATATCAAACTGTTGTAGCAACGATAACGAAAATAAAGCATTTGTTTATGTCGGATCTTTCGTTTTTCGGATTCTGCTCTTTCGTTATCGTTTGTTAAAAATAACGAAAATACCTGAAATTCGGACAAAAATGCATGTGGACGAAAACGAATGCACATGCCTAGATCCTGTTGCTGTTGTGTCCTCTTTTGTGAGAGACTGTTTCAGATTTGCTGGCTCAGGGCTGTTTCCAGTGTGAGATCCCCCTACAGTTGTACGTCCATATCATCTTATGCGAGAGGTCTACCCTGAAGAGGTTAATCCCTGTTAGAGAGTGTCCTCAGTTAAAGTTGCACTAGTTCTGGAGTATCCCAAGGCTCACCCTATGCCCCATCCAAGTTCTTCAAACATTATACCAAAAATAAAAAAGAAACTTCTGCCTGGTCATTGTGTGGAGAGGCTGAAACTGATGTGTGCCTGGTGGCTGTACACCCCTTAGGAAATAGAACCTGAGACAAAAAGCGAGACCGGCTTAGGGTCTGTGTTAAATATGAGGTGTGTCTAAAAGGTCTGGTGAATGGTCCGATATCTCAAAGGCAACATGGGCCAGGTGTGCGCACATGCACGTGGCTATCCAGAGACATGTTAAGAAAGGCCCACCTACAGTAGCGTGGAGTACACGTGACTGTCAGGGTAAACCCGCTGTGGGCAGTCAAACACAGTCCGGTTGAGACGTAGGGTCACAGTGCAATGGAGCAACGAGTGAACATCAAGTTCTGCTAAAAATTGGGGAAAATGGCAAAAGGAGACGCATGAAATGTGGATGCAAGTGTACGGGACGGAAGCTGTGAGCAGAAAATGTGTTTACGACTGGTTCAAATTCTTTCCCGACAGAAAGAAACGACTAAAGGAGGAGCCAAGTTCGGGTAGACCGTTGGCAAGTAAAACCACAGACATGATCGAGTGCGTCGGACAAATGCTGGCATGAGATCAATGACTGACTCTACGATTGATGGCGGAGGAATTGGGCATTAGCAAGGATACAGTGCACACCATCGTCCGCGAAGATTTGGATAAGCCGATGATCTGCTCCCGGTTTGTGCCGCACAAACTGACAGACAAACAGAAAGCAAAATGGATGGAAACCTCTGGAGATTTCATTAGCATGTGTGACCAAGATCCAATCTATCTGTGAACCATCGTCACAGGGCATGAGACCTGGTGCTACCAGTTCAATCCGGAATCCAAGTGGCAATCAATGGAATGCTGTTCACCATCTTCCCCGCGGCCCAAAAAATCTTCCCCGCGGCCCAAAAAGAGTCACCTGCAAAACTCCAAGGTCAAGACAATGTTGATCGCCTTCTTTGACAACGATGGCATCATCCATAAGAAATTTGTTCCTGCGGGTCAAACCATGAACGCCGCATTCTATGAGGAAGTTTTGAAACAGTTGCTACGATGCATCCGCTGTGTTTGGCTAGAGTTGCACAGGACTGGACAGTGGATGTTGCTGCACGATAACGCGGCTGCGCACTGTGCGTTCCATGTGCGCCAATTTGTGGCTCAGCATGACGTACCTTGTTCGCAATCATCCATCATACTCCCCAGATCTGGCGCCTGCAGACTTCTTTCTGTTTCTCCACCTGAAGAGCGTCATAAAAGGCACACGTGTTGCGGAAATCCAGAAATGTGTGACAGCGGTTCTGTGATCGATTCCTAAAGAGGCCTTTGCTGACAGTTTCCCAAAACTTTATGAACGTTGCCAAAAGTGTGTTGTAAAGGATGGCGATTATTTTGAATGCCAATAAAGGTAATTTGTTTGTATCTTCTGTTTTGCTTGTTTTCTGATACCCTTATGCCTCATACACACGATCGGACTTTCCGCCAACAAAACCGTGGAATTTTGTCAGAAGGGCGTTGGCCCAAACTTGTCTTGCATACACACGGTCACAGAAATGTTGGCCAACAATTACGAATGCAGTGACGTACTATGTGGTTTTTCAGCTCTTTAGCGCCACCCTTTGGGCTCCTTCTGCTAATTTCGTGTTAGTAGAAGTTTGGTGAGTGTTGATTCGCGCTTTTCTTTTTGCGTTTTTCATTTAGCGCTTTTCAGTTTGTGCTTTCAGTTCATTTCTGAACGGCCGTTCGTCAACCAGACATGTTGTGGAATCGGAGGAGATAACGTGTTATTTATTATTGGCCTTGGAGTTATTGCTTTGACATTATTTTTTGGTTGAATAATAATTTGATTTTGTATATTTTCTATATTTTTGGATGCATAGAATGCACTTTTTGGTTAAGTTCTATTGGCAGATAGCATGTCTAATTTTTCTTTTTTTCTTTTTTTTTTTTTTTAAAGCACAATAAAAAACAATTGTGTAGAATAATACTTGGCTATGTGTTTTACTTCAAATGACAGTTTAGGAGTCGGCAGTTAAATTTTATAAAATACAATGTAAAATTAACAAGGGGCACCAACATAGTTGTATCTTTGATCTTAAAAACTACAGGATAATAGTAAAAAATAGAGAGGTAGCGGGACTTTTTATATAGACACTCGGGAGCGGGAATAAAAATAAATAGCTTTTATTGGAATCAAATGGTTATAAAGTTTCTGTATTCGAATAATTCAATGCATGATGCTATATATAAAATCATTCGTACAACTATTACAATTCATTGAAACCAAAAGAGATATAAATACATACATGTTCCAACAAGGAATCAATACATAATACATAATGTAAAACATTTAGAGCAAGGTTACATCATTAAATGGAAAAATTGAAAAACAAGGAGAAAAGAGAGGGTTTCAAATCATAGGGGGCAAAAAACGAGTTATTATGGAACGGCCTGGTAAGATGCATCAAAATGTACACTAGGTTGTTGTAGGCTCTACGCGTTTCAAGGTATTTGACCTATCATCAGGAGCAAGGAACCATAGTGATAATCTAAAAATTTGAAGGAAAAATATTTAATTGAAAGTATAAGGGAAAGAGGAAAAAAGAAAAAAGAAAAAGAGGAGGAAAAGGGGGAAAAAAAAAAAAAAAGGGAGGAGAAGAAAAGCTCAGAACAGGCAGGAAGGGTCCTCCCTACTGGACCCGAACTGTCTGTACACTTACATGTATGGTCCACACAGTGGCGGTGCGGCCACGGAACGCACAGGCCAAACCAACCATGCCATGCACGGGAGCTGAGGGGACATGTCGCAGCGGGCAAAACACAGGAACGGACGACGTCCCGCAGGAGTGTCATTGTAAATAGTGGTGAAACGAGGAACCAAATCTGTAAGGGAAAGATAATTAAGTGGCTGTGAGGTGAATGTGGGGCAAAAGTGAGGAAAATGGGTGGAGAGAGAGAGAGGTAGAGCAAGGGAAGGAATGGAAGGGGTTGAAAAAGAATTAGTGTGAATGGAAAAAAGGTGTGAGGACATGAGAAGGGTGGATAGAATGGGAGAGAGAAAAGGGGAAAAAAAAAAAAAAAAGAGGGGGTAGAATAAAATGGGTGGTGCAAAATGGGCAAGGAGTGAGGAACTGGATGGAGGAGGAAAGGCGAGAGAAAGAAAGGGCAGGAGTGAAAAGGAGGAAGGGGAAATGTGCAAGGCCAGGAAAGTGATGAGGGGAAAGTGGAATTCGGTTTGAAAGTCAAGAATGATGAGAGAAGAAGTGTGTACCTGATAGACAGTGTGTCCAGCCAAAGGATGCATGGGTGATATGTGAAAACAAAGTGTATGTCAAACGAGGTGCAGAATCCATGCGGGGATGGGGTCCATAACCGTCAAGCCCCCGCAGCCATGTCCCCAACGTCAGACGCTGGCCCGCAGATGGGGAGGGAAGGGAAGAACGCCGCCAGCCCAGGACCCAAGCGACTAATGGTCCCAACGGCGGCGGCGGCGACCAAACCACCCCCCAATGGGCCAGGAGATGGTGATCACTCGGACGGCACGCCGCGCTACTTTAGTTTTGTTCTTCCTTTATTTTTATTTTTCGTTTCCTATTTTTAACCTTACTTCGAATGTTCAGTATTTACTTTTACCTTGTTTTTTTCTTACATGCACGCAGTGGTGCGTGCGTCTGTTGGTTTGCCGGGCCCGCCTCTCTGTCTTGTTCGGGAGCTGCGACGCGCACTGCGGACCCCCCCTCCACCCTGTTGTGACGGAGGGTGGGCGGGGTTGTGCTCACTGCGCGTCGACGTCACACATCCCGGCCGGACACGCTGGCGCCATATAGCGCGGCGTGCCGTCCGAGTGATCACCATCTCCTGGCCCATTGGGGGGTGGTTTGGTCGCCGCCGCCGCCGTTGGGACCATTAGTCGCTTGGGTCCTGGTCCAGCTTATTCTACCCCCTCTTTTTTTTTTTTTTTTTCCCCTTTTCTCTCTCCCATTCTATCCACCCTTCTCATGTCCTCACACCTTTTTTCCATTCACACTAATTCTTTTTCAACCCCTTCCATTCCTTCCCTTGCTCTACCTCTCTCTCTCTCCACCCATTTTCCTCACTTTTGCCCCACATTCACCTCACAGCCACTTAATTATCTTTCCCTTACAGATTTGGTTCCTCGTTTCACCACTATTTACAATGACACTCCTGCGGGACGTCGTCCGTTCCTGTGTTTTGCCCGCTGCGACATGTCCCCTCAGCTCCCGTGCATGGCATGGTTGGTTTGGCCTGTGCGTTCCGTGGCCGCACCGCCACTGTGTGGACCATACATGTAAGTGTACAGACAGTTCGGGTCCAGTAGGGAGGACCCTTCCTGCCTGTTCTGAGCTTTTCTTCTCCTCCCTTTTTTTTTTTTCCCCCTTTTCCTCCTCTTTTTCTTTTTTCTTTTTTCCTCTTTCCCTTATACTTTCAATTAAATATTTTTCCTTCAAATTTTTAGATTATCACTATGGTTCCTTGCTCCTGATGATAGGTCAAATACCTTGAAACGCGTAGAGCCTACAACAACCTAGTGTACATTTTGATGCATCTTACCAGGCCGTTCCATAATAACTCGTTTTTTGCCCCCTATGATTTGAAACCCTCTCTTTTCTCCTTGTTTTTCAATTTTTCCATTTAATGATGTAACCTTGCTCTAAATGTTTTACATTATGTATTATGTATTGATTCCTTGTTGGAACATGTATGTATTTATATCTCTTTTGGTTTCAATGAATTGTAATAGTTGTACGAATGATTTTATATATAGCATCATGCATTGAATTATTCGAATACAGAAACTTTATAACCATTTGATTCCAATAAAAGCTATTTATTTTTATTCCCGCTCCCGAGTGTCTATATAAAAAGTCCCGCTACCTCTCTATTTTTTACTTCATTTAACCGGGATGGAGGGGGGGACCTGAACGGCACCCCTATACCTCATATAAAGTCCCACTAATTCCCCCAATTTTCTTCCCCATTATTATTACAGGATAATAGTGTTGTGGTAACTTGCACAAATAATAAAAAAAAAATAATAATAATATTATTCTTGATATCACTAGAAAAAAAAAAGCCTTTGAAAATTCGTTTGCAATAACTCCATCAGTATCACCAGCAAAGCAGCTTCATTATTATCCCATTAAAGGGAGAATTGTGCGCTGCATTTGAAGATTTCATAATTTGCCGCGTCACGAATGTGAATTCTCCATTACGAACGCTAGTTTACAAGACTGACCGCTTCCGGCTCGTCCTTGCTTCCGAGCATGCGTGTTTGTACTTTGGACTTTTGTCCGACGGACTTATGTACACACGCTCGGAAAATCTGACAACTCACATTTGTTGGTGGAAAATTTGAAGACATGCTAGCCAACATTTGTTGGCGGAAAGTCCGATTGTGTGTACAGGGCTTTAGACACACCTGGTATACATCTAAAGGGAAGGAGGCTACGCTCTAGGGACGAGCGACGCATCGGAGAGGACGGAGAAGCTGTGACCATCTCATTGGTAGGAAGCGCTGGTCCCTTTCCTCAACTGCTTTTACTGTTTTGCCTAAATGTGAGTGTTTATTTGCAACTGGTGCTTAATAAATTTGCCATTATTTGGAAAGTCTGCACAATGAGATCATCCTTTCTCGTTTACATGTATACCTAATGTCTGCTGCAAATGTGGAGTGCTTTGGCCGATTATGAATCTCTATTGCACCATTGGAGTGAGGAGCCTGGGGTAAAAAGACGCTTGTTTCCTGTGGTTATCAACTTATATCGTTACGCTATATAACCCACCTGCTGACGGTAAGGGTCAGTGTGTTTGGGTGATGGTGATGGGCCTCCTTTTCCTTTATGCCTGCAGAGACCTGCTGTGAATTACTCTTGATTGCTTCAGACAACCTACTTATTAACACCTTCTATGGACTTTTCAATTATGCTTTTGCTATAGCGCTACACCTATATCCCACAATCATAAGCAAATGTCCAGAGCCCCCCCCCCCACCCTCCCTTACATCACAGTGTATCCTCCTTACCTTGAGCTGCTGCAGGGAAAGCTGGGGGCAGAGCAGGGAAGCAGAAAGTGCAGGTTCTGGAGGAGGACTAGAGGAGGGCTGGAACCAGCTACCGGAGTCTGCTGAACGCTGAGACCAGGGTAGGTGGAGACAAGAGGGTGCTGCAATGAGAAACACAGGATTTGTAAGAGGAATTCTGCCGTCTCTGCTGCTGACTGCTGATATGCAGATCGGAGGGCTGATGGGGGGGCTGATGACAAGATTGTTCACAGCTGCGGACAATGAGGATCTGGTGAAGGAGTTCTGTCCTCCTCTCTTCTGCCGACTGCTGGGACAAGGTGGGTGCCACATCTGCAGGAGAGGCGCGAGGGCAACATGAAATGGCCTGGCGAGCCCACTGACCTTGTAGTTTACACATGTGCTTTAGAGGGTGAAATGAAGGGGGCTCCTTCTTCCACATATAGTGGGCATGCCCAGTGGCATGCAAACTGTGATGTAGCACCAACCAAATATTGAGCTCTTCCAATCCCCCTAAACTGAAATCCAACTGAAATCTTACTCCTCAATAGACCAGAGGCTTTACATGCAACCAAACAGACCTTAGCAAAAGCATGAAAATCTATCATTCTTAACCCAGTAGGTCAAATCAAGGGTATCATGTGTGAAGAACCATCCAACACCCAGTAACCGGCAAACACAGGGCGACAATCTATAACCCTGAATACACAAAGTACATTACATATGCTGTCTTCAGGTGGCTTTAACTTGTGTTATCTGTTCACTAGACAAGTCATCAGAAACAAACAATGTTCCAGCAGTATAAAAAATTGGGATTAATTTATCTTCATAGATTTACCTTTAACCTGTACAAGATTATTACACCTTTCCATTCACTGGAGAAGGGAATCTTTATTGTCCTTATTCAGAGAATTAATCCAAGCCTCACTCTCAGCATTCATCATGGTATTATCCATCATTGGAGAATGATCTGCTCTCGTCAAAATCCCCAGTCTCCTCCATGGGCCATAATCAGTGGGTAGTCGGCAAAGCCCTAGTCTCCTCCAAAAGCCCCTGTGCCTGTTCGGTTCGTCACATCATGGATGATAATCGATGCTCTCAACCTTCAAACACTGACTACTAAACGTCTAAAGATGACTAAGTAACTAAGTTACCCTGGCATCTCAGACTGATTCCCCAACTACAGATCCTTTGACCCTTTGCCTCCTCTATCTTTTTGCCCCATCTTCTGCTTTCATCCTTTACTTCTTGCCCACCATAAAATCTTTTTCTTTTGGTATTCTCTAGGGTTGAACATGGTTTCCCATTACAAATTGACATCATGCATTCTGCCGTAAAGTGATCTATGTAATGCAACCTTCCAACCACTCCATGTAATTCCACTGATGATGGGCTATCTGCATTGCTGTAACACTGTTAAATGCTGATGTAGCACCCTGGAGCTTAGGCAGGGTTGCTCCTAAATGTATCTGCTACATTGACTAATAGAGCGTACACACGGTCGGACTTTGTTCGGACATTCCGACAACAAAATCCTAGGATTTTTTCCGATGGATGTTGGCTCAAACTTGTCTAGCATACACACGGTCGCACAAAGTTGTCGGAAAATCCGATCATTCTGAACACGGTGGCGTAAAACACGCACGTCGGGACTATAAGCAGGGCAGTGGCCAGTAGCTTTCATCTTTTTATTTATTCTGAGCATGCGTGGCACTTTGTCCGTCGGATTTGTGTACACACGATCGGAATTTCCGACAACGGATTTTGTTGTCAGAAAATTTTATCTCCTGCTCTCCAACTTTGTGTGTCGAGAAAATCTGATGGAAAATGTCCAATGGAGCCCACACACGGTCGAAATTTTCGACAACAGGCTCTGATCGGACATTTTCCATCGGACCGTGTGTACGGGGCATTACTGTTAGGGATCATCTGATTTCTTCCTAAGTCTGGCACTGCTGCACTTTTCTCTTCTGCCACTAGGTGGCCGGGTATCTGGTGGCATTAGATAAGAAAAGGACAATGCAAGGTCAGATTATGGATATATTTGGTATCTCAGCCAATGGGCAGGGGTTTTCTTGGATCCCTTGGCCTGCTGGGAGAACCTATATATTTGGGTGGAGTCAGGTGATCTCTGTTCTATGCTACCTGGACGGCTGTCTGGGTGGACGTGTGTTGTATTGCCCAGGCTACTAGGTGCCTAAGCACGTGTACATGTGCATTAAAGTAAAAGCAAACATGTTATACTTAAGCCTCGTACACACAATCTGACTTCAAACAAACTTTTCCGTGGATTTCTGTCCAAAGGGCGTTGGCCGTGAACTTGGTATGCATACACACTGTAGGGATATTTTAGCTTGCTGTCCTTTATTTTAGCTATAAAAAGCTATAAAAATATGTATCCATCTTAGAATAATATGTATATGTGACGTCTATCAAAAGTTAGTTTCAAATCCTTGTAAATAACATGATTTCCCCGAAATGACGTATGAAGTTTTTTCCTTGTTGATAGTTTCTGTATGAAGAAATCATGTCTCATTTTTAGGTGTTTTTTAAACATCTGATGTATACGTAATGTCTGTAGTTCCATCATATATTAATGAAAGGGTTGAACTTTTTTTGTGATGTCATTTTGATTATATAAGTGATTGTCTACGGAAATAAAAAGCAGAACATTCCAGGCATTTGACTGTTGTGTCATTATTTCCTTACTGGAATGATCTCCGGGCCTGATTTGGGTTTGAAAGAACACTCTAGGCAGATATTCTAAGAAGAGGTTCACTTGCTCCTAGAAGAAGATCGTTAGCCCCCTAACACACACGGCAGGACTTTTTCAGCCAACTTTCACCAAATCACATGGTTTTTCAGCTCTTTACCGCCACCCTTTTGGTCAACTTCTGTATTGTTGTCTGATCTTTTGCATTGGTTCTGAGCATGCGTGTTTGTACTTTGGACTAAAGTCCAATGGATTTGTGTACACACGGACTAGCCGACATAGGACTTTTGTTGCAGGAAAGTTTGTCTGTTCGCACAGCCAACATTTGTCCGATGAAAACCGAAAAAGTTTTTCCGATGGAGCGTACACACGGTCGGATGTTGCCATGCCCCGTTCTATGCACCCATTGAGTCACATAGAGCCGCGGCGTGGCTCCTCCTACACAGGAAATATTGGATGTGAGCTTGTTGTTGGAAAGTCAGACCATGTGTAGGCTCCATCGAACATTTGCTGTCGAACTTTCCGCCAACAAAGGTTTGAGAGCAAAACTTTGTTGTCGGAAAGTCCGATCGTGTGTACACAAGTCCGTACAAGGCCGCACTGGCTATTGAGCTTCCTTTTTCTTGGCTCGGCGTACGTGTTGTACATCACCGCGTTCCCATGTTCGTAATTGTTGGCCAACATTTGTGTGACCGTGTGTATGCAAGACAAGTTTGAGCCAACACCCTTTCGAACAAAAATCCGTTTTGTTGGCGGAAAGTCCGATCGTGTGTACGGGGCATTGGAACCACTTTAAGCTCCATAGACAATGCAAACATGTTGCCGTACAAACCCTTAGGACTTCTGCTACATGTATTATCTAAATCAGAGCTCCCCTTTAAGAAGGAACATCCTCTTGCCAACGCAGGCTGTAGACGCTCCTTGATGTAAAATGTATTTGTACTGTTTTGTGATTTACAAATGGGAACATTATACAGGAAACCTCCAGACGGTGGTGGAGTACAGAATGTACAAAGGAGGAGGGGGTTGGAGGGCCCCTGTGTGCCGCCTGTGCCCAGGAGAATATTACCATACTATCACGTTCCCCGCAGAGCGCAGAAGAGAACGAGTCCCGTTTGGAAATGATACGAGGAGGCAGCAAACAACTTACTGAGGTCAGCGGGAGAAGAAGAGTTTTTATTCTGCTGGTTAGCAAAACGTGACAACATGGCTTCTGCCGAGATCCCTCCTGTGCAATCTGTACAGATCCTGTTAGGAGCAGCAGGGCGGACATCTTACTCTAATTGACCTCCCTCTGTTTTTGGCTTCTTCCCACACCTCTGTACTGTGGAAGAGGGTATAATTCCCCGTATAGGGAGAGAGGAAGATGATGAGCATTGCTCTTACAGTGCCTTGCAAAAGTATTCACCCCCTTGGCACTTTTCATGTTTTGCTGCCTCACAACCTGGAATTAACATGGATTGTTTGAGGATTTGCATCATTTAATTTACAGAACATGCCCACAACGTTGAAGATGTTTTTTTTTTTATTGTGAAGCAAACAACAAATAGGACAAAATAACAGAAAAAGTCAATGTGCATAACTATTCACCCCCCTAAAGTCAATACTTTGTAGAGCCACCTTTTGCGGCTATCACAGCTCCAAGTCACTTTGGATAAGTCTCTATGATCTTGCCACATCTTACCACTGGAATGTTTGCCCATTCCTCCTTGCAAAACTGCTCCTTCAAGTTGGATGATTTGCACTTGTGAACAGCAACCTTTAAGTCTGACCACAGGTTTTCTATTGGATCGAGGTCTGGGCTTTGACTCAAGTGTTGCTTTAGCAGTGTGTTTGGGGTCATTGTCCTGCTGGAAGGTGAACCTCCGTCCTAGCCTCAAATCATGCACAGAGAGGTACAGGTTTTGCTCAAGAATATCCCTGTATTTAGCACCATCCATCTTTCCCTCAACTCTGACCAGTTTCCCAGTCCCGACTGCTGAAAAACATCCCCACAGCATGATGCTGCCACCACCATGTTTCACTGTGGGGATGGTGTTCTTTGGGTGATGTGATGTGTTGGGTTTGCCCCAGACATAGCATTTTCTTTGATGGCCAAAAAGTTGAATTTTAGTCTCATCAGACCAGAGCACCTTCCTCCATACATTTTGGGAGTCTCCCACATGCCTTTTCACAAACTCAAAACGTGCAATTTCGTTTTTTGCTGAAAGTAATGGCTTTCTTCTGGCCACTCCGCCATAAAGCCCAACTCTATGGAGCGTACGGCTTATTGTCATCCTATTATACTCCAGTCTCTGCTGTGGAACTCTGTAGCTCCTCCAGGGTTACCTTAGGTCTCTGTGCTGCCTCTCTGATAATTGCCCTCCTTGCCCGCTCCGTGAGTTTTGGTGTGCGGTCGTCTCATGGCAGGTTTGCTGTTGTACCATGCTCTTTCCATTTGGTTATGATAGATTTGATGGTGCTCCTAGGGATCATCAAAGATTTGGATATTTTTTTATAACCTAACCCTGACTTGTACTTCTCAACAACATTGTCCCTTACTTGTTTGGAGAGTTCCTTGGTCTTCATGGCAGTGTTTGGTTAGTGGTGCCTCTTGCTTAGGTGTTACAGCCTCTGGGGCCTTTCAAAAAAGTGTGTATATGTAATGACAGATCATGTGACACTTAGATTGCACACAGGTGGACATCATTTCACTAATTATGTGACTTCTGAAGGTAATTGGTTGCACCAGAGCTTTTTATGGGATTCATAACAAAGGGGTGAATACATACGCACATACCAATTATCAGTTTTTTATTTCTGAAAAATAGTTTTATGTATATATTTTTCTAATTTTACTTCACCAACTTAGACTATTGTGTTCTGATCCATCACATATAATTCAGATTAAAAAAACATTGAACTAAAGGCTGTAATGTAACAAAATAGGTAAAAAGCCAAGGGGGGTGAATACATTTGCAAGGCACTGTAGATCCAATAAAATAGATTTAGGACTAAAAACTAAAACCTCTGTTTTTATGTTTTTTTAGTCTGTTTGTGATGTGCAAAGCCCTTCCATGTGCACCTTGCTAGGTATAAATTGAGACAATTGCCATCTTTTTGTGTAGCATAATCACTGAATTTGGTGTGGGGACACCTTGGACATCTTCAGGGGCCATTGTACTCTTGCTGGACATTCAAAATGTCCCTGTGCTTCATGATCTGGAGTCAGGCTCAGAGAACAGTAGCTATAGCAATAGAGAGGTTTTCACCAACCATCTGGAGAAGTACAGAAGCAGGTCTCTCTGACGGATGACACGGGCTCCTCTGAGGTGCGGTGTTCACCAGAGCTCCTGATGGTAAAGAAGGGTTTTGCTGCATGTTAGTACCACGTCACAGTCCTCAGGATCACCCCACCAGGAGGTGAGCAGGCTGGAGTCCAGAAGAAGATATAGCAGGTAGGGATGGAGCAGAAGTGTAGTCAGTAAACAAGCCAAAGGTCGGTAACGAATGGTTGCAAGCTGGGATCAAGCAGAAGCATGGTCAAGGAACTAGCCAAAGGTTGGTAATGACTGGTAGCAAAGATACAGATGACAGTAGGAGTGACAAGAGTGAGATATTGTTTGGAGGGAGCACAAGATTCTGGAAGTGCAAAGGCATGGCTTTAATAGGAAATTCATGGCAGGAGCAAAGGGTTCAAGGTTCAAGACAAACAGGGTTCCAGGCAGGATCATTCAAGGAATTGTCCAGGGAGCTGGCAGGCATTTTAGATGGCTCAACAAAAAGAAACATCCCCAAACACAACAGAGTTCGCAGGTTCAGAACTGGGCGCTGACACTGGGCCTTTACGAAGGAATGGGCTCCCTCCAGGTAAACCTGCCCTTAATTTATCCACTGCAATATGTGCTCTATTTTGGAGAATCTCAAAAATATAGTTATAGTATACAGAGGAGCCCTGATGTAGGCATTGTGGCTTCCACATATATTTGCAAATTTGTGCAACTAATACCTGTTTTTAACGTGAATTGTTGGACCTTGCCAATTTGTTTTGTTTTTTTGCAGGCCAGCTGGTAAGTGTGCTGGTAAATTTGTATCTGTTTATAATAATTATATTGTGACAATACATCTTCATACTCAGAACAAACTTTGTCTCAGTTTTCCTGGAAATAGGAAAATAGAGGTGAGTTTGGGTTTGGGCTTGGGTTCAGTCCAAACCTATGTTCATGTGAACCCAGAAGAAAGCTGTCAACACTGGGCCAATGGACATGGACATGGATGCCTGTGATATCATTGGCCTAATTTGGCCACATGGCCATGTTGGGTCAATGACATTTACGGCGATTAGGTTGGTAGTGGGGTAAAACTCATTGGAGCAGGAGGTGGACAGATGAGGCTATATCTTGTGAATCCTCTATTTATTTTGGTAAACTTGGTTTAATGTCGATGGCATCAGTGTATGGCCTGCTCATTTGTGCATAATACCAAGTATGGGCATTTGAGTCACAGGGAACACCTCACCCAGAATTCCTTGGGTACTTAATGGTGAAAGTCTTGGGAACTTACTAATTTCTCAAACAGGATATGAGCAGTAGGGAAGGGGGGACCCTGCTCCTTTTTCTTCTAAAAAGCAAAGACTGCTGATGCTGAGGGACCATTAAAAAACAGTTCCCCAAGGGAAGAGGGGTCATCTACTTGCCCCACCAAGTGTGCGAAAGAGAACAGGTTTGAGCAGCAGTGGTTTGGTAGTGGGACCCGCTGTTTTTGGCAGAACCCCTCTCAAGACACCAAACTAATGCATGCCCCAAGGGCTTGCAAGCTGGTGTCTACATAACAGCTCCCTTGTTGGCCTTCATGGTTGGGGAAGGAAGGGAGGGGGTGGGTAGTTGGTACATAGGACCACTTGGGGTGCAAAAGGAACCAGTGCCTACCAATGTCAGAAAAATGTTCTTAGGAAGGAGAACCCCACTTATTTGTCAAAACCCCTCTCAAAACATTTCCCCAATGCATCCTTTAAGGGCTTGCAGGCTGGTACCAACACAGCAGCTCCCTTGCTTGCCAACATGGGGGGTAGGGTAGGTGGTACAAAAGCTCATTGGGGGTGCAAAAGAAACCAGTGTCCATCAGGATCAGGAAATATTGCTTTGGGAAGGAGACTCACTTTTTTGGGGTCCCCTCACAAACTACCAGCCCACTGCATGCCCCAAGGCTTGCAGGCTGGTATCAACATAGCAGCTCCCTTGCTTGTGGAGTAGGGTAGGTGGTACATAAGCCCCCTGGAAGTGCAAAAGAAACTAGTACCCATCAAGCAAAAATGCTTTAGGAGGGGGACTCAATTTTTGGGGGGATCCCTCACAAAACACAACCTCACTGCACACCCCAAAGGCTTGTGGACTGGTATTAACATAGCAGCTACCTTGCCTGCCTCCATGGGGGGTAGGGTAGGTGGTACATAAGCCCATTGGGGGTGATAAAGAAACTATCAGGAAAAGGTGCTTTAGAGGACCAGAGAATGCACACCTTTGTGGGCTGGTACCAACATAACAGCCACCCTGCCTTCCAACATGGGAGGTAGGGTAAGATGTACACAAGATCATTGGAGTGCACAAGAATCCAGTGTCCATCAGTATTAGGAAATATTGTTTTCAGACTACTCTTTTGGGGGACTTTCTCAAAAAAACACCAGCCCACTGCATGCCCCAAGGGGTTGCAGGCTGGTATCAACATAGCAGCTCCCTTTGCTTTCCACTATAGGGGGTAGGGTAGGTGGTACATAACCCCCCTGGGAGTGCAAAAGAAACCAGTACCCATCAGGATCAGGCAACGGTGCTTTGGGAGAGGAACTCACTTTTTGGGGGAATCCCTCACATAACACAACCTCACTGCTTACCCCAAGGGCTTGCGGGCTGGTATCAACACAATAGTGGCCTTGCTTGCCCCTCCCTTGTTATAGAGATCCCAGCCCTCGTGCCTGGCATGCCAGGATTGTTGGTTCCGGGAGGGGAGAACAGTTCTTGTGTTTAAAAAAAACAGAAACACAGAAATGACCATTATTAAAACACTGGTTCAGCACTCTCTGTAGACACTTATTGCATCTTCAGTACACAATGCATGGACCCAACTAAACCAGGTGGAAGTTGGGCGAATGTGCAAAGAGGTAACATTGACTCTTCTCTTACATAGGGGAAATGTTGCAGTGAGAACCTTTTTGCTATTGAAGAACGGGCGTTGATGATGGTTCGGGAATATCATTCTCATTGGGTGAATCTTTTCCCAATCTTGGGCGAATTTCCACCAACTTGGCTTGGTAGGTAGGCTGACTGTTCACTGAAGAATTCTGAGTGAATATCAGGTGAAATCATTAACAGCTCAACTACAAAGAGTTCCTCACTTTCATTTAGCTGTTTCCTTGGCTTCTTGTTTTAAAACAACATTGTACAGTATGTCTTCACCATCAGAATATTCCTGACATGGCGGCAGTTCCTGAGATTCCCCATCGGCTCCGTCCACTTAAGAGTTTGAACATCTCCTCGGCGATAAATTCCTCCTGTGGACTTTTTGCTACACAACGCGCTAAATCTTCGCAATTTATAATCTCTCTGCTTTAATACTGCTGAGCAATTCATTCACAGCTTTATAAATCACAGAACGTGCGGGGGGGGGGGGGGGGGGGTTATTCTTTTTAGTTTCTCTTTTTGCCCCCTTATAGGTCCGCCACTACCAGCAGCCAATGCAAATAATGCAAATAAGCAAATAATTGTTTTAACTCCAGGCGCCCGACCTGCATCCTACTGTGTGCTTTCCATTCAGCTCACAGAAAGTAACAAGAACACTGAAAATGTTCTTAAAGGATAACTCCACTTTTGTTGGGAAATAAAATTAGCAAACAAAAAAAATAAAAATAATATGTTTCATTTTATATAATAATTTAAATATTATTTCAAATAAATATGTGTTAATATAATAGTTATTATAAATATATAATATAATATTTACCATATTATTTTAAAAAAAAATGTTATATAATAGTTACTATAAATGATTAATATAGTATTTAATATAATATTTTTTTTTAAATAGTTAATATATATTTTTTTAAATATTTAATATAATGTTTAAAAAATATTATTTAATAAAAATTATATTATATTATGTAAAATAATATTTAATATAACATGTATTATTTAATATTTATTATTTAATATAATGTTTATTATAAATATGTCATTTTAATAAAAAAAAGTATTATGTAATATAATAATTAATATAAATGTTTTATATAATATTTAATATTTTTTAAATAAAATATGTATTATACATATTTAATATTATATTTAATAATTATTTAATACAATTATATTATGTAATATACATATTTAATATAATAGTTAATATATTGCTTAATATAATATTTAATATACATATTTAATATTATATTTAATATACATATTTAATATCATATTTAATATATTGTTTAATTTAATATTTCATCTACATATTTAATATAATATTTAATGTATTATGTAATAAAACATATATTATTTAATATAATATTTAAAATGATATTTTAATAAATTTTATAAAACATTATTTTTCCTTTTTAATCTGCAGCCGCTGTAATTTTCTATGAAATATGGCAACTTGGAAGCATTTTGTGCTCCACTGCCGTGCAGAAACCCCCCCCCCAGAAATGTAATTTCCTGCTTGCATGATTGGCTCACTAAATTTGCCAGAAGTCTGCCATAAGATACAAGTCAAATTGTAGGCATCCTCTGCAATAGTAATTTCAGTTTTGGTACTCTCTTTGATACTCTCCAAGGGTTTAATACTTCTAAGGGGAGGCAGACAGTGCATTTTTTTTTCTCATTGGATTACAGAGAGTTCACCATGTGATTATAATGAACCAGACCCTCCCATTCAGAATTAGTCTACAAAGGACACAGTGAAACAGCTATTTCTTCAGAGCAACAAAATATAGGAATCTGCCACAAAGTTAAATGCCTGCAATGTACATTGATCACCCCGAGGGGATTGTTTTTGTTTGTTTGTCTTTTTTTCTTAACAAAAATGGAATTACCCTTTAACCACTTAATGACGGGAAGATTTGCCCCCTTAATGACCAGGCCATTTTTTTGCGATTCGGCACTTTGACGCTTTAACTGACAATTGCATGGTCGTGCAACGCTGTACCCCAAAAAAATAGTTGTCCGTTTTTTCGCACAAATAGATCTTTCTTTTGATGGTATTTGATCACCTCTGCGGCTTTTATTTTTTGCACTATAAACAATAAAGACTGAAAATTTTGAAAAAAAATTATCCCAAAAAACAAAAAAAAAAAAAAAATGTCTTCATCAATTTAGTCCAATCTGTATTCTTCTACAAATTTTTGGTAAAAAAAAATCCCAATAAGTGTATATTGATTGCCAAAAGTTAGAGCATCTACAAACTATGGGATAGATATATGGCATTTTTATTATTTTTTTAAAATTTTTACTAGCAATGGCGGCGATCTGCGATTTTTAGCAGGACTGTGACATTGTGGCAGACAGATCGGAAGCTTTTGACACTTTTTTGGCACCATTGTCATTTATACAGCGATCAGAGCAACAAAAAAAAACACTTATTATTGTATAAATGTCACTGGCAGGGAAGGGGTTCACACTAGGGGGCGATCAAGAAGTTAAAAGTGTTCCATGGGGTGGTCTTTCTAACTGTGGGGGGAGGGGACTGACTGGGATTAGAGAGAGATCCTGATCACTAGGAACAGCAGATTTGTCTCTCCTCCCCTGTCCGAAAGGGGATCTGTCTGTTTACAGTGACTCTCTGACGAGCGATCACAGCCGCCGACAACGTGCAGCGGCTCCGACGTCATAGGCGCGCGCGCCCCCTATAGCCCTTAAAGTGGCCGCCGTACGGCTACAGCGATTCACGTAGGGGAACCAACCTGCCGCTGTATAACTTTGTACAGTAAACATTTATGGGGAACTGTGTCAAATGCCTTTGCAAAATCCAGATACACCACGTCTACGGCCTTTCTCTAGATGGCAGCTCACCTCCTCATAGAAGGTTAATAGATTGGTTTGACAGTAACAATCCTTCATGAATCCATGCTGATTACTGCTAATGATACCGTTCTTATTACTAAAATCTTGTATATAGTCCCTTATCATCCCCTCCAAGAGCTTACATACTATTGATGTTAGGCTAACTGGTCTGTAATTCCCAGGGATGCATCTTGGCCCCTTTTTAAATATTGGTGCTACATTGGCTTTTCTCCAATCTGCTGGTACTATTCCAGTCAGTAGACTGTCTGTAAAAATTAGGAATATAATTAATATTTTCAAGTCTATTTCTAATTCTATCCTCTGTTAGCCATGGAGGTGCTTCCTGTGATGTGTCATGAGGATAAACACTGCAGTTTTGGTTACTGAAGCCCCCCGATTCCCTTGTGAAGACAGAGGAGAAGAATAAATTCAATACCTTCGCCATCTCCCCATCCTTTGTAACCAGATTTCCTTCATCGTTCTTTATGGGACCAATATGATCTGACCTTTCTTACTATTTATGTACTTAAAGAATTTCTTTGGATTTTTTTTACTCTCCTCCACTATGTGCCTTTCGTATTCTATCTTAGCCGCCCTGATTGCAACCTTACATTTCTTGTTGCATTCTTTGTAAAGTTGGAATGCTGATGATGATCCCTCAGCCTTGTATTTTTTGAAGGCCTTCTCCTTTGCTTTTATATGCATTCTTATGTTGGAGTTAAGCCACCCAGGACTTATTTTAGCTCTTTTAAATGCATTTCCCATTGGGATGCACTGGCTAATACCCTTATTTAATATGCTCCTAAAGCATACTCCTTTTTTCTCTGTATTCTTTGTTCCTAAGATTTTATCCCGTTTAGTATCTTTTGAAATTCAGTGTCTTTGTATTCTCCTTATTTTTCCTATTTGTGTTATTTATACAGAAATGTATTGACCTGTGATCGCTGTTTCCTAATTTTCTGCATGCTCGAGCAGGTCTGTATTGTTGGTAATCTGTAGGTCTAGTAACGCTTTGTTTCTAGTTGGTGCATCTACCATCTGAGCCATGAAATTGTCCTGCAAGACATTTAGGAACTGGTGAGCCTTAGATGAATGCGCGGTTCCTTCCACCCAGTCTATAGCTGGATAATTAAAATCCCCCATTATAATGACATTCCCCATCCTTGCCACTAATCCAAATTATGATAGGAAGCCCGCCTCTGCCCCCTCCCTCTGGTTAGGGGGCCTATAGCATACTCCCAGTAATACTTTATAATACTATAATAATTTATAGAGTAAAATGTATACTTTTTATCTATAATAATATATTTATTTATTGTCTATGGATCACATTAAAAAAATAATAAAATATGTAATAATAGTATACATATCATCTACAGTATTACATTTTTTTAGTAGAAAAAAGTGTGTTATTTTTATTTATGTATATTATTTATTTATTTAGTTATTGTCTATGGATTGCATTAAAATAAAATATGTCATAATAATATTATTTTAATTAAGTTAAATAATAATAATAATAATAATAATAATAATAATACTGTATAGAGTAACA
The DNA here is from genome assembly GCA_037952835.1 of Lithobates septentrionalis. Lineage (NCBI taxonomy): Eukaryota > Metazoa > Chordata > Amphibia > Anura > Ranidae > Lithobates > Lithobates septentrionalis. The sequence goes on along the minus strand of JBBDGP010002693.1, from coordinate 359,777 downwards.
CATAATATACTTATCATCTACAGCAGTGGTCTCCAAACTGCGGCCCAGGGGCCGGATGTGACCCTTTGCCTGCTTTTATCTGGCCCTTGGGACATTATTCCCCCCACTGTCAGCAACACTGGGCCATAGTTCCTGACACCAACAATGGGGCACTAGTCCTCTCACTGTCATCAATGATGGAGCACTAGTCCTCTCACTAATACCAATGATAGGGCGCTATTATTCCCCTCAATACCAATGATGGGGTATTGTTTACTCCCACTGACTCCAGGACATTTTCTTCTCCCACTGGCCACAGTCTGGCCCCCCTAAAGTCTGAAGGGCAGTAAACTGGGCCTTTGCTAAGACAGTTTGGAAACCCCTGATCTACAGTAAAATATATATATATATTTTTTTTTTTTTATTATATTTTTTTTTAAGTAGAAAAAAGTGTGTTATTTCTATTCATTTATTTTTTTTTTTTTATTTATTGTCTATAGATTGCATTAAAAAAATAATAAAATATGTAATAAAAATAATAATAATAGTAATAAAAATAAAATATGTATTATTGTTAAGATGATGATGATTATTATTATTATTAATATTATTATTAACACAAGTTCAAAAATAATAATTTATAGAGTAAAATGTATAATTATTATTGACGTATGTGTTTATAGTCTATGGATTGCATTAAAAAAGATGTAAGTATGTAAAAAAAAAAAGAGTACATATGAATAATAATAATAATAATAATAATAATAATAATAATAATAATAATAATTATTATTATTATTATTATTATTATTATTATTATTATTATTAATAATAACGGTAATATTATTATTAGTTATTATTATTATTTTTTATAGAGTATCATTTACACTTATTATCTACAGTAACATTTTTTTTAAACAAAGCAGACAAAAGTGCGTTATTTTTTTAATTTTTATTTTTTTTCCGTTTTTTGTAGGTTTTTTTTGCTTATGGATTGCATTAAAAAAAAAGCAAAATTTTTTTGGAAGATATCTTTGTTATCCTAAGTTATTAGCGGATAAACAGGTCCATAGGGGGGGTGTACAGGTGTTGGAGCTAAAGTGGGTAAAATACCAGCGCGGTCTATTTTAGTGTTCAGTCAGCAGGACATCTTATTAAAAGGAACAATTAAAAAAAATACAATTAAATGTTAATTTATTTTCACAGCGTTCGATGTCTCCATGTCATTACTGTCACAGATATGTGTTCACATTTCCAATCACTGTGAATCCAATTGAAGATCCTCATCAGCAGTATAATGGGAGCGCCACACCGGGCGACTAATGGGCACGTGAGTCTGACTGATTCCTTCACATAAACAGCCGGATAAAATCATATTACAGTAACGTCAGAAGAAGAAGAACCCTCCGGAGGACCGTACCTTACCGAGTGGAAAGATTTTTAAGAGTAGCTCAGGAGATAAATCAGGAAAGCCATTTGAATAACAGCTAACCATCTGCAAATTGATGGGAGAGCTCGGGGGAGTCCAACCTACATTTCTATATTACACGTCTGCCCAAAAGCTTTTTTTTTTTTCTTCTTTGCATTAGTTTTGGATCATTTAGTATTTTGTATCATTAGACGATGGACCTTGCGCCCAATTTTCATCGCTGTCTGTAGAGAGCCTTGTGTTGTTTGCCAACACAGGACTATCTTCTGTCATTTACTCAGCGGAATGGATGGGTTTCACCCACAAATTGTTGGCCGGGACCCGCTGATTGGCTGATTGGCTGGTGCTGTAGTGAATGATAACACAGCCAGGGCGACGTTTGTGCGCCCCCGACTCAGAAATACAAATCATATATACACCACTCCAAAAAAATGAAAGGAACACTTGGAAAACACATTAGATCTCAATGGGGGAAAATATCATGCTGGATATCTATACTAATATGGACTGGGTGATGTGTTAGGATCCCTACTGGTATGGACTGGGTAATGTGTTAGGATCTATACTGGTATGGACTGGGTAATGTGTTAGGATCCCTACTGGTACGGACTGGGTAATGTTTTAGGATCTATACTGGTATGAACTGGGTATTGTGTTAGGATCCATATTGGTATGGACTGGGTGATGTGTTAGGATCCATACTGGTATGGACTGGGTAATGTGTTAGGATCCACACTGGTATGGACTGGGTATTGTGTTAGGATCCATACTGGTATGGACTGGGTAATGTGTTAGGATCCAAACTGGTATGGACTGGGTGATGTGTTAGGATCCACACTGGTATGGACTGGGTATTGTGTTAGGATCCATACTGGTATGGACTGGGTATTGTGTTAGGATCCACACTGGTATGGACTGGGTATTGTGTTAGGATCCATACTGGTATGGACTGGGTAAGATGTTAGGATCCACACTGGTATGGACTGGGTATTGTGTTAGGATCCATACTGGTATGGACTGGGTATTGTGTTAGGATCCATACTGGTATGGACTGGGTAATGTGTTAGGATCCAAACTGGTATGGACTGGGTAGTGTGTTAGGATCCATACTGGTATGGACTGGGTGATGTGTTAGGATCCACACTGGTATGGACTGGGTATTGTGTTAGGATCCATACTGGTATGGACTGGGTAATGTGTTAGGATCCATACTGGTATGGATTGTGTATTGTGTTAGGATCCATACTGGTATGGACTGGGTATTGTGTTAGGATCCATACTGGTATGGACTGGGTAATGTGTTAGGATCCATACTGGTATGGACTGGGTAATGTGTTAGGATCCAAACTGGTATGGACTGGGTATTGTGTTAGGATCCAAACTGGTATGGACTGGGTATTGTGTTAGGATCCATACTGGTATGGACTGGGTGATGTGTTAGGATCCATACTGGTATGGACTGGGTAATGTGTTAGGATCCATATTGGTATGGACTGTGTAATGTGTTAGGATCTATACTGGTATGGACTGGGTAATGTGTTAGGATCCATACTGGTATGGACTGGGTAATGTGTTAGGATACAAACTGGTATGGACTGGGTATTGTGTTAGGATCCATACTGGTATGGACTGGGTGATGTGTTAGGATCCATACTGGTATGGACTGGGTAATGTGTTAGGATCCACACTGGTATGGACTGGGTATTGTGTTAGGATCCATACTGGTATGGACTGGGTAATGTGTTAGGATCCAAACTGGTATGGACTGGGTGATGTGTTAGGATCCACACTGGTATGGACTGGGTATTGTGTTAGGATCCATACTGGTATGGACTGGGTATTGTGTTAGGATCCACACTGGTATGGACTGGGTATTGTGTTAGGATCCATACTGGTATGGACTGGGTAATGTGTTAGGATCCAAACTGGTATGGACTGGGTGATGTGTTAGGATCCACACTGGTATGGACAGGGTATTGTGTTAGGATCCATACTGGTATGGACTGGGTATTGTGTTAGGATCCATACTGGTATGGACTGGGTAATGTGTTAGGATCCAAACTGGTATGGACTGGGTAGTGTGTTAGGATCCATACTGGTATGGACTGGGTGATGTGTTAGGATCCACACTGGTATGGACTGGGTATTGTGTTAGGATCCATACTGGTATGGACTGGGTAATGTGTTAGGATCCATACTGGTATGGATTGTGTATTGTGTTAGGATCCATACTGGTATGGACTGGGTATTGTGTTAGGATCCATACTGGTATGGACTGGGTAATGTGTTAGGATCCATACTGGTATGGACTGGGTAATGTGTTAGGATCCAAACTGGTATGGACTGGGTATTGTGTTAGGATCCAAACTGGTATGGACTGGGTATTGTGTTAGGATCCATACTGGTATGGACTGGGTGATGTGTTAGGATCCATACTGGTATGGACTGGGTAATGTGTTAGGATCCATATTGGTATGGACTGTGTAATGTGTTAGGATCTATACTGGTATGGACTGGGTAATGTGCTAGGATACAAACTGGTATGGACTGGGTATTGTGTTAGGATCCATACTGGTATGGACTGGGTGATGTGTTAGGATCCATACTGGTATGGACTGGGTATTGTGTTAGGATCCATACTGGTATGGACTGGGTAATGTGCTAGGATCCATATTGGTATGGACTGGGTAATGTGTTAGGATTTATACTGGTATGGACTGGGTAATGTGTTTTGAACAAAAGGATGCCACATCGTTTGAGGGAAATGAAAATGATCGCCCTACAGAGGGCTGAATTCAAAGACACCCCGAAAAACAAAGTAAAAAAATGATGCAACAGTCTAGTCCATTTTGCTGAAATTTCACTGCAGCAACTCAAAATGGTCCTCAGTAGTTTGTATGGCCCCCCCACGTGCTTGTATGCATGCCTGACAACGTCAAGGCATGCTCCTAATGAGACAACGGATGGTGCCCTGGGGTATCACCTCCCAGATCTGGACCAGGGCATCACTGAGCTCCTTAACAGACTGAGGTGCAACCTCAACCTTCGGATGGACCGAAACATAATGTCCCAGAGGTGTTCTATTGGATTTAGGTCAGGCGAGCGTAGGGGGCCATTCAATGGTATCAATCCCTTTTTTTTTAACAGCAAAAAGGTTTTTATTTTCAAAAAGACAATTCAGCATTACAAAACCATCATTGCACGACAAGGAGTATCTGCATCCTTACAATGATATAATAAGACATCTGTTAAACATTGCAGCATCTCGCAAATACATTTTACAAATTCCCTATACATCAGTTAGGATATAAGAGGAGTAAAGAGTTATCTACTCAACAATAGTGTGCATTTCAAGTACTACATACCGTCTCATATTTACTTCTACATTATAATGTTTAGTGTTTAGCCTTGTCCAAGGTCTCCCTGTAGTCCCTAACTACCTACTCCCCTTCTCTCTGACCTCATGAGGTCCGATAATGTTCCCGTCTGCTTTACCCCTTTCGTCAGGACCGAATTAGCCATCCTTCAGTGTGACCCGACAGCGTCCCGTGTCCGAGGTTGGGGAGGGCATTTCCCCTGACCGCAAGGGGGGAATCCATCAATAGGTCCCCCACTCCCGGTCCCTCAGCCACGCGCCGCCGCCCAGGCCGACCAAACCTTGTCGAACTTGGCCGGGCACTGCCTGCTTTCATATGTGAGTTTGTATAGTGGCAGCACCGAGTTTACCGCTTTCTTCCATGAACCAATGGTGGGTGGCTCGACTGACTTCCAGTGTAGCATTATCTCCCTCCTAGCATAGAATAGCAGGAATGTAACAGAGAGTTTGGTATATCTGTCCCCTTCCACGTCCCCCATGTAGCTCAGCAGGAGTAGCATAGGGTCAGGTGATAGCCTAAGGTCCCAAATATCGTTGAGCACCCCCGTCACCCCCTCCCAGTACGGTCCGAGTTTCGAGCATGCCCATACCATGTGCCAGAATGTCCCCTCACTGGTCCTGCACCGGGGGCATAAGGGGTCAACGTGGGGATAGATTCTAGCCAACCTATGTGGAGTGAGGTATGACCTATGGAGGAATTTCAATTGTATGAATCTATCCTTGGCTGCTATTACTGTTGGGATATAGGTTGAGACGATGTCCTCCCATTCGTCATCTCCCAGTGCCTGAATGTCCACCCTCCATTTATCATATGCCCGAGTGGGCTTAATGTCGTGTGCTACCGTCAAGTACATGTACAGTGTGGATAAGGGCTTCCCCATCACGCTTGAAGTCAGAAGTCGCTCGACCGAGTCCGGTTCCAAAATTAATCTGTCCGGGAATTGTGCCTTCATTGCGTGCCTTAATTGCCAATATTTGAATTCAAAGGATCGGGGTAGGGAGTACTGCCGTTTAATGTCTTGAAAGGACATGAGTTTCCCATTAGCTATAATGTGTTTTAGGGTGGAAATTCCCCGCGTGGCCCACTGGGAGGGATCTGGCATGTCGTAAAGATGTGGGAGGGCGGGGTTGCACCAAAGCGGTGTGTGTGGGGATATTCTATTCGGCTCCGCATAAATAGTCCTAGCCTCCCTCCATGCTCTAATGGTGGTTTTCATCGGCGTTGTCAGGGGATAAGGAGCTTTAAGACCCCTATAAACCAAGTTTGATAGAGCCGCATAGGAGCCGACGATGGCAGCCTCAAGCCTGACCGCAGGGTTTTGTCTGGGCTGGGAGAACCACCAGCGCACCGTGACCAGCACAGCAGCCCAGTAGTATAACAAAAAATTTGGAAGTGCCAGTCCACCCCCCGAGAGAGGAAGGTAGAGTATCCTCTTTGCCACCCTGGGTGTCCTCCCAGCCCATATGAAAGAGGTCAGAATCCCCTCCAAACGTCTAAAAAATGACCTAGGTATATGGGAGGGTGTGTTGCGGAAGAAGTACAGGAATTTTGGGAGAAACACCATTTTAAGCAGGTTTATTCTACCCACAGGGGTGAGTGGTAAGGAACGCCAGGCCGTACATTTCACTGTAAGCTGAGAAAGGAGAGGCTGCACATTTTTTTCCATAAATTCATGAGTGGTATTACTAATTTTGATTCCCAGGTAGGTAAACTCGCCCACCCATTGAAGTGGGGTTGCAGTATCCACCCTGGGAAGCGAGGGGTGGAGCGGAAACAGGACCGATTTATCCCAGTTTATGCGAACCCCTGAAAACCGAGCGAAGTCTTCAAATAAGCCTAGCGCTTTCTGCAGTGACTGTTTAGGATCAGCAAGATAAAGCAGTGTGTCATCCGCATACAGGGACACTTTTTCCTCAATTGTGCCTACTGGTATCCCCCTCACCCCGGCCTCCGCTCTCAGAGCAATGGCAAGAGGTTCTATCGCCAAGGCGAAGAGTCCCGGTGACAAAGGGCATCCCTGACGAGTGCCTCTTTCCAGGGGAAAGGTTTCAGAGAGGGCTCCGTTTGTACGGACCCTCGCCTTGGGATTGGCATAGAGCATCCGTATCCACGTCCGAAATTTCGGACCAAATCCGAATTTTGACAGAACCTCCCATAAGAACTCTCACTCCACAGAGTCGAAGGCTTTTTCGGCGTCAAGGGACACCACCACTCCCGCCGAGTCTGCCTGTGCCCTATCCATATGGGTAAAGAGCCTTCTGATGTTGATATCTGTCCCTCTCCCCGGCATGAACCCTGTTTGGTCTGGGTGTACTAGGGCCGTTATTACTGTGTTAAGCCTCCTGGCCAGAACTTTGGCCAGGAGCTTAGCATCCACATTAATGAGTGAGATAGGGCGGTAGGAGGAGCACAGAGTTGGTATCAATCCCTTCATCCTCCAGGAACTGGCTGCATACTCTCTCCACATGAGGCTGGTATTTTCGTGCCCCAGGAGGAACCCAGGACCCACAGCGTAGGGTCTGACAATGGGTCCAAGGATTTTATCCCGATACCTAATGGCTGTCAGGGTGCCATTGTCTAGCCTGTAGAGGTCTGTGCGTCTCCCTCCATGGACTAGACCATCACTTACCCACCACCAAAACAGTCACGCTGAACGAAGTTCCTGGCAGAATAACGTTCTGTACGGCTTCTCCAGTCCCTTTCACGTCTGTCACATGTACTCAAGGTGAACCTGCTCTCATCTTCGAAAAGCACATGGAGCCAGTGGAGGACCTGCCAATTCTGGTGTTCAATGGCAAATGCCAATCGAGCTCTACGGTACTGAGGCACTGAGCACAGGGGCCCACTAGAGGACTTTGGGCCCTCAGGCCACCCTCATGAAGTCTCTTTCCGATTGTTTGGTCAGAGACATTCACACCATTGGCCTCCTGGAGGTCATTTTGTAGAGCTCTGGCAGTGCTCATCCTGTTCCTGCTTGCACAAAGGAGCAGATACCAGTCCTTCTGATGGTTTAAGGACCTTCTACAGCCCTGTCCAGCTCTCCTAGAGTAACTATCTGTCTCCTGGGATCTCCTCCATGCTCTTTAGACTGTGCTGGGAGACACAGCAAACCTTCTGGCAATGGTATGTATTGATGTATTGATGTGTTGATGTGCCATCCTGAAGGAGTTGGACTGCCTGTGTAACCTCTATAGGGTCAAGGTATTGCCTCATGTTACCAGTAGTGACACTGATCCTAGCCAATCGCAAAACTAGTGAAAAACTGTCAGGAAGATGAGTAGGAAAAAAATGTTAGTGCACTGTAAAACCATTCCTGTTTTGGAGGTCGTCTCATTGTTGCCCATCTAGTGCACCAAAGCAGCTGAAATTCATTAACCCCCTCTGCTACTTAACTGACCAGATCAATATCCCAGGAGGTTCATTGACTTGACGCTATACTCTGATTAACCGTTTGCCGCTCGCCCACTGTCAAATGACGGAGGGACGGTGCGCCACTTTAACCATGTGATTGGCTGTGTCCAATCACATCCGGTCACATGTAAATACGGAAATGCCATGAATCAGCTCTCCTTGCCTCACTCTGACAGAGTGTGTGGCGAGGAGTGCCGATCAGTGACATCTCCTGGCAGAGGAGACCTGGGCAGGTAATCAGGGCACTGATACAGGAAAGCCCCAGCAGTGCCACCAATCAGTGCCCATAAGTGATGCCAGTCAGTGCCTCACATCAGTGCCCATTAGTGCCTGCTCATCAGTGCTGCCCATCAGTGCCCATCAGTGCTGCCTGTCCGTAACACCTATCACGGCCCACCAGTGCCACCTATCAGTGCTCATCAGTGCGGCATATTAGTCCCTCCCGTCAGTGCCCATCAGTGCCTGCTCATCAGTGCTGCCCATCAATGCCCATCAGTGCCTCCCATCAGTGCCCATCAGTGCTGCCTATCGGTACAGCCTATCACTGCCCACCAGTGCCACATATCAGTGCCACCTATCAGTGCCCATCAGTGCTACCTATCCGTACAGCCTATCACTGCCCACCAGTGCTGCCCATCAGTGCCCACCAATGCCGCATATCAGTGCCACCTATCAGTGCTCATCAGTGTGGCATATTATTATTATACAGGATTTATATAGCGCCAACAGTTTACGTATATTAGTGCCTCCTCATCAGTGCCACCTAATCAGTGCCCATCAGTGCCACCTAATCAGTGCCCATCAGTGCCACCTCATAAGTGCCCATCAGTGCAGCCTCATCAGTGCCCATCAGTGCAGCCTCATCAGTGCCCATCAGTGCAGCCTCATCAGTGCCCATCAGTGCCACCTCATCAGTGCCCATCAGTGCATCATCTTTAGCGCACATCAGTGAAGGAGAAAAATTACTTATTTACAAAATTTACTGACAGAAAAAAAAAAAAACTTTTTTTTTTTTTTCAAAATTTTCTGTCTTTTTTTTTTTGTAAAAAATAAAAATTCCCAGCAGTGATAAATTACCACCAAAAGAAAGCTTTATTTGTGTGAAGAAAAAGATAAAAAAAAGATCCTGCGCGCTGTAGCGGTAAAGCTATTGGAGAGGGTCTGCAAGCCATTAGGTGAAGAATAACGTTTTTTAATTTTTGCAAGTTGTGATGGAAGTCATGTGACCATCTTCTGTGTTTCAGTAGGGAGAGTTTTGGTTCCTTTTGGCCCACTTCACCATCTCCTGTGGTGTATATACCGTATAATTCTCATAATGCTTCGGTCTGGTCGCACAGCGGTCCTCCAGCTAGATAAAGGGAGATGTCTGGGAGTGTCTGTATTCATGTTGTGATGTAACGCGGCCGCATTCCACACTTATCAGCTGCACGCAGACAGAGAGCAGAATTCAGAGCGCCCGGCTCCATTCATCTCTCAGCTGCTTATCAGAGATGTAATGAAATTGCAAAAAAACTTTATACAGGACTTTTTAACCCCTAACCCTCCTGCCCGGGCATCCCTTCAAACGGGTCAGAACAACATTGTGCAGGAAAGATCAGAAGCCACTGCTTTGGCCGGTGTAAAGTTCAGGGGGTACAGCACCTCCGGCCCCCCTTTCATGTCCATTTTTTGCGATACGGCACTGCGTTAAATTACCTGACAATTGCGCGGTTGTGCAATGCTGTACACAAATAAAATTGATGTCTTTTTTTCCCCCACAAATAGAGCTTTCTTTTGGTGGTATTTGATCACCTCTGCGATTTTTGTTTTTTGCGCTATAAACAAAAAAAGAGCGACAATTTTGAAAAATAAGCAATATTTTTTAATTTTTGCTATAATAAATATCTCCAAAAAATATATTAAAAAAATAATTTTTTCCTCAGTTTAGGTTGATATGTATTCTTCTACATATTTTTGGTAAAAAAAAAAAGAGCGACAATTTAAAAAAAAAAAAACAATATTTTTTACTTTCTGCTAAAAAACACACCCAGTAAAAAAATTTAAAAAATCTAATTTCTTCATCAATTTTGGCCAATATGTATTCCGCTACATATTTTGGGTAAAAAAAAAATAAAAAAATATCCCAATAAGCATATGTTGATTGGTTTGTGCAGCCATCATCACACTTTGGCAGCCGTCCGAGCATGGACCGAGCGATGCTTTTGTTCAGGCCGCCAGTGTAAAATGCCTCTGCTCCGCCTCCATTGGTTGCATGCAGGGACCGCAGGCGTCCCTGCAGCCAATGTCAGTGCATGTGTGCCCTGCCCCCTGCTGCTGCCGGGGGCTCCCAGGCCGGGCCGCGAGGTAAGGCGTGACGTCACGTGCGCACCCCGCCTCCTGCTGCTCCTTATCTCGACTCCAAGCTCTCACACCTTGCCGGCGGTTGGGTATGATGCGCGCCCTGCCCCCCTTCAGCAAGACTCCCGGCACAGTGCTTGCCCCCTGCAACTTGCTACCTATGCTGGCTTCCGCTACCTGCCTGCAAACAGGGTATGTGGGATGTAATATTTACAGGGGCACAATAACGGGCACATTTTCTCTTAAGAGGCACACTGATGGGCACATTTTGTTGTGTCCATCAGAGCGGCCTTTACCATAAAATGTGCCCATCAGCATGCCCCTTATTTTATGTTAGGGGTACACTGATAGGCATATTTTATGTGATGAGGACACCTGATGTAAAGGAGCACTGTGATGGGGATACCTGATGTAAGCTGGCACTCTGACGGCAATACCTAATTTAAAGGGGCACTCTGACGTGGACACTTGATGTAAGGGGGCACTGTGATGGGGATACCTGATGTGATGAGGACACCTGATGTAAAGGAGCACTGTGATGGGGATACCTGATGTAAAGGAGCACTGTGATAGGGATACCTGATATAAAGGAGCACTGTGATGGGAATACCTGATGTAAGGGGGCACTCTGACGGGGACACCTGATGTGATGGGGACACCTGACATAAGGGGGCACTCTGATGGCAATACCTGATTTAAAGGGGCACTCTGACGGGGACACCTGATGTAAGGGGGCACGCTGATGGGAATATCTGATGTATGGTGGCACTGTGATGGGGACACTTGATGTAAAGGGGCACTCTGATGGGCACACCTGATGTGATGGGGACATCTGATGTAAAGGGACACTCTGATAGGGATACCTGATGTAAGGGGGCACTATGATGGGCACACCTGATGTAAAGGGGCACTCTGATGGGCACACCTGATGTGATGGGGACACCTGATGTAAAGGGGCACTATGATGGGCACACCTGATGTGATGGGTACACCTGATGTAAGAGGGCACTGTGATGGGGACACCTCATGTAAAGGGGCACACCTGATGGGCACACCTGATGATATCTAATGTGAGGGGGCACCCTGATGGGGACAAATGATGTAAGGGGGCACACTGATGGGGGGCACTTGCACCCCCTTCCTGCCCAGGCCAATTTACAGCTTTCAGCGCTGTCACCCTTTAAATGATAATTGCACGGTCATGCAACATTGTACCCAAACTAAATTTTTATCATTTTGTTCACACAAATAGAGATTTTTTTTTTGGTGGTATTTATTCAACGCTTTTTTTTTTGCTAAATAAAAAAAAGACTGGCAATTTTGGGGGGAAAAAAACACAATTTTCTTCGTTTATGTTAAAATTTTTTGCAAATAAATAATCTTTCTTCATAAATTTAGCCCAAAATGTATTCTACTAAATTCCTTTGGTAAAAATAACCCAAATCAGTGAATATTATTTAGTCTGTAGAAAAGTTATAGAGTCCTCAAACCATGGTAAATATCATTAAGCACTGATCTCATTTTTTGAGGCCCGAAAATGCCTGGACAGTACAAATACCCCCCCCCCCCCCCCCCCCCCCGCCATTACCCATTTTTGGAAAGCAGAGAGTCCAATGTATTTCTTAAGAGGCATGGTGGATTTTTTAAATTTGTAATTTTTTTGTCCAAATTTTTTAGAAATTGAAGTAATTAAAAAAAAAAAAAGTCACAATTTTTGTTTTGCATATACTGTCACCAGTGCAGTACAGCGTCATCATATAACTGGTGTGGCGGTGATCAGGGACACTGACTGGCGACAGCACAAAAAAAAATAATAATAATAATTATCCCTTTCATGACTAAGCCTATTTTTGAAATTTGATGTTTACAAGTTAAAATCCGTATTTTTTGCTAGAAAATTACTTAGAACCCCCAAACATTATATATATTTTTTTAGCAGAGAATCTGGAGAACAAAATGGAGATTGTTGCAATATTTTATATCACACAGTATTTGTGCAGCGGTGTTTTAAACGCAAATTTTTTGGAAAAGGGACAGTTTCATGAATTTTAAAAAATCCAAACAGTAAAGTTACGCCAATTTTTTTTGTATAATGTGAAAGATGATGTTACGCCAAGTAAATAGATACCAAACATGTCACGCTTTATAATTGCACGCACTCGTGGAATGGCGACAAACTACGGTACCTAAGAATTTCCATAGGCGACATTTAAAAAAAAATTTCGGTTACCAGGTTGGAGTTACAGTCGAGGTCTAGTCCTAGAATTATTGCTCTCACTCTGACGATCGCGGCGATACCTCACATGTGTGGTTTACATATGCGGGCGCGACCTCCGTATGCGTTTTCTTTGCTGCACGAGCTCGCGGGGACGGGGGAGCTTTAAATTTTTTTTTTCTAATTTATTTTATTTAATTATATATTTATAAATTGTGTTAAAAAAAAAAATTTTGATGACTTTTATTGCTGTCACAAGGAATGTAAACATCCCTTGTGACAGTAACAGGTGATGACAGGTACTCTTTATGGAGTCTTTTAGACCCCCGATCCCTCCTTTGCACTTCAAAGTATTCAGATCGCCGAAAACAGCGATTCCGAATACGGTGTATTTTTTTAAATCGGTGCCATTGGCAGCCGAGTAAATGGGAAATGACGTCATGACGTCATTACGCGTTTACAATTAGGAAGGCTGGAACAAAGCCGCCCACAGCTTCATTCCAGCCCGCCCCCAGCCGTCAAAGGTAGCCGATTGGCCACCGGGCCTCCCGATCGAACGGGAGGCCCAGTAAGAGCGGCGGGAGGCGGCGGGAGGGGGGGATGACCCCTCCTGCTCCTCCGGTATAACAGCCAAGCGGCTTTAGCCGCATCGGTTGTTATATTTAGATAGCCGATCGCCGGCTCTAAACAAAGGTACCGGGATGATGCCTGCAGCTACATATATATATATATATATATATATGTGTAGCACTAACTCTCGGTGTAGCTGCTGGTTTAAAGCGGGCTGTTACCTTCACTCTCGACACCTCTGTTTCACCGGCACCAGGTCTAGGGTTCCGTTGAGTTTACCTCTAGACGATATAGGCACCAAACACTTGAGTAGGTTTTCCAATGCTTTAATGAACAAATAAAGGAAGTAGCAGGAAAGAGGCAGAAGGAAAGCTGCAGGGAAGCTCAAATACCTTTTCTTAGTATTCTTCAGAACATTCTTTGTAATTGAACACTTGTAGTTGGATGCACTCCCCTTGTGGGATTCAATCTTTGCCCGCCTGGATAGACCTCTCTCACTTGTCTAGCAGCCAGTATGTAACACAAACAAAAGTCTCTGCCACAGACTTGTTTGAAATAAAACCCGTACGATCCTCTGCCACAGGATGTATTGGTTTATGATGAATGTCAGACACAATACTTGAACCTTTAAGCCAACCCGGCAGTACTATGCAGTAAAACTACTTCAGGATACGTCCTCCAAACCGAGTCACCAGGCCCCTCTCCAGACCAGCACTCTGCATGATCCTTCCATGACGGGTCCTCCCCTGGGATCTCCTCGGTTGTCCAGCTTCTTCACTCAGGATAGACAGCTCAGGACCATTCCTCGGCTGCAGTGGTAGGCCCCAGACAGACTTCTGGGCCACCCACACGCTTGGTGAGAAGGAGACAACCGTTGGAGTGATTATTTGCAAATAGAAGAAATACAAAATAACCATCAATCGTCCTCGGTCTGGAGCTCCAAAGCAAGATTCCACCTCATGGGGTGGGATGATTATGAGAAAAGTGAGGGATCAGCTCAGAACTACACGGGAGGAGCTTGTGATGATCTCAAGGCAGTTGGGACCACAGTCACCAAACAAACCATTGGGATAACACAATCCTGTAGAGCCCGCAAGGTCCCCCTCCTCAGGAAGGAGCCAATGAACATCTAAATGATTCAGAGAAGGGTCGGGAGAAAGTGCTGTGGTCAGATGAGACCAAAATTGATCTCTTTGGCATTAAATCATCTCGCCGTGTTTGGTGGAAGAAAAATGCTGACTATGACCCTAAGAACACCATCCCTACAGTCAAGCACGGAGGTGGAAACATTATGCTTTGGGGCTGTTTCTCTGATAAAGGTACAGGATGACTTTGCCGCATTGAGGGACCAATGGACGGGGCCATGTATTGTAAAATCTTGGATGAAAACCTCCTTCCCTCAGTCAGAACACTGAAGATGGGTCATGGATGGGTCTTCTAGCATGACAATGACCCAAAAACATACCACCAAGGCAACAAAGGAGTGGCTCAAGAAGGAGCACAATAAGGTCATGGAGTGGCTAGCCAGTCTCCAGACCTTAATCCTATAGAAAATGTATGGAGGGAGCTGAAACCTCGAGTTGCCAAGTGACAGCCAAGAAACCTTAAGGATATAGAGAAGATCTGTAAAGAAGAGTGGACCAAAATCCCTCATGAGATGTGTGCAAACCTGGTCACCAACTACAAGAAACGTCTGACTCTGTGATCGCCAACAAGGGTTTCTCCACCAACTACCAAGTCATGTTTTGCTTGGGGATCAAATACTTATTTTACACTTTACTGAACTGCAACTCCATTTATAACATTTGTACCGTGTGTTTTTTCTGTATTTTTGGTTGATATTCTGTCTCTATCATTTAAAATACACCTATGATAAAAATGATATCTTTGTAAGTGGGCAAACTTACAAAATCTGCAGGGGATCAAATCATTATTTCCCCCACTGTATGCTTGAGGTGCCGTTAACAATTAATGCCACAGCAAGCGCAACTCGCAAATTGCAGCATGTTTGCAGTCATAAACGCAGCCTTAAGCCTTTCAGTAGCAATTAATTGCCCCATGTAGCTTGGCGTTCAAAGTCTGCCCCAATCCCGGGAACAAATGTGCAACGCAGAGACATCTGCATCACATTTTGTTGAGTCCCATGAACTTTTCTTAGTATGGAATGGACAAATATTGACACTGCCTGCACACTCAGCGAGGAGGTGAGGCCCCCCGGATAAAAATCATTTCATATATCACTGTGAAAATCTGCACCGTCCTTTAAAATACTGCAGCTTGGTACTTGGGCAGCGCAGGATTCGCTGACTCTGATTGGCTGATGACGGTGGAGTAACGTGTCTGCCTCATTGCTGCCTACTCGCTGTGCGCCTCTGGCTGCCAATTCTGTCTCTCCCCAGTTCATTAGTAAACAAGCTGCTTAAATATGACGAGAAAGTCAAATCTCTCCGGAGATACATGTGTTGCAAATAAATAATTGATTTCAGAGCCCCGGGCTGAGCTTAAATCCCGTATCCCAGAGCAGCCAAGAATACGACGCTTTTCATCATTCACGCGTAAAGAGTGGAGATGATTTATCTATCTGTTTGTCTATTTGCACTGATCAGCCATAACCTCATGGCCACCCATGTAATATTGAGTAGCCCCCCCCCCCCCTTTTGAGGCTGTAGGTAGGTTGCTAGGATGTTAGGCAAATTTAGTCTTTTGGCTCCTCTGTAATCATTGGAGCAGTTGTTGATTGCTTTTAGCTGCTCTGGATCTCACATGCTGCCTGCAGATTTGATTGCTCTCCCCTGTTTTCAAGAGGCTTCTGGAATATAGAAGGTTGGGCAAGGCAAATGGGCAACTAGGCGCATCATCCAATCCCTGGGGAGGTGTGCCCTGTAGGTGGCTGGAGAGGCATATAAAGAGTCTGAGAGTCAGAACAGCAGGAGTTTTCTTCTGCCTGTAGGAGGGAATCCACCTGTCTACCCTGTTTCCCCGAAAATAAGACCTAGCGTGATTGTCGGTGATGGCTGAAATATAAGCCCTACCCCCCAAATAAGCCCTACCCTGTTTCCCCGAAAATAAGCCCTACACTGAAAATAAGACCTACAAGGACTTTAACTAGGGCTTATTTGGGGGGTAGGGCTTATATTGCAGCACTCACCGACAATCACGCTAGGTCTTATTTTCGGGGAAACAGGGTAGGTAGGGGTGGCTACCCCCATCTGCAGCATCCATCCTAAATCCAGCTAATATTCATTGAGGTCCCAGCTGCAGCATAGCTGGGGGGGGGTCTACTCCTGAAGATCTATTTTTGAAATCAGTCAAGGGAACCGAAAGGGCTTGTAGCACGGCTCCAACCTGGAGGATTCAGGATCTCCCCACCGGAACTCAGAACATGTGAGCAGGCATCAATCCAAAAGTGTACCAAAGGAGAGATTCTGCTCAAACCAACATGATGTAGTCACAGTGTAGTCTCCGGCCACGCTGCCTGATGTGTTTTGCCATACCTGTCAGGGCTTGGTCACAGAAGTGGGCAGGTTGAAACTTGTCAGGGGGAGTGGCCAGCGCAGTGTTAGCTATGGCCATGCACCGTGGCTTCGTCGGGTTGGTTTCAGTGACGTTTCTCCTTTGCTATGGTCAAGGGAGCCTCACATAAATTAGAAGGAGTCTGCCTGTCCTGGGGCATGGTAAGCAGTCACTTCTCCCTCACTGAAGAGTGTCTGGCGGATACTGGAAGGAGGCATCCGGTGGTCCTGTGACATTGTGAGTACTGACCTGGGCTCAGGGTTCTTGAGACTATGTGCTGTTAAATTTGGGTGGAGGAGCCAGTAATATTCCTGACCGGGATAGCTCGATATTCCGTGACTAGCACAAGGCTGTCTCCCAGGGGCCATACATCATTGTCTAAATATTCAAATTTTGCTACACATTGTGGACAATTTCTCAGTTTCATATTTGGACTATTTTTCCCGGTGGGTGTCTTCATTGCTTGGTGGGCTTTGTCCACTCTTTGTGCCCCTGTCCCTGGAACCGTCTGTCTTTTTCTGCTCCTCTCTTACTAGCAGATTGGGCTGGCCTGACCTATCTGTGCATAGATCCTGACGGTGGTGTAGTAGAACCTGTTTCTAGTGGGATGGTACCCTCTGAACCAGTTTCTGGATACTTATAATTGAGACTTATCTCTCTGCAAGACAGAGAGGTCCGTTCTCTTTATTTGTAGAACCTTGACTGTATCCTGAAGAAGCCTAATGGTGAAACGCGTAGATACACAAGGGCTCACTGCACATTATGTATCGGTATACATGTTTTTTAATTTTTTCTGTATTGTTCTATTCATGTTGTGTATTTTTCAATAAATAGTGTTTATTCTCATACTTCTTTGTTGTTTCCTATGCCTCTAAAGTCCGACCTAGGTTTACTGTTATAGTACACCTTTTTTCCTTGTTCATTCCCTTGGCTTTGTAGTGGAAACAGTTAAATGCAAATTCTAAATTTAGGTAGACCTTCACAGTGCCACATCCAGTTATCTATACACAGAGAACAAGACTGGAGCAACTATGGACTTTTACCTGTTTTTGATGGCTACACTATCAGCAATCCAGTGTTTCATGCATTGTCCAGCACTACTTCATGTTCATTTACATCTCTCCGTTTCTGGGTTGGGTATCACTCTGGTATTGGTCACTCAAAGTGTAGAGGGTGTTGCAATTTGGTTTTAATGTGTAAATTTTAGTTGTTGGTGAAATAAAATGCTATTTTCAACATTAGTTGCCTCATGTTGCACTGATAAAGTCTGTCTTGTTTCAACATATAGGGGTCCTATTGTTCTTTGTGATTAAACACAAAATCCTTTCTTTAGAGCCACAAGAGCAGTGGCGGCCCGTCCGCAGAGGGCGCACGGGCACCTCCCCTATCAACAAATTAGTGGCGCCCACCATGGATTCCAATGCGGGGTGTTTTTTTGAAGCACCTGATTAGAGTTAGAGGCTCTAATAGGCTTCAAAAAAGGGTGAGCTCTGAGCACAGAGCATTGCGCCGCGAGCCCACCCAGTTGTGTGAACATAGCAAATACATTTTCGCTATTATCATACTAAAGTTCCTCCCCGCCAATCAGAAGGCAGGTCTGCGAGACCTGTTTCCCGATTGGCCAAAGCGTCAGGCGATCCTTTTGGATGCCTAGCGCTTTGGCAGAAGACACACTGCGGAGGAAGGTGGAGGAGCGGACACCGGAGCCGGAACGGTCACTGCCTACTCCGGGAGAGGACACCACAGCCCCGTCACCCGAGCGGGTAAGTGCCAGACCGCACTACTTGGGGGAGTGTGTGCTATTTCAGTGCTGTGCCATGCCACCGGGGTGGTGGTGTTTGTTTGCCACCCCCCCAAAAGAAGAACCCACCAGCCGCCACTGGACAAGAGCATAGTCCCTTCACATGGAATCAGATAAACTAAGCTCTTCATGAAACACAGCTGACTCTCTAGCACAGGAGGGGTAGCAGCAGTCCAAAAGTCTCTAAATGACCAGGGACAGTTGGTTGCCTCCTTCCAACTTCAGTGATACCAGATTAGATCTTCAGCAGACAGCCCCTCATTTATCTCTCGGTATATTCCTGGACCTCTCTGCTGCCTCTGATACGGTTGACCACCCCCTCCTCCTCAAAAAACTCCACGCCTTTGGTCTCCATGACTGTACTCTTCGCTGGTTCTCTTCCTACTTATCCAACCGCACCCTTAGCATTTCTTACAACTCTACTTCCTCTTCTCCTCTTCCTTTCTCTGTTGGGGTCCCTCAGGGTTCTGTTCCTGGACCTCTACTATTTTCAATCTACACCTCCTCCCTGGGTCAACTGGCAGCCTCCCATGACTTCCAATACCACCTCTACGCTGACGACACCCAAATCTATTTCTCTACCCCTCAGCTCACTCCCTCTGTCTCCTCACGTATCACTAATTTACTATCAGATATATCAGTCTGGATGTCACACCACTTCCTCAAACTTAATCTATCCAAAACCAAACTTATAATTTTTCCTTCCCCCATATGCTCCTTCCCCTGATCTCTCTGTCAAAATGGATGGCACAACTATAAGTCCATCCGCACATGCCAAGGTTCTAGGTGAAGTCCTAGACTCTGAACTCTCCTTCAAGCAACACATCCAATCACTGTCCAAATCTTGCCGCCTCAACCTCCGCAACATCTCCAAAATACGCCCCTTTCTAACCAATGACACAACAAAGCTCTTAATTCACTCTCTGGTTATCTCTCGCCTCGACTACTGCAACTCCCTTCTCATTGGCTTACCTCTACATAGTCTATCACCTCTTCAATCCATCATGAATGCTGCTGCCAGACTCATCCAGCTTACCAATCGCTCTGTCTCTGCCACTCCTCTCTGTCAATCCCTCCACTGGCTTCCGCTCGGCCAAAGAATTCAATTCAAAATAAAAACAACTACTTACAAAGCCATCCACAATTTCGCCCCCAGCTACATCACTAGCTTAGTCTCTAGATATCAACCTACACGTTCTCTTCGTTCCTCTCAAGACCTTCTGCTCTATAGCTCCTTCGTCACCTCCTCCCATGCTCGCCTCCAGGACTTTTCCAAAGCCTCTCCAATCCTATGGAATGCCCTACCCCAATCTGTCCGCCTATCTCCTACTCTATTAGCTTTTGGACGATCCCTGAAAACCCTTCTCTTCAGAGAAGCCTACCCTACCCACATCTAACAACTGTATTTTCATTTTCTCCATCAGCTCATCCCCCACAGTTATTACCTTTTGTTTCCACTTGACCCTCCCTTCTAGATTGTAAGCTTTAATGAGCAGGGCCCTCTGATCCCTCCTGTATTGATTTGTATTGTAAGTGTACTGTCTGCCCTCATGTTGTAAAGCGCTGTGCAAACTGTTGGCGCTATATAAATCCTGTATTATATAAATAATAATATTCAGCATCCAGGCCCTCAGGTTGTCCACCTGAGGCCTCACAAACAGCAAGCACACGGCTAATAATTACCTGAGCCCGATCTTGATCCAGCGATGTGCACGGGAGCCGCTGCTCTCCCAGCTCTCTGCCTCCTCATTGGCTGAGACACAGCAGGGTGAGCCATTGGCACCCGCTACTGTCAATCACAGTCAGTGAGGCGGGGCCAGGGGCGGGGTTGAGCCCCGTTCTGTGTGGCTTATGGGCACACAAAGCGGGGCCTCGGGAGGGAGCACGTATGAGTGCCCCCCCCCCCCCCATAGCAAGTGGCTTGCTATGGGTGCACTCAGCAGAGGGAGGAGCCCAGGGACTTGACGGGGGGACCCCAGAAGAGGAGGATCAGAAGACCCCAGAAGAAGAGGATCGGGGCTGCTCTGTGCATTACACAGAAGGAATGACATGTTTGTTATTTTTAAAATGTAAACATTGTACCTTTAATATCACTCTAAAGGGGAGCTCCAATCGTTTTTATGTTTATTTAGCCTGGGTTCACACGGATGCGATGTGGGAAACGCAGCGAATCCTGTGCGTTTCCCACACCGCATTGCAATCGCAAGGCATCCATGTGATCTGCTGCTGGCGTCAATGTTATCTTAACAACACCCTGAAACAGCTTGCAAAACGCAGTGAGAACACCAGAATTGCATCGCATGGGTGTGAACACCCGTGTAATGGAACTCAGATGCAGGGGGAAAAAAGGTTCCTGCATCATTTTAGTGCGGTTGTGATGCGATTTCAGTCATACAAAATGTATGGCTGAAATCACATCGCACAGACATTGCATGTGATGTGCACAGGAATTGATAAACACCCACCCACCTGTCCCACGGTCCAACGATGGGGGCGCCCAAAATCAACGCTTCTCTGCCTCTTCACTCCCCGTCCCCGGCATTTCAGCTGTGGGTACCAGGCTGTGACAGCGTGCGACTTCACAGACGGGTGTGCGCTGCACATTTGTGAGTCGCACTGCGCCTGCTGAATGGTCTGGCAGTCTTCTGGGACCTCTGATGGGAGCCCAGATGACTGCAGGGAGGGAGGGGAAGAGGAGAACTTCTGCTTGGATCACCTAGGCAAAACTAGGTGCCTGTCCCCCCCCCCCCAAAAAAAAAGGATGGTCTGTGCTTAACCACATTCTGGCTGCACCGGGATGATATGCAGCTGCAGGCATCACCCCGGTACCATTTTTTAGAGCCGACGGTTGGCTTTCTTCTGATAACAAGCGATGCGGCTAAGCTCGAATGTTATCACAAACTGTCGCCTTCTGCGGCTCTGTCCAGGCTCTCCTGTCAAGTGGTGGCTGGTGTTTTTTTTTGGGGGGGGAGGGCACTAAACACCCCCCCTCCCAGCACTTATACCATTTGGGTTGTGGGCTCCTATGGACGGTGGGCAGGTTTCGGGCTACTACGGGCGGCAGGAGGGTTGCGGGCTTCTACGGGCGGCAGGAGGGTTGCGGGCTCCTACAGGCGGCAGGAGGGTTGTGGGCTTCTACGTGTGGCAGGAGGGTTGCGGGCTCCTACGGGCGGCAGGAGGGTTGCGGGCTTCTACGGGTGGCAGGAGGGTTGCGGGC
Source organism: Lithobates septentrionalis (assembly GCA_037952835.1). Classification (NCBI taxonomy): domain Eukaryota; kingdom Metazoa; phylum Chordata; class Amphibia; order Anura; family Ranidae; genus Lithobates; species Lithobates septentrionalis. Next base: position 337,928 of record JBBDGP010002693.1, on the reverse strand, counting down.
TCCTACGGGCGGCAGGCACCCGCTCCTGTGTCCTCTCCATCTCTCCTCCCTCCTCCTTCTAGGATCGCCTGTCATTTCAGCTAATTGGGTGACGGGTCTCAAGACCTGCTTTCTGATTGGCCAGGGGGAGTATCAGTGCGGCAATAGCGAATGTTCATTCGCTATTGTCACACAACTGGGTGGGATCGGGGTGCAGTGCTCTGCCCTCTCTTTTTTGAAGCCTATTAGAGCCTCTGGCTCTTATCACGTGCTCCATAAAAATACAACTCCCCCCCCGTTGGAATCCATGTGTCAGGTGCCCTGTGCCCTGTGTGTAGATCAGGGGGCTAGACACATGGATTGGGCGGGGCGGTGCCGTGCGCCCCGAATGGAAGGGCCACCGCTGCTTCCGTCCCACCTGAAGGCCTGAGCGACTTTACTCAGTGTTCAAAACAGCTAAAATTGGCATTTTGAATGCTTTTACGGGCAAAGGAGAGATTTGGGGTCTTATAGATCCCTCCAAAAAAATACCTGACACGTGACTATTGCTGTCACATGGGATGTTTACATTCCTTGTGACAGCAATAAAAGTGATAAAAAAAAAGGACAGTATGAGAATAAAAATAAATAAATAAATAATAAAAAAATAATTTAAAGCGCCCCATCCCGATGCGCTCACGCACAGAAGCAAACGCACACATAAATCGCGCCAGCAAAATGTAAACAATGTTAAACCCACACATGTGAGGTATTGCTGCAATCATTAGAGCGAGAGCAATAATTCTAGCCATAGACTTCCTCTGTAACTCTAAACTGGTAACCATTAACATTTTTAAAGCGCCGCCTATGGAGCTTTTTAAGTACGGTAGTTTGTCGCCATTCCACGAGTGCGCGCAATTGAAAAGCATGACATGTTAGGTATCTATTTACTCGGCGTAACATCATCTTTCACATTATACAAAAAAACTGGGCTAACTTTACTTTTTTTTTTTTTGTTTTTTTTTGTTTATTCGTGAAGGTGTATTTTTTCCCAAAAAATTGCATTTGAAAGACCGCTGCGCAAGTACCGTGTGACATAAAATATTGCAACGACTGGCATTTTATTCTCTAGGGTCTGTGCTGAAAAAATAAATATCTATATAATGTTTGGGGGTTCTAAGTAATTTTCTAGCAAAAAAAAACTGTTTTTATCTTGCAAGCAACAAGTGTCAGAAAAAGGCTCGGTCTTCAAGTGGTTAAAGCGGAATTTCCCTTTTTGGGTGGAGCTCAGATTTAAGGTAAAAAAAAAACTTCAGCCTTCAGAACCACTTTAAGCTACAGTGGAGTCCTCCTTTAAATGTGATAGAGGCAACATTGTAACATAAAAGAGATCAGGGAACACATTGTTTCCTAATTGAGGGGGAAGGGATCCTGGAGAACTAATTGAAGGTAATTAGTCTGGTAAACCTAATTAATGTGAGAGTCCGAGTCATTAGCCGATGTGATGAGTGTCGCATCCCTTCTGCCTTTGTCATAATTTGATTTTGGTTTTGAATAACTCCGAGGAAGTCCAGCTGGTCACCGGCGTCCTGGAGACACAGGAAGCTCTCCGGTAACAATGAATTTCATTTTATTTTGAGGATTATCAGCCAACGTTTTCAAATGGTTTTCAGGGACGGGCTGCTGATGCGATGTGTCAATGATCTCTGGAGGAAGGACCACAGGGGGCACTTTTTTGGGGATAAATCTGTTAGCCCATGTTCACATTTGACATGTCATTTCGCCGGCTTTCGCTGGCGACGGCACAGTCCGAATCGGTGTGACGCTGACTTTGCGGCGCCGCACCGATTCCCAAGAATTGGTAAGCTGCAATACAATAAATGTGACAGAGATCGTTGATCCTTCCTACCCCCCCCCCACCCCACCCCAGGTGTTCTGAACTGTTTAAAGGGACAGTTAGCGCCTTTCCTCAGCGCTGTCACTGTGTGAGGAAAGGAAAGCCGATAACATTTACACACACATTTATCAGTGCCAATCAGTGCCCATCAGTGCAGCATACCAGTGCTGTATATCAGTGCCACCTATTGGTGTCCACCAGTGCAGCATATCAGTGTCCCTCAGTGCCGCCTATCAGTGCCCATCAGTACTGCATATCAGTCCCCATATATGCTGCCCATTAGTGCTGCCTCATCAGTGCCTATCATTACAACCTCATCAGTGCCCATCAGTGCCACCTTATCAGTGCAGCCTCATCAGTGTTCATTAATGCACATCAGTGCCCATCAGCCCAGCCTCTTCGGTGCCCATCAGTGCTGCATATCAGTCCCCATGTATGCTGCCCATTAGTGCCGCCTCATCAGTGCCTATCAATACATCCACATCAGTGCCCATCAGTGCAGCCTTTTCAGTGCCCATCAGCGATGAAGAAAAATTATTTGTAACATTTTATAACACAAAGAAAAACATTTTTTTCTTTTTTTTTTTTCAAAATTGTTGATCTTTTTTTCATTTTTCTAGCAAAAAATAAAAAAAACCCCAGTGGTGCTTAACTACCACTAAAAGAAAGCTCTATCTGTGTCAAAAAAATGATAACCATTTCATACAGGCACAGTGCTGCATGACCGCGCAATTGTCATTCAAATTGTGAGAGTGCTGAAAAGCTGGAAATGGGCCTGGGCAGGTGACAGTGCCCGGTATACAAGGGGTTAAACTTCAGTTTTTCAGACTCAAGGGATGCCAGAAGAACATTCTACTCGCTAAATCTCTATAAGTAGCCTCTGTAGGTTTGTGTGACCAATAGGTGGAGTTACAAGTTTAGGTTTGGCAGGTATTACACCAACCAAGTGAGAAATCTGACCCACGGCCATTCACCTCTAGGACACGGCAAAGTCGCCCATTTGCCCCCCATGATAGATAATGGAAAAGGAGAATTGACTGATTCTCCGGAGATGACGGAGACGGGACCTACGGAGGAGCACTGGGGGGAAATGAATTCAGAATCGGTACAAGAGAGCCTGAGGAACAGCAATACAATCCCCCCCCCCCCCCCCCCCGTATCTCCCCTGTGTAATGCAAATGTTCCCGAGACGTATTGATAGTACTTCTCTAAAAAAATAAAAATAAAAAAAGATTACGACTTTCCCAGTGCGACAGATTTCGATGAAAGTGCGCGCTGGTAAAAAGCTATTACCGCAGACAAAGAGAGGCTTTGTCATGGGCTGCACCCGGATAAAAAAACAAATCAGAGCCGCGTTGGATTAAGTTCACAGACGTTCTTGTTAGAAGAACACGGCTTTTCAGTGAGATGAAAGTCAGGAAGCCAGAAAAAGGCTCATTCTTATATTTGTCCTGCGTCAAGCAATCCTCGAGAAGCCAATTGCACTCCTTGGGTTTACTCATGTGTTTGTTCTACCCAAAAAAATTCTCAGCCGATGTGTACCGGGCTCCACGATTGATGCCTGAAGGAACAAGAGGTTGTATTAAAGCATCTACATATCAAACACATGCACACATACACTATATTGCCAAAAGTATTGGGACACCTGCCTTTACACGCACATGAACTTTGATGGTATCCCAGCATTGGCCCCGCCCTTTGCAGCTATAACCGCATCAAATCTTCTGGGAAGGCCGTCCACAAGGTTTAGGAGTGTGTCTATGGGAACTTCTTCCAGAAGTGCATTTGTGAGGTCAGGCACTGATGTGCCCATTATTGCAGCCTCATCAATGCCCATTACGACAGCCCTGCCTCATCAATGCCCATCAGTGCAGCCTCATCAATGCCCATCACGACAGCCCTGCCTCATCAATAGCCATCAGTGCAGCCTCATCAATGCCCATCACGACAGCCCTGCCTCATCAATAGCCATCAGTGCAGCCTCATCAATGCCCATCACGACAGCCCTGCCTCATCAATAGCCATCAGTGCAGCCTCATCAATGCCCATAACGACAGCCCTGCCTGATCAATGCCCATCAGTGCAGCCTCATCAATGCCATCACGACAGCCCTGCCTCATCAGTGCCCATCAGGACAGCCTCATCAGTGCCCATCAGGACAGCGTCATCAATGCCCATCAGTGTAGCCTCAACAGCGCATCAGTGCAGTTTTTTTTTCAGCACACGTCAGTGAAGAAAAATTACTTACCGTATTTATCGGCGTATAACATGCACTTTTTTTTCCCCTTAAAATCAGGGGAAAATCGTGGGTGCATGTTATACGCCGATCCCCCGCCGATCTCCGCTGACTGTGAGCGGAGCGATTACGCCGAGATACACATAGCCGAGTGTACTCGGCTCTTCTCGGCTCCGCTCACAGTCACGCCCAGTCCCGCCCTATGATGGACATAACACAGGTCCAATGGCGGGACTGGGCGTGACTGTGAGCGGAGCCGAGAAGAGCTGAGTACACTCGGCTATGTGTATCTCTTGGCTCCGCCCAGTCCCTGCAAACTCGGCGGCACTCGCTCTCCGCCGAGTCCCTAAGATCGGCGCCATATTTAAATCTTAACAAGGCTGCAATGGACACTGGGGAAGGCTGCAAGGCTGCACTGGGGGTAGGCTGCAAGGCTGCACTGGGGCAAGGCTGCAATGGACACTGGGGAAGGCTGCACTGGGGAAGGCTGCACTGACAAGGCTGCAATGACACTGACAAGGCTGCAGATGGACTCTGATAAGGCTGCATTGATGGGCATTCAAATGTAAGTTTTTTTCCTTAAACTTCCCTCCTAAACTTGGGGTGCGTGTTATACGCCGATAAATACGGTATTTTTCTAAATTTTATAACAGAAACTAAGAAAAACTTTTTTCTTTTTAAACATTTTAAATCGGAGTTCCACCCAATAATGGAACTTCTGCTTATCCAGTTCCTTCCCCCCCCCCCCGTCCGGTGTCACATTTGCCACCTTTCAGGGGGGAGGGGGAGCAGATGTCTAATGCAGAATCCGTGGCAATCTAAGCCATGTCCGGCCCCTCCCCCCCCCACCCCACCCCCCGCTGTCTTCTGGGAGACACACAGGTCCCAGAAGACAGCAGGGAGCACTCAGAACGCGCAGCGAGACTCGCGCATGCGCAGTAGGGAACCAGGCTGTGAAGCCACAAGGCTTCAGTTCCCGAGTCCCTTACTGAAGATGCCGGCGCCTCCACCCGGAGCCGAGGGACGGGTCAGCTCTGGGTGAGGACATCGCGGGCGCCCTGGACAGGTGAGTGTCCTTATTTTAAAAGTCAGCAGCTGCAGTATTTGTAGCTGCTGACTTTTATTTATTTTTTTTTCCGGCTTTAAGTCTTTTTTCGTTTGTTAAAAAAAATTAAAACCCCAGTGGTGATTAAATACCACCAAAAGAAAGCTCTGTCTCAAAAAATGATCATTTCATTTAAGCACAGTGTTGACTGCATAATTGTCATTCAAAGTATGACAACAGCGAAATCTGAAAACTGGCCTGGGTAGGAGGGGGGTGAAAGTGCCCGGTATTGAAGTGGTTGACTTACATCAGTCATTCAAATTCATATATTGGTAGAGTAATTCTTTCTTTATGCAAAGGTACTACTCAACATAGTCTCCAACAAAAGTGATACATTTGCACCATCACTGAACTACCGAAAACCTATGTAGCACCTTCCTAGCATAGGAGGCTAGGTAAATTTAGTTTTTGGCTCCATCTGTAGTCAAGGGAGCAGTGATTGTATGTTCAGGTTTCACAGGCTGGGGGTTTGATTGCTTTTCCCTGCCTTTGGAAGAAGCTTCCAGATTATAAGGAGGGGGGTTTGGATGATCAGCCTGAATATTTATCATGGCCTGGCCAATCACTAAAGTGTCTGGAAGGTGGCTGGAGAGGTGAATAATAGTCTGAAGCCAATGAGAGATTGTTCCACTCCCTGGGAGGGTTTTAGAGTCTCAGGGGCTGCTGCCCCTCTGAGGTAGGCTGTGGACTGTGTAGCTGTTCTTGAGTCCTCAGCGTTGTTAGGGCTGAGGGCCTGGAGTGATCTTCTGAGAGGCTGGCTGTAGGACTACAGCATAAGTGTCAGGAGAAGGATTGTCTCCCTTACTGGACTGTGTCTAGAAGGTGTGCAGCTGTCCTGGGGACTTGTGAGTAATGACCCTGAACTGATTCCTGGCGACTGTATTTTGGGATATAAGTGGCAGGGGTAGCTTGGACTGAGGCAGATCTCATAGGGTTACAAAATACTGGCCCTTCCCCTGTCCTCAGCAGAATCCTGGAGTGAGAGCCGAGAGAAGAGTGTCCTTCTGTTTACTGTGCAGCGTTTTGGAACCCCATACCCTAACCCCCTCCAATTTATAGTTCTTCAAGCACTACATTTCCAAAAGACATCCCCTAGACCAGCCTTTCTCAACCTTTTCAACACAGAGGAACCCTTGAAATAGTTCTCCAGTCTCGGGGAACCCCTGCTAAAAATGAGAAATCTACAACTCTTGATACATTAGTGTGATGGTCAGTGGGAAGAATGGTCCTTACACTTGTGGTCATTGGGAAGAATTACCTCCATACAGATAGCTAAAAAGATCAATGGTGTCAGTGGGAACTTATCTGAGAGGCAGAAATGGCCCAATGCTGAAGGAACCTCTAGCAACCTCTAGAGCAGTGGTTCTCAACTCCGGTCCTCAGGACCCACTAACAGGCCAGAATTTAAGTATTACCTTGGGGAGATGCAGACTAGAATACTGCAATCAGTGAGCAGCAAATGATATCACCTGGGATGTATTTCAGTTATCCTGCAAACCTGGCCTGTTAGTGGGTCTCGAGGACAGGAGTTGAGAACCACTGCTCTAGAGGAACCCTAGGGTTCCACGGAACCCTGGTTTAGAATCACTGCCCTAGACTGAGTCATTGGAACTGGATGGCCTGTGTTTGGTGGTGGGCAGCCTCTGTCGTATTAGGGAAAACCCAGCTGTTACCAGTGACCCCTGCACTGCGTGGGTAACTCTACACCTCTTTGAGAAAATTCAGGTGTACACTGTTGTACTGATTTCTTCACAGGCACTTTCACCTCGTCTGTTTCATCTAATAGTTATCTCTGAAGACTGAAACAAGTGGAAGTCAGAGGGCATTAGATCTGGGCTATATGAAGGATGGGGGGGATCAGTGACCAGCTAAATTTGCCGATCGCCTGACTTTTTGCCAAAGATGTGTGTGGTCGCGCATCATCATGGTGAGGGTGGATAATTTCCACATTCTGGTTCGGTCTCCTGCTCCTCATGGCTTCTCTAAGCCAGTGTTTCTCAACTCCAGTCCTCAAGGCGCCTCCAACAGGTCATAATTTCAGCAGGTCATGATTTCAGGCTTTCCATTATTTTGCACAGGTGATTTGATCATTTTCACTGCCTTAGTAATTACCACAGCTTTTTCATCTGAGGGAAATCCTGAAAACATGACCCGTTGGAGCACATTGAGGACTGGAGTTGAGAAACACTGCTCAAAGCTTCTGAGTACACCGCTCCCTGATCAATGCTATGGCAACGTTCCAGAAAATTAGTCGGAATGATGGCCTTATCCCAAAAAACAGTCACCATGACTTCCTGTGCTGATCACTGATTTCTGAACCTCATAGGTATTGAAGAAGGAGTGTGACACCATTCCATGGACTGATTCTTCATTTCTGGTTCATTAAGATACACCCATGATTTATCTCTTGTCGTCAGATCTGCAAAAAATGCATCATCATTGGCTTCAAATGCTTACAGCAGATCAGAGCACATTTCCACCCTTCTATCCTTCAAATGCTGAGGTACGTACTTTACACACACTTTCCAATACCCTAAGTCTTCCACCATCTTCTTAATGGCATTGGGGCCACAGTCCAGTTGTGCAGCAAGCCCATAGATTGTGAATCGTCTGTCTGCGTAAATCAATTTTTTCTATTCGCTGACGATTCATGTTAGTGGTCGTATTTGATGGTCTCCTCCCAGAACACGCCTTCTGCACTCCCCATGTGGCGCGCATCAGATGCGCTCTGTGACTGTTGTGTCCCCTGATCACAGATCGATGTAAAGGGCCAATCACAGCGACCCTTTACCATGTGATCAGCTGTGTCCAAACACAGCTGATCACATGTAAACAAACTTGCCGGCATTCTATTCCTCACGCGCTGTACCTGTGTGAGGAAAGGAGAGCTGGTAACCGACAAGGCTGAAAGGGCATATTTACATAGAGAATCAGGGGATTGATCATCAGCTCCCTGACTATCAGTGCAGCCCCATCAGTGCCCATCGGTGCCACCTATCAGTGCCCATTAGTGTAGCTTATCAGTGCCCATCAGTGCAGCCTCATCAGTGCCCATCAGTGCAGCCTCATCAGTGCCCATCAGTGCAGCTTCATAAAGACATATCAGTAAAGAAGAAAAAATACATTTTTTGCGAAGTTTTATAATAACTTTTTTTTTTTCAAAATATTCGGTCTTCTATCAAAAAATACAAAAAAATCCAGCAGTGATTAACCACTTCAATAAAGGGCACTTATACACCTTCCTGCCCAGACCAATTTTCAGCTTTCGGCGCTGTCGCAGTTTGAATGACAATTGCGCAGTCATGCTACACTGTACCCAAATTAAATTTTTATCATTTTGTTCCCAGAAATAGAGCTTTCTTTTGGTGGTATTTGATCACCTCTGCGTTTTTTATTTTTTGTTAAACAAATAAAAAAAGACCGAAAATTTTGAAAAAAAATAAAAGTTTTGCCTTTGTTTCTGTTAAAATTTTTTATAAATAAGTAAGTTTTCTCTTTCACTGATGTGCACTGATAAGGCGGCACTGACAGGCACTGATAAGGAGGCACCGATGAGGTGGCACTGACGATGAGCACTGATATGCGGCACTGATGGGCACTGGTAGGCGGCACTGATGGGTGGCACTGATATGCAGCACTGATGGGCATTGACAGGCGGCACTGATGGGCACTCCTGGGTGGCACTGATGGGCACTGATAGGCAACACTGATGGGCACTGAAAGACTGCAAAGATGGGTTCTTATGGGTGGCACTGATAGGCATGACTAGTGTAGTCCAGATGTACCCCATTTTTACCCATACTGTTAGCCACCCATACTCCACCCTCTTACCAACTTAAATAACGAGAGCACACCTTTCATCTGGAGTATAAATGGCCATAACAGCCTTTTATTAAACAACTGTATAAAAATACCTCCAATATTAACTTCAATGTGAATAACATATACGGTAAACTCAGATAAAACAACATGTTTTAAACAATCTGTTGGTCAATGACGGAGCTACCCCAGTTTACCACATATCCACAAGAGGGCACTGCAGAAACATGTTTCAAAACTCATAAGGCCTCCAGCTGTACCGCTCGGAGACAACCCCCTCCCGCAGTGCAACATACCGGTATTCCTTTCAGGAATACACAGGAGGGGCCATACTATTGCTGACCCCCCACCCCTTTTAACCTTTTATTTACCGCTACCGTCACCGACCAACAACAACAAACCAGCCAACCATCCAGCTGTCATGACGACCAAATGCTTCCAATCCTGAAAAATAAACACACACATTAACAACACTAACAACACATTACACAGGGAGGGAGGGTGGGAAATTCTGCCTCCTCGTGTCTCCTTCCCAGCACACTGTTCCGTTTTTGCTCCTCCCCTCTTTTATATGGCCACTCCTCCTTACTTTCCTGTTATCTCCTCCCACACTTTTCCTTGAAACATTAACCCTATGTGTGTCACTAGACACACTGTCATGCCCGGCCCTGCACTATTCCTCTTCTTTCCATCATTCCGGGCCTCACTGCACTGCTGGGCACTGATAGGCAGCACTGCTGGGCACTGATAGGCGGCACTGATGGGCACTGATATGTGGCACTGATGGGCACTGATACGCGGCACTGATATGAGGCACTGACAGTCATCCCTGGTGGCACAGGCAGTGGTAGGCATTGGAGTGGACATTGATTGGCAGCTGCCTGGGCACACATTGGTAGCTGCCTGTCCACAGATTGGTATTTCCCTGGGGGTCTAGGGGGCATACATGGTGGTCCAGTGTGGATTGCTTCCCTGGTGGTCCTGGGTGGGATCTGAGGCGGGGCTGTGCTGATAAACAATCAGCACAGACCCCCCCTGTCAGGAGAGCACTCGATCGGCTATGTCAGAGGGCGTACCTCGGCAGGCAGGGTGCTCGCGGTGGTGTGCGGCAGGGTGCGTCGGCGCGCGTTGGCGCGCGCGTTCCTGTAGACCCCGCCGTGCGTGCTCCTCGTGGTGCTGGTGTGTGTATCCGGGGTCGTCCTGCTGTGCACGCCGGTGTGCGGGGGCGCGCGCGCGGGCGTCGGCGGGTGCGTGTGCCTGTGTGTGCCGGGGCGCGCGCGTGCACGTCGTTTGGCGCCAAAAGCTGCATTTAAGCCGGCGTGTCCATGTGACCAGTGCTGCCTGATCAACAGCTAGTCGTTCTAGTGCCTGACCTTGTACCTTGTCCGTTCCTGATTACCTGCTGACCCGGCCTTGTCCTCCGATCTCTCTCTGAACTCTGCCTGTACCTGACTTCTGCTTGTTTGACCATCCGCTTGCCTGCTCCACTGTACCGCTGCCGTCTGCCTGTTAACGAACCCGGCCTGTCTCCTGACCATCCGTCTGCCTGCTCCCTTGGATCCAAGTTGCCTGTCTGTTATCTACTCAGCCTGCTTTCCAGAACTACCTGCTCAGTCTTGTGCCTGTGCTCCAGCCACCTTCAGTCTTCCCATCTGTTAACCCTGCAGTATCTGGACAGTGAATACAGGCTCTCATACCACTCCGTACTTTCGTGCCTTCTGTTTACTCTACCAGGGGCCGTCAGTCGGACGCGTAAGGGAGCCTACCCTCTGCCCGAGTGGACTCGCCGGTCTGGTAAGTCGGAGCCTGACAGGCTCTCTTCTACTCTTGTCTGTCAGACGCGAGTGAGGAAAAGCCGATTACCGGCTCTTCCTATTTACATCGTGATCAGCCGTGATTGGACCCTCTGCCCGAGTGGACTCGCCGGTCTGGTAAGTCGGAGCCTGACAGTATCAGGCAGCCATGACCGAGTCCGGGCAGGGGGCCTCTCCCATGGATGAACTCTGCAGACATCTGGCGGGTCTAACCCAGGCTGTGAAGAGCCTACAAGAAGGATACTCCAGCCTGGAAGAGCGTGTACAGGCCTTATCCGCACCTTCCGGCCCGCAGGGGTCCGCAGCTGCCACCTCAGCACCCTCCGTGGTCATGTTACCTCCAGAGCCAAAGGTACCAGTACCAGAAAGATTTCTTGGAGACCGAAGCAGATATTGGGCCTTCCGGAATGCCTGTAATCTGTACTTTGCCCTTCAGCCACGCACATTCTCTCTAGAAGCCACTAAAGTGGGCTTCGTTATCTCCTTACTTTCTGGCGAACCCCAAACATGGGCCCACCGACTTTTGGAGCAGAAGTCAGTTGTCTTGGAAAGCCTGGATGCCTTCTTCGAGGCTATGTCCCAACTATACGAAGACCCCCAGCTTACCGCCACCGCGGAAGCTACCTTGCATGCCCTTCGTCAGGGCCGTCGAGCGGCAGAAGATTATGCCGTCGAGTTCAGACGCTGGAGCTCTGACACGGCGTGGAATGACGCTGCTTTGCGCCACCAGTTTAGGATGGGGTTGTCGGATCCTCTCAAGGATGAGTTGGCACGGGTAGGGGTACCTCAGACCCTGGAAGAGCTTATCAACCTGGCCATCCAAATAGACCGTAGGTTGAGAGAACGACGTACCGAAAGAACCACCAGTACCTTTCGTCCCACCTGGATGCTCCCACAAGTACCCTGTCCTCCCAGCAGATCGCCCGCTCCCTCACCAGCCTCGGCCAGTGATGCACCAGAACCTATGCAGCTTGGTCTACTTCGTCCCTCCTTGACCCCTGAAGAGAAAATACGCAGATGGGCACATAACCTTTGCCTCTACTGCGGGGAACCCGGGCACTACGCCAGCAGTTGCCCCAACAAGACGCGTAAGTGTCGCTCTGCTGATCGCACCTGTGCTTCTATTGTACCCACTGTTGGCACCCACCTAACTATTTCTATCACTTTTCAGCTTCTCGGAAAGGCTATCCAAGTCCCAGCCATCATTGACTCAGGAGCTTGCAGCTGTTTTATTGACCGGACCTTCGCTTCCCAACATGACATCCCTCTCCAACCCAAAACTCAAAGCCTGGCTGTTCATCTTGCAGATGGCTCTGCTCTCCGCTCCGGTCCAGTCACTCAAGAAACCGTTCCCTTAGAAACTATCACGGGCCATCAACACCGGGAATATCTCTGTTTGGACGCCATCTCGTCACCCCTTTTCCCAGTCATTTTAGGAATACCATGGCTACAGGTGCACAACCCTCAAATCAACTGGGCCGCTGGTAACGTTGAGTTTCTCTCAGGATATTGTCTACAACATTGTCTACAAGGGGGTCGGCCGTGAGGAGACCCAACTTCTCTGCTTACATCCAGATGTTGATCTACTTCAAGCTATTCCTGAACCTTACCAAGATTTCGCGGATGTGTTTAGCAAGAAGGGGGCAGAAGTACTACCTCCACACAGGCCCTACGACTGCCCTATTGAACTGCTTCCAGGAACCGAGGTACCGTTCGGCCGGATCTTCCCATTGACTGAGCAGGAGCTGGGCACCCTGAAGCAGTATCTAGATGAGAACCTGAAGAAGAAATGTATCCGTCCATCCACGTCACCGGCCGGTGCTGGCCTATTTTTTGTAGAAAAGAAAGACCATTCTCTGCGGCCATGTATCGATTACCGCGAATTGAACAAGATAACAATTAAGAATCGTTACCCGCTTCCCTTGGTACCTGAGTTATTCCAAAGGCTGGGCACTGCCAGAATCTTCACTAAATTGGATCTTCGGGGTGCATACAATCTAATTCGCATCCGAGAGGGTGACGAGTGGAAGACCGCCTTTCGCACTCGGTTCGGGCACTTCGAGTACCTGGTCATGCCCTTCGGTCTTTGTAATGCCCCGGCTACGTTCCAGCACTTTGTGAACGACATCTTTAGAGAATTCCTAGACCTCTACGTCATTGTTTACCTGGACGACATACTCATCTTCTCCCCCTCCTTGGCTGATCACCGCAGGCACGTCCGAAATGTCCTTGCTCGGCTCAGGCAACATGGTCTATACGCTAAACTTGACAAGTGTGAGTTCGAACTTCAAAGTATCCAGTTTTTGGGACTCATTATTTCTGTGGAAGGTATCAAAATGGATCCACAAAAAGTGTCTGCCATCCTGGACTGGCCTGCACCTACAGACAAAAAAGGGGTCCAACGTTTCGTAGGATTTTCTAACTTCTACAGGAAATTCATTAAGGACTTCTCTAAAATCATTTCACCAATAACGGAACTTACAAAACAGGGAGCACGATTCTGTTGGACGTCCAGAGCACAAGCAGCTTTCAAGAAATTAAAGGAACTGTTCACATCTGCCTCCATCCTTAAACATCCTGACCCTGCGCTACCGTTTGTGCTGGAAGTTGATGCTTCGGAGATCGCAGTTGGGGCAGTACTTTCTCAACGCCAGGGCCTGAAAGCCCTTTTGTTCCCGGTAGCATTCTTTTCCCGCAAACTCTCGTTGTCAGAAAGAAATTACGATGTGGGAGATCGGGAACTTTTGGCCATCAAGGCGGCTCTGGAGGAATGGCGCTATCTGCTGGAGGGTGCTGTACATCCTGTTCTCATCTATACCGATCACAAGAACTTGGAATACCTAAGGTCAGCCAAGAGACTTAAACCACGACAGGCTAGATGGGCACTTTTTTTTCCCGCTTCTCCTTTCACATCAGACCCGGATCCAAGAATGGAAAACCTGATGCTTTATCTCGAATGTTCCATGATTCCAAGAAAATTGCTCCTCCAGATACTATTCTGCCAGTGGGAAACTTTTTACTCCTCCAGGGAGATTTAATTTCCAGAATTAAGCTAGCCTCCTCAGAAGTTCCTCAACCTACTGGGACCAGTCTAAGTGATGGGTTGCTCTGGCACGAAGGCAAGATTTTTGTACCTGAAAAACTTATGCCGCGTACACACGGTCGGACTTTTCACCTGCAAAAGTCCGACGGATGCCGCCGGACAAAGTCCGGCGGAAAATCCGACCGTGTGTGGTCTCCATCGGACTTCCGACGGACCGTTTCGGGCGGAAATCCAACGTACTTTAGATTTGAAGCCTGCTTCAAATCTTTAAGTCGTACCTCCGCCGGACTCAGTTCCTGACGGAAAGCCCGTTCGTCTGTATGCTGGTCCGAAGGACCAGATACGACGGAGGAGCAGGTTACTGCATCTCGCGCTCGCTGCAATAGGAAAAACAAATTTTCCCATTGCGGCGAGCGCGGGGGGCATCCCAGGCCCTTAGGTCTGGTATGGAACTTTAAGGAGAACCCCCTACGCCGAAAAACCGGCGTGGGGGTCCCCCCAAAATCCATACCAGACCCCGATCCGAGCACGCAGCCCGGCCGGTCAGGAAAGGGGGTGGGGACGAGCGAGCGCCCCCCCCTCCTGAACCGTACCAGGCCGCATGCCCTCAACATGGGGGGGTGCTTTGGGGAGGGGGCGCCTTACGGTGCCCCCCCACCACAAAGCACCTTGTCCCCATGTTGATGAGGACAAGGGCCTCTTCCCGACAACCCTGGCCGTTGGTTGTCGGGGTCTGCGGGCGGGGGGCTTATTGGAATCCGGGAGCCCCCTATAATAAGAGGGCCCCCAGATCCCGGCCCCCCCACCCTATGTGAATGAGTATGGGGTACATGGTACCCCTACCCATTCACCTAGGTAAAAAGTGTTAATAATAAAACACAACACAGGTTTTTAAAATAATTTATTAAACAGCTCCGGGGGGGGTCTTCTTCCGTCTTCGGGGGTCCCTCCGGTTCATCTTCTCCCGGCGTCCGGTTGGTTCTTCTCCGCTCTCCGGCCTCTTCTCCCGGTGTCCCAGGTCTTCGGCCGGCCCCTCCACTGTCTTCATGTAGCTCTATTGCCAGCGGAGGTCCGGACTTCTGGGCTTCTTGTCTTCTCTTCTCTTCTCTTCCCCCAGATGTTGACACGACGCTCTCTCCGGCTGGACTGGTCTCTGAGGGCTGCGTTGTGACTTATATAGGCGGAGACCCCGCCCCCATATGATGTCACAGTCCCTGGGCATGCTGGGACTGTGACGTTTTAGGGGGCGTGGTCGACCACGCCCCCTAAAACGTCACAGTCCCAGCATGCCCAGGGACTGTGACATCATATGGGGGCGGGGTCTTCGCCTATATAAGTCACAACGCAGCCCTCAGAGACCAGTCCAGCCGGAGAGAGCGTCGTGTCAACATCTGGGGGAAGAGAAGAGAAGAGAAGACAAGAAGCCCAGAAGCCCAGAAGTCCGGACCTCCGCTGGCAATAGAGCTACATGAAGACATTGGAGGGGCCGGCCGAAGACCTGGGACACCGGGAGAAGAGGCCGGAGAGCGGAGAAGAACCAACCGGATGCCGGGAGAAGATGAACCGGAGGGACCCCCGAAGACGGAAGAAGACCCCCCCCCGGAGCTGTTTAATAAATTATTTTAAAAACCTGTGTTGTGTTTTATTATTAACACTTTTTACCTAGGTGAATGGGTAGGGGTACCATGTACCCCATACTCATTCACATAGGGTGGGGGGGCCGGGATCTGGGGGCCCTCTTATTATAGGGGGCTCCCGGATTCCAATAAGCCCCCCGCCCGCAGACCCCGACAACCAACGGCCAGGGTTGTCGGGAAGAGGCCCTTGTCCTCATCAACATGGGGACAAGGTGCTTTGTGGTGGGGGGGCACCGTAAGGCGCCCCCTCCCCCAAAGCACACCCCAATGTTGAGGGCATGCGGCCTGGTACGGTTCAGGAGGGGGGGGCGCTCGCTCGTCCCCACCCCCTTTCCTGACCGGCCGGGCTGCGTGCTCGGATCGGGGTCTGGTATGGATTTTGGGGGGGACCCCCACGCCGGTTTTTCGGCGTAGGGGGTTCCCCTTAAAGTTCCATACCAGACCTAAGGGCCTGCGACGGGGCTCGCAAGGTTTCAATCTCGCCAAAAAAAGCGGCGAGATTGAATTCCTTTTCTAGTCCCCTCGTACCCGAGTCACGTTCAAAATGAACGGACTTGTCCGTGTGTGGGAAAGTCCGTTCATTCTGAAAGTCCGGCGGAAGTCCGTCGGGAAGACCGGATTCCGGAAAGTCCGGCCGTGTGTAGGCAAGTCCGGCCGTTCAGAAAGTCCGGCGGTAGTCCGCCGGAAGTCTGGCGGCAAGTACGTCGGACCTAGCTTTCTAGAAAGTCCGACCGTGTGTACACGGCATTAGAGTGCTGGTATTGGAATTGTGCCACGACCACAAGCTGGCGGGTCACTTCGGGGCCCGGAAAACGACGGAATTGGTGCAACGCACCTTTTGGTGGCCACGATTATTGGAGGACTGTAAAAAGTATGTGGGTTCTTGCCACACTTGTGCCCGGAATAAATGCAACCGCTCAAGGGCCTGGGGTTTGTTGAGACCCTTACCGATTCCTGACAGGCCTTGGAGAATGTTATCAATGGACTTCATCGTGGAGTTACCTCCATCTGAAGGTTTCTCGACCATCTTTGTGGTGATCGATAGACTGTCCAAGATGGCACACTTTCTCCCCATGAAGGGTACACCCACAGCCGTAGAAACGGCGAAGATATTTGTCAAGGAAATAGTGAGACTACATGGGGTACCCGCGAATATCGTATCGGATCGGGGTGTCCAGTTCACCTCCCGGTTCTGGAGGGCACTGTGTGGAGCTCTGGAAATTGAATTGGCGTTTTCCTCGGCCTACCACCCTCAGACAAACGGCCAGACGGAAAGAACTAACCAGACGCTGGAGCAATACCTCCGTTGCTTTTCTGTGTTTACGCAAGACGACTGGGTCTCCCTGTTACCAGTCGCTGAATTCTCGTACAACAACTCCCTACACTCAGCTATCAACCAGACTCCTTTCTTTGCCAATTATGGATTCAACCCTTCCTTCCTTCCCAGCTCTATTCCGGAATGCACCCTACCTGCGGTAACTGAAACAATGGAGTTCTTCTCAAAAAACTGTAAGGTCTTGCAGGAGACCATGGCCCAGTCCCAGGCATCCTTCAAGAAGATTTTCGACAAGAAAAGACGAGGAGAACTTGTCCTTGAACCTGGTAACCAAGTGTGGCTTTCCACAAGTAACCTAAAGTTGGCCTGTCCTTCCAGGAAGTTGGGACCTAAGTTTATGGGTCCTTTTCTGGTAAACAGGAAAGTGAATGATGTCGCATATGAACTTAAGCTACCGGAGTCCCTTAGAATTCACCCGGTCTTTCATGTGTCATTATTGAAACCAGTTACCCCGGATTCCTTTCCTGACCGTAAGGCCAAGCCTCCGGAATCGGTCATGGTCAACAATGAGGAGGAATTCGAAATCGAGGCAATCCTGGATTGTAGAAAGAGGCAGAACCAACTCCAGTACCTCATTAAGTGGAAGGGGTATGGACCCGAGGATAACTCTTGGGAGCCTGAAAGTAATCTCCATGCTGAAGAATTATTACAAGCCTTCAAGGACTCCCATGCAACCAGGTTGGCCCAGCTGGGCATCCGGAGACTGCCCTTGAGGGGGGGGGCACTGTCAGAGGGCGTACCTCGGCAGGCAGGGTGCTCGCGGTGGTGTGCGGCAGGGTGCGTCGGCGCGCGTTGGCGCGCGCGTTCCTGTAGACCCCGCCGTGCGTGCTCCTCGCGGTGCTGGTGTGTGTATCCGGGGTCGTCCTGCTGTGCAAGCCAGTGTGCGGGGGCGCGCGCGCGGGCGTCGGCGGGTGCGCGTGCCTGTGTGTGCCGGGGCGCACGCGTGCACGTCGTTTGGCGCCAAAAGCTGCATTTAAGCCGGCGTGTCCATGTGACCAGTGTTGCCTGATCAACAGCTAGTCGTTCTAGTGCCTGACCTTGTACCTTGTCCGTTCCTGATTACCTGCTGACCCGGCCTTGTCCTCCGATCTCTCTCTGAACTCTGCCTGTACCTGACTTCTGCTTGTTTGACCATCCGCTTGCCTGCTCCACTGTACCGCTGCCGTCTGCCTGTTAACAAACCCGGCCTGTCTCCTGACCATCCGTCTGCCTGCTCCCTTGGATCCAAGTTGCCTGTCTGTTATCTACCCAGCCTGCTTTCCAGAACTACCTGCTCAGTCTTGTGCCTGTGCTCCAGCCACCTTCAGTCTTCCCATCTGTTAACCCTGCAGTATCTGGACAGTGAATACAGGCTCTCATACCACTCCGTACTTTCGTGCCTTCTGTTTACTCTACCAGGAGCCGTCAGTCGGACGCGTAAGGGAGCCTACCCTCTGCCCAAGTGGACTCGCCGGTCTGGTAAGTCGGAGCCTGACAGGCTCTCTTCTACTCTTGTCTGTCAGACGCGAGTGAGGAAAAGCCGATTACCGGCTCTTCCTATTTACATCGTGATCAGCCGTGATTGGACACGGCTGATCACGTGGTAAAGAGTCTCCGTCAGAGCCTCTTTACCTAGATCGGAGTTGCAGTGTGTCAGACTGACACACCGCAACAACGATCGATGCGATGCGCGCCCCCGGGGGGCATGCAGCGGCTTAATGTCCTGATCACGTCATATGACGTCCGGTCAGGATATTGAAACCACTTTGCCGCCGTCATTTTGCTATATGGCGGGCGGCAAGTGGTTAAAAAATACAGAAAGAAAGCTCTATCTGTCTAAAAAAATGATAAAAATGTCATATGGGTACAGCGTTGCATGAGTAATTGTCATTCAAAGTGCGACAGCGCTGAAAGCTGAAAATTGATCTGGCCAGAAAGAGGGTGAAAGTGCCTGCTATTGAGGTGGTTAAACCTCTTCATCCATCTGTGCAGATCGCTCTTGTCAATGATGCCATCTCTGTAAACATTCTGTAGCCTTCTGTGGATATCAGAGAGTCTGCTCCCCTCCTTCATCAAGAACTCAATGACGGCACATTGCTTCTGATTGGAATCCGTTATTTACCTGCAATAAAGAAGCTACTATAAAGGAAAAGTTACTACAGAGCAGCCCTTTTCAACCGGGGTGCCTTGAAGTTTTTTTCAGGGGTGCCTTCCCAAAAGGCCTAAACATTGATCACAAATTGTATACAAGCCAGCAGGTTGAACAAGCCGGCCTTTTGGTTACAAAAAAGCCCCGGGTTTTCATTATGCACCACAATGACTTTCTGGACACTGGCATTCTAACAACCAGTGAGGTCATCGGTTAATAAGGAGGATGTCTGTTGTCTCCACAGCATCCTTGTTTGACCCTCCTCTGCCCCGTCTCCCTCAGCACTGCGCTGACTGATGGAGAGAAATTGAGGGAGAAGAGCAACATTGGAATACTAGTCAGTACTAGTTTGCTAAAGTGTATTTGCTTTGGAAGAATAAACCCCCTCTAACGTTGGGTGTCCTACGTGTGGATGTTGATGCGTTGTGTAAACCTATTTAGAATATTTTTTGGGGATTTTAGAATGGGCTGCCTCGAGACTGTCCATAATTTTAAAGGGTGCTTTGAGATTGTCTACAATTGTAATGGGTGCCTGGACTAAAAAAAAGGTTGAGAAACACTGCTATGGAGGAAGAGTTACTATGGAGGAAGAGTTACTATGGACTGGAGGAAGAGTTACTATAGAGGAAGAGTTACTATAGAGGAAGAGTTACTATGGACTGGAGGAAGAGTTACTATAGAGGAAGAGTTACTATAGAGGAAGAGTTACTATAGAGGAAGAGTTACTATGGAGGAAGAGTTACTATGGACTGGAGGAAGAGTTACTATGGAGGAAGAGTTACTATGGAGGAAGAGTTACTATGGACTGGAGGAAGAGTTACTCTACCAACATGTGAAACTTGAATGACTTATAGAAGTTAAAAAAAGGCATCCTCATGTTTGCTTTACTTTTGATACTACCCTTGCATTGGGGAAAAACTCTTCACTGAAAGTTTCTACTATTCTTATATCTTTTTTTTTTTTTTCCCCTGAACCTGAGTATTCTGGTGAGGATGTAGGTCACTCCTTTGGTAAATGACCCCCTGGAAACACTGAAGGTGAGAATTCCTTTCTCGACTCAAATATTTATTTTCATCTTCTTCCAAGACTGGAGATCCGATGCCTGCAAACAATTTATAGACGGGCTGTTCAGCCTGTGGCGAGTTCATGGTCTCATATAAACCTATAAAGTGAGCTGCAGAAAGCTCACATGGAGTCTAACTGCTTAACAACGACTAGTAAACACAATAATACAAACAGCGTAAAATCAAACATCAGCAGCATATTTATAAAGAACAGAATGTGACTTTCACCAAACATTCCTTGGCGGTGAATCAATCATTTACAGTAAAAAGAATGACTAGGGTAGTTCAGATAACACCTGCTACCCTATTACTCAAACCTGTACCCTACCACCCCCTTTATCTTCAATAACGACACCGAGACTGCGTTGGAGTTAAATGGCCAGTTCAGCCTTTTATTAAACCGAAAACCATAATTGAACATACTGGTAATACATTTGTAAATACTCCAGCTCAAAGACGAAGAAAATTGTTGGAGATCCTTGACGACACCATCTCCCACAACTTTGGAATCTGTGATACCGTTAAGTTAGGTTCTGTCCCCAGCCGCCAAACACCGCCTCGAGGATTACCCTAACTGACCACAGACCCCTACCAACTTAACTTCCCATTCGGTCTAGACTGAACAAGATCAACCGAAGGGGATGATACCTGAGATGTGTCCCGCCGTTTCATCAATATACCTCCTGTTTTATACCCCGTCATGGACCCCAACCTTCAGGAACTATAACTAGACACCTTCACCAGGGCGGCAGGGAGGACGTTCCTTCTACGATTTCCAGCCTGCAAGTGAAGCCCCTTCGCTCCTCCCCCTCAACTACTATCTCTCCTGCTCCTCCCCATCACCCCGTAGCTCGTCCAATCAGGTAAGAGCCCCTGATTTTGTTATCCAACCCCCCCAAAAATGTTATCTGCTACAGCCTGTTAGTTACTTCCACCCTGTCATGTATGTCCTTCGCTTATCATTTTATTCAAGCTCCGTACATGTCTTGCATGAACTTGGAAGATTCAGCTCCAGTACATGTATGGTGAATGTCAGATTCACTGCTTTATCAAGGGTGCTGATAACACTGCAAAGAGTAACAATACAGTGCCAAGATTAAAAATATCTTACAATTGCCGTTAAGGAAACGGTGGTTAAGCTCCACCCCAGGTGGTACTATACACCAGCAAAACTACACAGGTTTTATCCTACAGTCCCCAGAGGCTTGTTTCAGAGGTTGCCCAGATAGGGGTACATACCTACATATTTTCTGGAGCTGTGGGGCGATTAAATTAATCTAGCAGAGTCTGTCCTTCAAGGTCGCTCTAATCACGGGGATGCAACTGATCCTGACCTACCAAATGTGCCTCTTTTTTTTTTTTGCTGACCTACCAGAGGTCCTCCCCCCCTTCCCAAACAAAAAAAAGGCCCATACCTTGTTTAGCGCAGTTCATTGGGCGACTGCACTGGCGAGCCCCTCAGATCCCGTGGGTTTAGATTTTGAAAGGTATGGCTGCTATACAGCTCATGGAAAGGGTGCACCATACAATTATGGACACTATGCTGGCATATACTGTAACCGAAAATGAGTTTTGGTTGACTTATTTTCTAGGTGCATAGACTCATGGAATGCAAGATGCTTACAATTCTACACATACAGATTTGGTACTCATATACCGTATATACTCGAGTATAAGTCAAGTTTTTCAGCACATTTTTTTTGTGCTGAAAGTGCCCCCCTCGACTTATACTCGAGTCAAGCACTTTTCTGCAGCAAAAAATTTCATTTTCCGAACCGAATTTGGGGCCCCGTATCTCAGGGCCACATGGTGCTAGGAACCCCAAATTTGGTGTGCAAACCCAGATCTGGTACCACAACATATCCAAAGATGGAGTTCCTAGCACTAAGTGGCCCCAAGATACGGGGCCCCGAAATCCGTTCCGAAAATGTCATTCTCTGCTGCAGAAAAGTGCTTGACATTTTCTGAACCAACTTTGGGGCCCCGTATCTCAGGGCCACTTGGTGCTAGAAACCCCAGCTTTGGATATTTTATGGAGCTAGTTTCACTGGGTTTGCACACCAAATTTGGGGTTCTTAGCACTAAGTGGCCCCAAGATACTGGGCCCCAAAGTCGGTCAACTGTGTCCATCTGCAGCAATGTCATTTTGGGACCCTTTGGGTTCAGAGACCCCAAATTTTGGCTGCAGCTAGGGGGCATCTAGGAACCCTTAGCTACCGAGTTTGAAGTTCGTTGGACCTATGGCTGCAAATGGGCACAGTGAAGCATGCAAATGGGCACAGTGAGGCTGCAAATGGGCATTGTTGACCCTCTTTTCCACTTACAGTAGCTGTGCATTTCTCACCCTCGTCTTATACTCGGGTCAATACGTTTTTCCCATTTTTTGTGGTAAATTAGGGCCTCGACTTATACTCGAGTATATACGGTATGTTTTGTTTTTGTTTGTTTTTTTCTGCTCTTTTTCTTTTTACTTTCCCTGCTTTATTCTTGGTTAAAGATAAATATCTCTTGTTCTTTACTTCCAGATCAGTTTCTACTGAAAACTATGGTCATTTTGTTACACAGATACAGGTTGACTTTGAAAATCCCCAACTAACTCGATAGCCAGTGCCTTGCATAAGTATTCACCCCCCTTGGCTTTTTACCTATTTTGTTACATTACAGCCTTTAGTTCAATGTTTTGTTTTTTTTAATCTGATTTATATGTGATAGATCAGAACACAATAGTCTAAGTTGGTGAAGTAAAATTAGAAAAATAAATACATAAAACTATTTTTCAGAAATAAAAAACTGATAAATGGCATGTGCGTATGTATTCTCCCCCTTTGTTATGAAGCCCATAAAAAGCTCTGGTGAAACCAATTACCTTCAGAAGTCAAATAATTAGTGAAATGATGTCCACCTGTGTGCAATCTAAGTGTCACATGGTCTGTCATTACATATACACACCTTTTTGAAAGGCCCCCAGAGGCTGCAACACCTAAGCAAGAGGCACCACTAACCAAACACTGCCATGAAGACCAAGGAACTCTCCAAACAAGTAAGGGACAATGTTGTTGAGAAGTACAAGTCAGGGTTAGGTTATAAAAAAAATATCCAAATCTTTGATGATCCTCTAGGAGAACTATCAAATCTATCATAACCAAATGGAAAGAACATGGCACAACAGCAAACCTGCCAAGAGACGGCCGCACACCAAAACTCACGGACCGGGCAAGGAGGACATTAATCAGAGAGGCAGCACAGAGACCTAAGGTAACCCTGGAGGAGCTGCAGAGTTCCACAGCAGAGACTGGAGTATCTGTACATAGGACAACAATAAGCCGTACGCTCCATAGAGTTGAGCTTTATGGCAGAGTGGCCAGAAGAAAGCCATTACTTTCAGCAAAAAACAAAATGCCACATTTTGAGTTTGCGAAAAGGCATGTGGGAGACTCCCAAAATGTATGGAGGAAGGTGCTCCGGTCTGATGAGACTAAAATTGAACTTTTTGGCCATCAAAGAAAACGCTATGTCTGGGGCAAACCCAACACATCACATCACAAAAAGGACACCATCCCCACTGTGAAACATGGTGGTGGCAGCATCATGCTGTGGGGATGTTTTTCAGCAGTCAGGACTGGAAAACTGGTCAGAGTTGAGGGAAAGATGGATGGTGCTAAATACAGGGATATTCTTGAGCAAAACCTGTACCACTCTGTGTATGATTTGAGGCTAGGATGGAGGTTCACCTTCCAGCAGGACAATGACCCCAAACACACTGCTAAAGCAACACTTGAGTGGTTTAAGGGGAAACATGTAAATGTGTTGGAATGGCCTAATCAAAGCCCGGATCTCAATCCAATAGAAAATCTGTGGTCAGACTTAAAGATTGCTGTTCACAAGAGCAAACCATCCAACTGGAGCAGTTTTGCAAGGAGGAATGGGCAAAAATCCCAGTGGTAAGATGTGGCAAGATCATAGAAACTTATCCAAAGTGACTTGGAGCTGTGATAGCCGCAAAAGGTGGCTCTACAAAGTATTGACTTTAGGGGGGTGAATAGTTATGCACATTGACTTTTTCTGTTATTTTGTCCTATTTGTTGTTTGCTTCACAATAAAAAAAAAAAAAAAAAGAAAAACCATCCTCAAAGTTGTGGGCATGTTCTGTAAATTAAATGATGCAAATCCTCAAACAATCCATGTTAATTCCAGGTTGTGAGGCAACAAAACATGAACAATGCCAAGGGGGGTGAATACTTTTGAAAGGCACTGTATATTTGTATGTTCTTTATCATCCTAGCAATAAATTTACGAGTTTGATAATTGATATGTACAATTTTTATATGCAATTTCCCTGTTCTTTTTATTTTGCAATAAAAGAATTTGTTGGTAAATAAAAAGATCTTACTAATTTAGTGCTACTTCCACAGGAGCCACTGGTGTTTTGGTCCTTTTCCCCCCTAAGGGCACACAGGATTTTTGGCATTCTTCCTTTGTCTCAAAAGATCAGTCAGTCTAGGGGTTTGTTTCGTTGTGGTTTTTATTGGAACGGTAATTTGGGTAGGGATGGGGAGCATGGGAACTGTAGAACTGTACAACTTAAAGTAGTGTTCCACCCAAAAAAAAAAAAAATACATGAATGTGCATTAAAAAAAAATAGATTTGTAATTTTTTTTTTTACTCACCTCTAAATGTCTGTTGCTAGGGGGTCCCTCGTACTCTGCCTCTTTCAGTGCCTGGGCTGGTGACATCACTTCCCCCTCGGCACAGGAAGGGCTCAGCTCTGCTCCTTCCCTCTTGTCAATCATCTGGGAGCCATTACAGATGACTGAGTGGCTAATCAAGGCGCGCGGCGCAGCTCGCGCATACACAATGGGTGCCCGGCTGTGAAGCTACAGCCCGGCGCCCACAGTTGCAATGCCGGCGCCGCTGAACGGAGGGGGAGACGAGCGGGGCTTTGATCCCCCGCATCGCTGGACCCAGGGACAGGTAAGTGTCCAATTAAAAGTCAGCAGCTGCAGTATTTGTAGCTGCTGACTTTTGATTTTTTTTTTAATTTTATTTTTTATTTTTTATGGGAACTCCTCTTTAAGGACTGCTTGGCTTCTAAATGCTATCATAGGCATGCACATAGGTTGTGCCCAGGGGAACACCCTAATAACCCTATGTGGTGCAGATCCCTTCCTGCCCTGCAGTCCTGCCGGCTTCCCTTCTCTCCCGCCAGCTGCTGCGGAGGATGTTTCAAGATGCAGAGTGGGGTAAGGGGCCCGTGCAGCTGAGGCTGGAGAGAAAGAGACTGGGCAATGTATGTCCTCAGTCCCTTTCTCTGTCTCAAAAGTGAGACTTCAGGGGTTTGTTTAGACCCCTGATATTTCACCAAAGGCCCCCAGCGGGGCTCTTAAAACAAT
The DNA here is from genome assembly GCA_037952835.1 of Lithobates septentrionalis. NCBI lineage: Eukaryota > Metazoa > Chordata > Amphibia > Anura > Ranidae > Lithobates > Lithobates septentrionalis. The sequence continues at coordinate 312,501 of JBBDGP010002693.1, read as the reverse complement.
TGTAAGATAATATTGTGAAAAATAATAAAAATAAAAAAACACTAACACTGTACACTGCTCCTACAGACATCATCCATGTTTTAATACATGTTTACATTCATTTATAAGAGTGTCTGTGTATGTATGTATGTATGTGTGTAATAAATATATATATGAGAGATCTATATCTATATCTATCTATCTATCTATCTATCTATCTATCTATCTATCTATCTATCTATCTATCTATCTATCTATCTATCTATCTATATATACAGTGGGAACGGAAAGTATTCAGACCCCCTTAAATTTTTCACTCTTTGTTATATTGCAGACATTTGCTAAAATCATCACATGGTCCTAAGTATTCGGACCCTTTGCTGTGACACTCATATATTTAACTCAGGTGCTGTCCATTTCTTCTGATCATCCTTGAGATGGTTCTACACCTTCATTTGAGTCCAGCTGTGTTTCATTATACTGATTGGACTTGATTAGGAAAGCCACACCCCTGTCTATATAAGACCTTACAGCTCACAGTGCATGTCAGAGCAAATGAGAATCATGAGGTCAAAGGAACTGCCTGAAGAGCTCAGAGACAGAAATGTGGCAAGGCACAGATCTGGCCAAGGTTACGAAAAAATTTCTGCTGCACTTAAGGTTCCTAAAAACACAGTGGCCTCCATAATCCTTAAATGGAAGACGTTTGGGACGGCCAGAACCCTTCCTAGAGCTGGCCGTCCGGCCAAACTGAGCTATCGGGGGAGAAGAGCCTTGGTGAGAGAGGTAAAGAAGAACCCAAAGATCACTGTGGCTGAGCTCCAGAGATGCAGTCGGGAGATGGGAGAAAGTTGTAGAAAGTCAACCATCACTGCAGCCCTCCACCAGTCGGGGCTTTATGGCAGAGTGGCCCGACAGAAGCCTCTCCTCAGTGCAAGACACATGAAAGCCCGCATAGAGTTTGCTAAAAAACACCTGAAGGACTCCAAGATGGTGAGAAATAAGATTCTCTGGTCTGATGAGACCAAGATAGAACTTTTGGCCTTAATTCTAAGTGGTATGTGTGGAGAAAACCAGGCACTGCTCATCACCTGTCCAATACAGTCCCAACAGTGAAGCATGGTGGTGGCAGCATCATGCAGTGGGGGTGTTTTTCAGCTGCAGTGACAGGACGGCTGGTTGCAATCGAGGGAAAGATGAATACGGCCAAGTACAGGGATATCCTGGATGAAAACCTTCTCCAGAGTGCTCAGGACCTCAGACTGGGCCGAAGGTTTACCTTCCAACAAGACAATGACCCTAAGCACACAGCTAAAATAACAAAGGAGTGGCTTCACAACAACTCAGTGACTGTTCTTGAATGGCCCAGCCAGACCCCTGACTTAAACCCAATTGAGCATCTCTGGAGAGACCTAAAAATGGCCGTCCACCAACGTTTACCATCCAACCTGACAGAACTGGAGAGGATCTGCAAGGAGGAATGGCAGAGGATCCCCAAATCCAGGTGTGAAAAACTTGTTGCATTTTTCCCAAAAAGACTCATGGCTGTATTAGATCTAAAGGGGCTTCTACTAAATACTGAGCAAAGGGTCTGAATACTTAGGACTATGTGATATTTCAGTTTTTCTTTTTTAATAAATCTGCAAAAATGTCAACAATTCTGTGTTTTTCTGTCAATATGGGGTGCTGTGTGTACATTCATGAGGAAAAAAATGAACTTAAATGATTTTAGCAAATGGCTGCAATATAACAAAGAGTGAAAAATGTAAGGGGGTCTGAATACTTTCCGTCCCCACTGTATATATATATATATAATATATATACATACACTATATTACCAAAAATATTGGGATGCCTGCCTTTACACACACATGAACTTTAATGGCATCCCAGTCTTAGTCCGTAGGGTTCAATATTGAGTTGGCCCACCCTTTGCAGCAATAACAGCTTCAACTCTTCTGGGAAGGCCGTCCACAAGGTTTAGGAGTGTGTCTATGGGAATGTTTGACCATTCTTCCAGAAGAGCATTTGTGAGGTCAGGCACTGATGTTGGATGAGAAGGCCTGGCTCGCAGTCTCCACTCTAATTCATCCCAAAGGTGTTCTATCGGGTTGAGGTCAGGACTCTCTGCAGTCCAGTCAAGTTCCTCCACCCCAAACTTGCTCATCCATGTCTTTATGGACCTTGCTTTGTGCACTGGCCCAAATTATTTGGTGGAGGGAGGATAATGGTGTGGGGTTGTTTTTCAGGGGTTGGGTTTAGCCCTTTGGTTCCAGTGAAGGGAACTCTTAAGGTGTCAGCTTACCAAGACATTTTGAACAATTTCATGCTCCCAAGTTTGTGGGAACATTTTTCCAACATGGCTGCGCACCAGTGCACAAAGTAAGGTCCATAAAGATATAGATGAGCAAGTTTGGGGTGGAGGAACTTGACTGGCCTTCACAGAGTCCTTACCTCAACCTGACAGAACACCTTTGGGATGAATTAGAGCGAAGACTGCGAGCCAGGCCTTCTCATCCATCATCAGTGCCTGACCTCACAAATGCGCTTCTGGAAGAATGGTCAAACATTCCCATAGACACACTCCTAAACCTTGTGGACGGCCTTCCCAGAAGAGTTGAAGCTGTTACAGCTGCAAAGGGCGGAGCCAACTCAATTTTCAACCCTACGGACTAAGACTGGGATGCCATTACAGTTCATGTGCGTGTAAAGGCAGACATCCCAACACTGTTGGTAATATAGTGTATATTTATACAGGCATATGTGTTTGAGCTTTGGGGTGCACACCCTAATGCAATAGGCTGCACACACTTATAGTTGCTATGTACAAAATTCAGACACAACCTCTAGCTGCATTGCACTCTCCTGGATGTTTTGCAGAACTCCTGGTTGCACAGGACTTCCAAAAGAAATATCCTGCAGGATTCCTTGCACTAATGGCAACCTAAACTCACCTACGAGATTACAGCACCCCACTGTTCTCCTTAGTAAAGGGGGTTCATCTACTCACTCAGCCACAGGATGGTTGGACTTCTTCCCACCAACTTACTCCTGGCTCAGCTCAGTCTCTGAACAAAGGTTCTTCGGTAGGCCTCCCGTCTAAGTCTAGCTGGGAATTTGATGTTTTCGCTCTGGCTCTTCTAGCCTTTTGTGCCCCAGAGGCAGAGCCCCTGCACAGGGGTCTCCTCCTGCAGGACTTGCCCCAGAAACTCTGTTCTCTGCTGCCAGCCCTCAGACTACTTCCGAGCTCTCCCTCCACCTTCTGGGCACACCTCTCTAGGGATTGGTCAGAGCCCCATAAATATTCAGGCTGCCTGTCCTGCTCCCCCTCCTATTATATTTATAGAATTCTCCAGAAGACAGGAAGAAGCAGAACAGCAGCCTGTGAAACACTGAACAGACCTAAGCAATCGACCCCTGCTCTGCTGTTTACAGAGGAGCTAAACTAAATTTACATAGCAGCCTACTCTGAACTAGGAGGGTGCTACAAAAATATGCCATTAACAACTTGTCTGCCAAGGTACATTTATAAATGGCATTGTAAAGAAGTGGTTACATAAATCTCACAGCTTCTAATGCAGCTGTGAGCTTAGTACCATATTTAACAGTTGGCAAAGAGCTTTCCAATAAAAGCGATCCAGGGGGCTCTTGAGCTTTTATGGAGCTCTCAAAGTTGCCCTATCCAAACCCCCTCCCAACACCAGTGGTACCCGCTATGGTTCCTTGGCTCCCTGTTTCTCTGGGCAGCCGGGGACCACGGAAAACAACTTTCACAGTGAAAGCAGCAGGAACTCGGGATCCTCCCGATCCCTCCTGCAATGAATGATCCCAGAAGCAACAAGTATTACGTCAGTTCCAGCATCAGAGGACAAGGGGTTTCTAATAGACCCTCTGTCTCCATAAAGAGTACCTGTCACCTGCCCATGCTGTCACAGAGTTGTCCTTTAAGGGGACAAGGTGATATCAGAGATTTATTACAGTTTCGCCCGGATTGAGAAGAAGAAACCATGACAGCGTTAAAAGGGGTTTGGATCGGGAGGAGTTTTAGGTAGAATAAACCAGATTGGGTAAGTGGTACTTACTGGATTTGTGGGTTGGAGGGAGCAAGTGGGGCTTCAGGGGATGATCTTAGGAGGATCCTAGTGAGGTCTTCAGTCACAAAAGGAACTGCGTCGGGACAACTTTCCACCTTCCCTCCCTTCCTTGTGTTCAGTTCTTGGGCATTTCTTTGGCCAGTTCCCTTGGTGTGGTTTGTCATGGTTAATGTATATAGACTAAAAGGGTACTTACCAGATTGGTGGGTTGGAGGGAGCTTTAGGGGGTGATCTGTAGGAGGATCCTGGTGAGGTCTTCACTCAGAAAAGGAACTGCGTTGGGACAACTCCCCATTCTCCCATTTTTCTTTGGGTTCAGTTGTTGGGCATTTCTTCAGCCAGTTTCCATGGTGTGGTTTGTCATGGCAGCTGGTGAGGTGCAAGGTCCTTGTATGTCTTTATTATAGAAAAATATACATTAGTAGAGACCCATCTTGGGTACAACTGGGTTGGAGGGACCAAACTGAGCTTTAGGAGATGATCTGTAGGGGGATCCTGGTGAGGTCTTCACTCAGAAGAGGAACTGCGTTGGGACAACTTCCCACCCTCCCATTTTTCTTTGGGTTCAGTTGTTGGGCATTTCTTCAGCCAGTTCCCATGGTGTGGTTTTCATGGCAGCTGGTGAGGTGCAAGGTCCTTGTATGTCTTTATTATAGAAAAATATACATGGGTAGAGACACCTCTTGGATACAACTTCCAGCAGTTTGGGTTGTATCTGCTGGTTGTGGTGTTGTCTCTGTGTTTGTTTAGTGGCTGGTGGCCTAATTTTTGGCTAAGCAGGTACTTGAAGTAGTGATGCCTACAAGGACCCTGGGGCTCCAGTTTTCATATTGTACTGACTGTTTTGTATGTTTTGTACTGTTTATGTTATTTATACAATTTTCTTTTAAAAAAGGGGCTTCTTTGGCCATTAAACGCCAGTTTGGTGTCATGTGTGTCACTTTGGTCAGTTAAGGGGGGAGTGTTGGTCAAGCAGTCGTAGGGACAAATCATCTTTTATACCCTAGTCATGTGTATAATAGAAGGAGGCAGCTATACCATTTTTACATGGCACCATCTGTGATGGAATTTTTTTCACCCCCGGATCTTGGCAGGAATTAGCTGACTCTATGAAGGTATAATGATCCATTCGCAGCACTGAGAGAAACATAATACAAGAAAACGTTAGTGAGACTAAAAGGCTTTCCGTGCACAATGTTCCATCTTTATCCTGATCGCACATTCAGCGTTCATTATTCCCGTAATGAGTTTGAGGATAAAATCCCATCAACTTCCCAGCCTCGTAGACCCCATTATAAGCTATTAGTGTCACATCCACGGTAATTCAGCCAAGACATATTATAATATACTGAGTATCAAGATACAGCGAGCGGCAGAAATGATCCTTGTCAACGATGCAATGGAGTAAAACATGAAATACAAAATAATAACTTAGCGGAACTGTGAATGGAAATAAGACAATGATCTTCTTATGAAAGAAATTCAGATCTTCAGCAGAAATTGTTGTTTTTTTTGTTTTGTTTTTTCCCGTGGGGGCAAAGTCCCACATTCAGGAAAAATGTGCAAAATTGAATGATGCAGTATCAAATTGGCCTGTAGCAGGGATAATAGGCCAAAATATACTAGAGACAAAAAGTACAGGAAGGTGTTTATGGTTTTAATTAGGAGACCAACGATACGGCAGTGTAAATCTGGCCAGCAGCAGAGCAATTTTAAAGTGTCATTAAACCCAAGAGCCTGGATTCACTATATCTGGTCTCCCACAGTACACAGAACATGAAAATGCAATTATTTTAGTAAATATAAACTGCTAAATACCTTTTTTTTCATCAACAGTATATAGCAGTCTTGTGACGTCTATCAGTGTCTGGTTAAAGCTTGTAGGAGGAGTTTGCATTATACTCTGACTGTCCTATGGGGCTGCAGGACCCCTGTCCCTCTGTCTGGACAGTGCTGATTGGCCCTGTGGTGATCTCATGGACCCTCCCAAAAAAAAAAAAATATATAAACACAGTAGCAATACACACCAAACTGAGCATGCGCAGAGTAACTCCAAAGGCTCTGTCTTATCAGGAGATATATTGGGGACAGTGGAAGAAGGAGAGGGTCAGAGAAGACAGGATTAAACAGCCTTTTTACACAACGCAGAGGATTAACCCCTTAGGCTCCACAGTGAGTATAACAAGCAAGCTTTACTGCATATACTGACTGATTTTACTGTTGTAAGTTTAGTAATACTTTAATGAGCGAGGCTAGGCCCACATTTCCTGGAGACAAAGAGCTTGGGCTGGAGTTTTACTACAAGAATTAGGACACTTCAGGGGACACAACAGTGTAAAGAAGGTCTGCAAGAGGACATTTTTGAAGAGGGAGAACTGGTTGAAATGTAGAGAGACCACAGAAGGACAGTTCTAATCAGGTATAATAGGCCAAAATATACTAGAGACAAAAAGTACAGGAACAGGAACGTTTTTATGGTTTTAAGTACATGCCTCCCAGTCCCAACTGTCCCTGAATGGGTGGGATTGTCCCACTAAGGGAAGGCAGTCCCGCTATCCCGCATATGCAGGCAGAATCCCGCAGGCTGAGTCTGGTTTTCTCACTGTGGATCCTGGCTGCTTTTGATATGGTGATTGGCTGCAGCTCATAGCAATCATCCTGTACTGGCCACTCACTCTGTGCTGTGGGGGTGGGGGTCATTTGCCGATCTGTGCTGAAGATGAGGAGGCGCTTTCCATTGGAGGAGAGCAGGTCAGTGTGTGTGCCTTATAGAAAAGCTGTTGCAGTGTCCTGGCAGATGACAGATGGATTTCTGGTGTAGCCCGTGCCCAGAATCTTATCAGATCATTGGAAGACAGAAGCTGGGCTCAGAACGCAGACACAGCGCACCACTCATTCTGTCTGCTTCATCTGTTCAGGACTCTGCAGCAGGAGATAAGGACAGTGAATGTGCTGAGAATATTGTTGCTGCATTTTCTTCAAGTCAAACCCACATACTTTAGAGGTGCACAGCTATTTTTTTTTAATAGTATAAACTATACATATATTTTCCAATAAATACTATTTCTAAATTAATTTAATTTCTTTAAATTTAAATTAATTTCTAAATTAATCACAAGAGTCCCCCTTTACATCAGAGTCCACAGAGTTCCCCTTTTACATCTGAACTTGCAGAGTTTCCTTACACTGTAAGGGGGGAACTCTGCAGACTCTGATGTAAGGGAGAACTCTGGGGACTCTAACATAAGGGATGTTCTGGGAACCCGGATTTCAGGGGGAGCCCTGGGAACTCTGATGTAAGGTGAGGACTCTGATGTAAGGAGGAACACTGTGGCCTTTGGTGTAAAGAGGAGCTCTGATGTAAGGGGTGCTCTGAGAATCCTGATTTACCTTAGTGTACTCAATCAGAGACAGGAGAGAAAAGGGGGGAGGGGGGGGGACTGGGGATGGATGGTGAGCTCATTCACCCCTTGGCAGTCAGCACCTCTCATCCAGATGTATCTGAGGTTACTGGACTTCAAATTTCCCACCCCCCCACTTTCCTTTTCTGAGCCACAGAGCCAGGGCTTGGAGTGTGGGCAGACACAGAGAGGTATGGGTGTGTGGAAGAGGTGCAGATCGAGCCCTCTCTCCTCTCCCGTCTGTTTGTGTGTGTGTTGTATGTGGGGGGAATTGTTAGTGCTGGCTTTGGGCAGTGTGTAAGAGAGTATACTGTAACACACATTCGGTTTACATAACTGCAGCCAGCAACCCTGCTGGGAAGCCATAGTCCGGTCTGAATAATGTGTCCGGGTTTCAGGCGGTCTGAAACCCGGACGCTTGATTGCAAACCCGAACTGTCCGGGTGAATCCCGGACAGGTGGCAACCCTAGCTGAGAACGGGGAAAGTGATCTGTGTCTCAATCTGAATTGAATCTGAATTGCACTGTTTTATGCTTTCTCTCCTGAGCTCTCTGTCCACCCCCATTCATTCTGAATCCTGAGGTCTTCCTGTCCACCCCCCATCTTATCCTGCGATTTCCCCGTCCCACCCTGCGATTTCCCCCTCCCATCCTGTGATCTCCCCGTCCAATCCTGCGATCTCCCCGTCCAATCCTGCGCTCTCCCCATCCAATCCTGCAATCTCCCCGTCCAATCCTGCAATCTCCCCGTCCAATCCTGCAATCTCCCCGTCCAATCCTGCAATCTCCCCGTCCAATCCTGCAATCTCCCCGTCCAATCCTGCAATCTCCCCGTCCAATCCTGCGATCTCCCCATCCCACCCTGCGATCTCCCCGTCCCATCATGCGATCTCCCCGTCCAATCCTGCGATCTCCCCATCCCACCCTGCAATCTCCCCGTCCCACCCTGCAATCTCCCCGTCCCATCCTGCGATCTCCCCGTCCCATCATGCGATCTCCCCGTCCAATCCTGCGATCTCCCCGTCCAATCCTGCGATCTCCCCATCCCACCCTGCAATCTCCCCGTCCCACCCTGCAATCTCCCCGTCCCATCTTGCGATCTCCCCATCCCACCCTGCAATCTCCCCGTCCCACCCTGCGATCTCCCCATCCCACCCTGCAATCTCTCCGTCCCATCCTGCGATCTCCCCGTCCCACCCTGCAATCTCCCCGTCTCATCCTGCGATCTCCCCGTCCCACCCTGCAATCTCCCCGTCCCACCCTGCGATCTCCCCGTCCCACCCTGCGATCTCCCCGTCCAATCCTGCAATCTCCCCGTCCCACCCTGCGATCTCCCCATCCTATCCTGCGATCTCCCCGTCCCACCCTGCGATCTCCCCGTCCAATCCTGCAATCTCCCCGTCCCACCCTGCGATCTCCCCATCCTATCCTGTGATCTCCCCGTCCCACCCTGCGATCTCCCCGTCCCACCCTGAGATCTCCCCATCCCACCCTGTGATCTCCCCATCCTATCCTGCGATCTCCCCGTCCCACCCTGCGATCTCCCCATCCCACCCTGCGATCTCCCCATCCTATCCTGCGATCTCCCCCTCCAATCCTGCGATCTCCCCATCCCACCCTGCGATCTCCCCATCCTATCCTGCGATCTCCCCTTCCCACCCTGCGATCTCCCCGTCCCACCCTGCGATCTCCCCATCCCACCCTGCGATCTCTCCATCCCATCCTGCAATCTAAAGCCTCGTACACACGATCAGATTTTCGGACGACTGTTCATTCTTTTTTTTGTGGCATGCTCGTCTCACGTCGAAAGTGAAGAGGTTACTCACCATACGAAAATTCTCGTATGACAGAATACAACATAAGAAGTGACGTAATGTGTTGAATAGTTTTGTATGTATTCTTTCGTTTCTGAGCAAGCGTACTCTTGCTTAGGGCTGCAACTTACGATTATTTTAATAATCGATTAGTTGGCCGATTTATTGTTTCGATTAATCGATTAATCAGTTAATAACCTTAAAAAAAGAGTGGTGTATCATTTAGTTAATATGTAAAGTTTAAAAAAAAAGGCAATTTATTCTTAAAGTGATTGTAAAGGTAAAATAAAAAAAAAATTTATAAAAGAATAACAAACATTTCATACTTACCTCCACTGTGCAGCTCGTTTTGCACAGAGTGGCCCCGAACCTGCTCTTCTGGGGTCCCCCCCCGGCGGCTATCGCGGATCCTCCCCGCATCTGATAACCCCCTCAGGGAAGCGCTCTCCCCCGGGGGTTACCTTGCAGGCGTGCTCCCGAGTCCAGCATTCGGCGTCCATAGAGGCCGAATGCAGGACTCGGCCCCGCCCCCACGGCGCTCGCGTCATTGGATTTGATTGACAGCAGTGAGAGCCAATAGCTGCGCTGCTATCAATCTATCCAATCAAGAGCCGAGAACCAGGGGCAGAGGGACAGCGCGTCCCCGCCGGGTCAAGTTCCAGGGCTCAGGTAAGTAAAACAGGGGGGGCTGGGGGGCCAGTCACTGCCAGGTGTTTTTTCACCTTAATGAATAAGATGCATTAAGGTGAAAAAACACAAAGGTTTACAACCCCTTTAAATATCTCTATATGCAGTGGTCAGGGGCGGACTGACAACTCATGGGGCCCCTGGGCAATAGGAGATTATGGGGCCCCCGGGCAATATGAGAAGATTATGGGGCCCCCAGGCAATAGGAGATTATGGGGCCCCCAGGCAATAGGAGATTATGGGGCCCCCAGGCAATAGATTATGGGGCCACACAGTATACACACACACACAGTATACACACACATTATACACACACACATACAGTATACACACACAGACATACAATATACACACACAGAATACACACACACACTGAAAAGGTACTGGAGAGGCGGGGCAGCTATAATCTTGGGATTTTTTAAAAAACACCGATTTTTACATACTGTCCCTGGTTTTATTGAGGCTGGCAACCCTGATGGGGCCTCTTAGTGGCATGGGGCCCTCGGGCAGTGCCCGAGTGCCCGAATGGTCAGTCCGCCCCTGGCAGTGGTAAATATAAATAACCAACTGTATGGTTAGGTAGTAAAATCTTTAATCCACTCTGAGAATAACGGACAGAAGAGATATACTGCATATACTGTTAGAGGTTGAATCTAGAAAATATCAACAGACTCAGAGATCAAATTTTTTTTATTTAAAAGAAAAAAAAAAGTTAAAGACTGTTTTGAAGATTTTCAAACAGAACTGTAATGTATTATATGCTGGCCATACAAAAACAATGTCTTCCTTCAAGAAAAAATTTCATTTTAAGAACGTTCGATTTTCTAATCGTTAGTTGGGTCAAATCGACATTTGATTTTCTTTTTGTGCGCACGTAATTTTGCTGCGATTTGCGTTTCTGCATTTTTTTTATGCCTTTTTTTTTGGCCAATTTGTTGTTGGGCAGATTAAAAAAAAAAAAAAAACACAAATTGCTGCAAAAAACACATTGCATGCTTTTCTGCAGCTTCTCCATTGAAGTCTATTGAACCAAAAAAAGCACCGTTTTTGCATTGAAAAAAGTCCCTGGCCCTTTCCAAATAGGCAGCAGCTGAAAAAAGCAGAGATGTGAACTTTAAATGAACTGTAGTGCGTTTCTGCAAAAAGCACCAAAAAACACATAGGTGGCAACCAGGCCTAAGACGTTTAGTAACAGAATGGGGTTAAAAAAAAAAATAGCTCTTTATAGTACAAAAAGAGCAAATAATCGCTACTGTAAGGGGTTCATTTTTTTTACTGTGCAACAGTGAATGTAATATTTACAGTAGCGATTATTTGCTCTTTTTGTACTCTAAAGGGCTCATTTTAGTTTTTTTTAACCCCATTATGTTACTGGCCGATTAATCGATTATGAAATTAATCGATTACTATTTTTGTAATCAATTAATTGTCGATTAATTGATTAGTTGTTGCTCTTACAAATTTTTTTTGGACAAAAACCGTAGTATTGAAACGAAAATCGGATGTTGAGTTCACGTACTGTGCACCAAAAATGTTCTCGTCTGTACATCCAGCTTTTGTCAGACGAAAAAGCAAAATTGGCTGTCGAAAGCACCAAACTAACGATCCGAAGACCGGCAGATCCTTTAAAAAAAAAAAAAAAGGGGGGGGGGGTGCTGATGCCTAAAAAATTTTTACCTTCAAAAAAAAATGTTTAGGCTTTGGAACCACTTTAACCCCTTCACACCGACCGTACGCAAATATGCAGCCTTCAGCTTGAAGTGGTGGTGGCATCACCCCGGTACCGTTTTTTTTTAGATCTGACGGTTGGCTTCCTTATGATAACAATTGATGCGGCTAAGCAGCCACTCGATCCTTATCATAAGCAACCGGAGCGGACGCCCCCCTCTTGCCACCTTCCGCATCTCGCCCATCCCACCGGGAGGCTCGAGCGAGCAGTTTAAATTTAAATAATGGCACTGCAGATAAAAGTAAACCCTGACCTCAAATCAACCATAAAATAAAATTAAAGACATAAAAACCACCAATAATTAGAAAAAAAAATAAGCAGCAAAGGGGTTGATCGCCAAATGGCTAGCAATCAGAGTTACAGTACAGTTTCCTAACTGACCCTAATATCTCCCCATGCAGTTTCCCTATCCTTTCCTTAGAGAAGCTTCCAATTTACCAACACTATGGTTGCTAGGTGCTGGTCCTTTTTATAATAAGGTGACTGGCTTATATAAAAGCCCCTTTATTGAGCCAGCTGGTTATAGTTCATAGCCCGTGCAGTGCAATATGGCTTTAATAAATTCTCCTGGGTGAATCTGCACACAAATTCACTTAAATTGTAAATCTTAAACCTGTAGGATTTGCCTCCATGGTAGCAGCAAGCCAAGGCTCATCGCTACAATTAAACCTCCAAAGAGAACCTGACTATTCCTCCCCCTATTCATAACAGATGTGATTTGCAGTTCATTCATGGAGCCTGTACATGACTACTCTTGTCCTGCATATCAATCTGTAAGTGAGGCCTAGGTGGTGTACCAGACGTATGAAAGAATAATGAGACAGGGTGGTTTGGCACTGTCTTTTATGGCAAAGAGATTAATAAATTCAACTGTCAACCACAAGGCACAACCATCAGTTCCAGTCTCGGTGCACTGGTTCCTTGTCTGTAGAATACTGGTAAGGCAGTAGACTCTATGAATGATACAGGTTTTACTTCAAATATCACTCTACCAAAGGATTTCTTCATTGCCTTCCTTCACATCAGAGGTCCTCCATCACATTAGAGGTTCCCCCAACACATCAGAGGTCCCCCATCACATCAGAAGCTCCTCATCACATCAGAGGTCTTCCTTCACATCAGAGACCCCATCACATCAGAGGTTCCCCCAACACATCAGAAGTTCCCCCATCACATCAGAGGTTCCCCCATCACATCAGATGTTCCCCCAACACATCAGAGGTTCCACCAACACATCAGAGGCCCTCCTTCACATCAGAGGCCCTCCTTCACATCAGAGGCCCTCCTTCACATCAGAGGCCCTCCTTCACATCAGAGGCCCTCCTTCACATCAGAGGCCCTCCTTCACATCAGAGGCCCACCTTCACATCAGAGGCCCACCTTCACATCAGAGGCCCACCTTCACATCAGAGGCCCACCTTCACATCAGAGGCCCACCTTCACATCAGAGACCCCATCACATCAGAGGTTCCCCCAACACATGAGAGATCCTCATCACACCATAGGTCCCCCATCACATTAGAGGTCCCTCAACACATCAGAGGCCCCCCATCACATCAGAGGCCCTCCTTCACATCAGCAGAGGTCCCCCATCACATCAGAGGCCCTCCTTCACATCAGCAGAGGTCCCCCATCACATCAGAGGCCCTCCTTCACATCAGAGGCCCTCCTTCACATCAGAGGCCCCCATCACATCAGAGGTTCCAACAACACACCAAAGGTCCCCCATCACATCAGAGGCCCTGCATCACATCAGAGGCCCTCCTTCACGTCAGAGGTTCCCCCATCACATCAGAGGCCCTCCTTCACGTCAGAGGTTCCCCCATTGCACCAGAGACCCTTCTTCACATCAGAGGTTCCCCCATCACATCAGGAGGTCCTCCTTTGCATCATAGCCCCCCCCCCCAACACATCAGAGGCCCCCCCCCCAATATATCAGAGGTCTCCCATCACATCAGAGGTCCTTTCATCACATCAGAGGTCATCAATCACATAAGAGGTCCCCCATCACATCAGAGGTCCTCCCATCACATCAGAGGTCCTCCCATCACATCAGAGGTCCTCCCTCCTTCACATCAGATGCCCCCCAATAAATCAGAGGTCCTCCCATCACATCAAAGGTCCTCCTTCACATCAGAGGTCCCCCATCACATCAGAGGCCCTCCCATCACATAAGAGGCTCCCCAAACACATAAGAGCCCCCCCCCATCACATTAGAGGCCATCCTTCACATCAGAGGTTCCTCCAATATATCAGAGGTCCTTCCATCACATCAGAGGCCCTCCTTTACATCAGAGGTTCCCCCAACACATCAGAGGCACTCCTTCACATCAGAGGTCCCCCATCACATTAGAAGTTCTCCTTCACATCAGAGGCCCCCATCACGTCAAAAGCCCTCCTTCACATCAGAGGTCGTCCTTCACATCAGAGGTTCCCCATCACATATCACATCAGAGGCCCTCCTTCACATCAGAGGTCCCTCCATCACATCAGAGATTCCTCCAACACATCAGGGGTTCCTCCAACACATCAGAGGTCCCCCATCACATCAGAGGCCCTCCAATCACATAAGAGGCTCCCCCAACACATAAGAGCCCCTCCCCCATCACATTAGAGGTCCTCCTTTACATCAGAGGTTCCCCCCACACATCAAAGGTCCCCCATCACATTAGAGATCCCCATCACATCAGAGGTTCCCTCAACACAGCAGCAAGAAGACCACATACTTCTGTACAACTATAACCAACTGTAGGCAGACCATGCTGGGACTTGTGGTGTCTCCCTGGAAATTGACTTGTTGCAAGACAGAAGTCATTCTACAACTGAGACGACAACAGAGAACCGTTCCTCTGATTTATATATTTCAGAATCTGCCTCTGATGTCACGAGGTGTCAGCTGCCGGCGTGGTGGTTATATATTCTGGATATCATTTAACAAAGTTTATTTGTTGTGAAACCGAGTCTCGGGGATGGATCAGCACGGGTTGATATTGTGAGATCATCTCCCCCCTATCCCTGCTTCCTCTTCTATGGCTGCAGTGGAGTTTTGAGTGTTTCACGGGGGAGGTCAGGAAATTCCACAGGAACTCTCCTCATAAAGGAATGTCAAGTGTTTTCCCTTTTTTTTGTTACTTTTTTATGGTTGTCTAAAGAGAAAATGTATGTTGACCATATGGTATTCTCGAATTATTGGCCCTCCCAACCTCTGTGTGCCTGTTTAGCAACATAGCCGGATGAGCAACGAAAAGATTCAAACTGTCTATGACCTCCAAGTTAACCAATCTGCATTCTTTCGGATCTGAGATACACTGCTGGCTTTTAGATGCTCTTTTCATTTAGTTTATTTAATTATTTATTTATCACTACTGTTATTTTGTAGGGGAAAAAAATAGCATTTTAATGATCAGCACATTTAAAAATAAAGACACTGAAATGTATATGCAAGTCTTGACTTTTACAGCGCCCCACCCTATCGTCCTTGCAAGTTTGCTGATTCTCTTTTTTACAATGACGGCACCGTTTATAGGTATGCATAATTTAGAGGCATCCTGGTCTAAAATGTAAAAAAACGTAAATGTTATTTATCAAGGGGATACCTAGGCCTGGGACAAATCACAAAACTGCCTTGATGATCAGAAGCACCCTTTCACATCAGAGGTTTCCCCATCACATCAGAGGTCCCCCATCACACTAGAGGCCCTCCTTCACATCAAAGGTACCCAAGCACATCGGAGGTGCCCATCACATCAGAGCTCCTCCTTCACATCAGAGGTCCCCTCATCGCATCAGAGGAACCCCCATTACATCAGAGGTCCCCCATAATATCAGAGGTCCCCCTTCACATCAGAAGTCTCCCATCACGTCAGAGGTCCCCCTTTACATCTGAGGTCCCCCCATTGCATTAAAGGAACCCCCATCACATTATAGGTCCTCCTTCACATCATAGGTCCCCCTATCAAATCAGAAACCCTTCTTCACATCAGAGGAACCCCCATCACATCACAGGTCCCCCAATCACATCAGAGACTCTCCTTTACATTAGAGGTCCCCCCATCACATCAGAGGTTCCCCCTTCACATCTGAGGTCCCCCATTGCATTAGAGGAACCCCCATCATACCAGAAGCCCCCCCATTCCCACTTTCCATCTGCAGAAAATATAGCCTGAGAATATTTGATTTAACACATTTACACAGAACAAATTTACATGCAGTTTTAATGGTTGAATAGCTATTGTTTTATTGAATTGTTCCTCTTTTCGTTTTAATGCAGTCATTTATTTGTTCCATCAGTTTAGTTTCATTCACCACAGCTATCCACTGACCAACTGATGGGGGTTCCATGTTTGCAGTATAAATATTTTAGCGGCCTTAAGAAGATGGATCAAGAGGGACTTCCTATATCTACGCCTCCAAATCGGATTGAGGTGAAGCAAGCACTGCGTCAGATCGTCTACTAGTGGAATGTCTGTCAGTCTACAAACCAAGTTCCTGGATAGTGTCCCAGAAGGGGGCGGATAAGGGTGCATATCCAAAATTAGTGTAATAGTTAACCGTCAGGCTGTTGACAACGCCAACAAGTGGAGGGAACTGAAGGGTAAATCTTATGTAAGAGTGTGGGCACTCTATACCATCGTCCATCAGGTCAGGACCTTGAACCCCACCTCCTGGAACCTACTCACAATGGAGGAGCGGTGCGAAAAATACAAAATATGCTCTCTTTGTTCCTTTGAGAAGGCTCAGCCCAGGTTGCGCTCCCAATTCCGCAGATAGGGAGATATCCTGGAGTTCAATCTGCATCATGTACATTAATGACAGAAGGTGGCGGAGAGGTGCGGGATCTGGGCAGAGCCTCTCAAAAGCAGACAAGGAATGACTAGAGGAGGGCACCTATTGCGAGGAGATGAGAAATTGTCTAATCTGTGTTGCTCGCCACCTGTCCAGGAGCGGCGACAGCATTGCTTGAATTTCCTCAATAGTGCACCATCGACCCTCAAGAAGAAAGTCTTAGGGTCTAAACCAGTTGGTCAAGATAAATTCCTTGATTGAACCTCCTCCCTGACAGACTGGAAGGGAATTCTTGAGCACCAATAACAGGTGACAAAGGTGAGGGGGTAGAAGGGATCATTGTGACATAGCCCGTTGTAGCTATTACTGACAAATTAGTCCCTATCAAAGGGTGGGATTTCAGGGTAGAAGTCTGCCACAACAAAGTTGGAAGTGGAAAGGGTGACACAGCCTGTTCCACCCCCACACACTCCTTCTCCGAAAAATTCTTGGCTCCAGTCCAGGGCTCTGGTTAAATGGACCGCATAGTAATATTTAAACGGACCAGGGAACCCCTATACTGTATACCACCCTGGTCCTTTGATAAGGTCAAGATACAGTGGGACAGTCTTTTAGATGTGTAACTCCTGAGAGGAAATTCAAAAACTCCCCATGGACCGACCGCAGAAAGTGACATGGGACAACCATCGGTAATGTTTGAAAGAGATACAATAGTTTTGGCAAAATGGCCGAAACTTTTCCTACCAAGCCAGGAGAAAGAATGCTGGTGCCAGCGCTTGAGATCTAGTCGTAGAGAGGCAAGCCAGGGTGAAAAGTTCTCCTTAAAAACCTCAGACAGTGAGGGGGTGAGATAAAAGCCCAGATATTTTATTTTGTTTGCGAGCCCAGGAGAAGGGAAAGTTCTGTTGTAGGTTACGTAGAGTCTCATTGGGGCAAATTTATGTTCAAAACTTCAGATTTGTGCACATTCATTTTGTAATTTGAAAGAACGGAGTACGATCTAAGGGCCTTCAGTGAATTGGGGATAGAAGTCTCAGGGCTTGTTATGAAGAACAATAAATCGTCGGCATATATTTATGATGTGTGTTACCTGCACCCTGTGGCGTCGGGAGGGGGGTGATGGAGCCCCGAATGGGTCCCCGAAAAGCCCCAGGTGTCAGGCATTCACAATTTTATTGTTAGCCCTGAGCGCCGCCGAGCGGGGACCTATCTGATCCTGAGTGCCGCCGAGTGTGGCCGAGTCACATAGCAGGTCCCACCTTCTGGAGCCTGCAGCGCCTATGATGGACGTCCCACTGGTCCAATGGCGGGACCGCGGGACGTGTGACGTCCATCATAGGCGCTGCAGGCTCCAGAAGGCGGATGTCATGACCTTGCAGAAATACTTTCATGACCTGTCTGTCTCTTACCTGGTCTGTGTATCAGCCTTGAGGCTTGAACTCTCACACCTGCATGCTTAAGTAATCTTCCCTCAGTGTGGCTTCACCCTAGCCTCAACAGGAACCACTATTTAACACCGTATTCACCAAACCTGCCTTGCCATGCAATATTGTGTGTTTGGCTTCCTATTTCCTGCTTGCCGTGTGCTCTACATTTGTCTCTGTTACCGATCTTGGCGTGTTCTCGACTATCCCTGTTTGCCTGTGACCCTGACCTTTGGCGTGTTCTCTGTTATCCTTGTCTGCTAGTCGCCCCGACATTTGGCTACCTCCTTACTATCCCTTGCTGTCCTGGGCTGCTGTTTCCTCTCCATCCTCCTGTAGCCTAGCGTGATCTGGGAGACCCTGGGGGCCGCGACCTGGAGCCAGTTGCAGCCCAGTCCATCCTCACCACTAGAGGCTCCGGTGAACACCTGCTGGCTCTTAGACTCCGCGCCCTGGGGAATCTTATGCTCTAACTCCCTGTGGGATCCGTGTTGGTGCTCCAGGGGACCTGCCTTCCTGAACCACCCAAGTTCCATCCGCAGCAGTCAGCCTTAGGGACCACTATCTTAGTGGTGCACTTCTGACCCCAACGGGGTGCATCTGTCACCTGGACTCAGGTGACCTGACAGCGTAATTACAATGCGACCGCCGTGCCACATCGATCCAGCGCTCGGGGGCGGGCGGCTCTCCTCCTCTCCTCTGGCTGCCTCGCACACCATGGATGAGCTGCTGCTGCAGGGCACATGAAGTCTGTCTTCGTCCTGGTCAGGAAGGTCAGTGTGTGTATGTCAGTGTATGTCAGGTAGGTAGGCCAGTGTGGGTCAGGTAGGTCAGTGCGTGTCAGGTAGGTCAGTGTATGTCAGGTGGGTCAGTGCGTGTCAGATAGGTAGGTCAGTGTATGTCAGGTAGGTAGGTCAGTGTGTGTCAGGTAGGTCAGTGTGTGTGTGTATGTCAGGTAGGTCAGTGTGTGTATGTCAGGTAGGTAGGTCAGTGTATGTCAGATAGGTCAGTGTGTGTCAGGTAGGTAGGTCAGTGTATGTCAGATAGGTCAGTGTGTGTCAGGTAGGTAGGTCAGTGTGTGTATGTCGGGTAGGTCAGTGTAGGTAGGTCAGTGTGTGTATGTAGGGTAGGTCAGTGTAGGTAGGTCAGTGTGTGTATGTCAGGTAGGTCAGTGTGTGTATATCAGGTAGGTAGGTCAGTGTATGTCAGATAGGTCAGTGTGTGTCAGGTAGGTAGGTCAGTGTGTGTATGTCGGGTAGGTCAGTGTAGGCAGGTCAGTGTGTGTATGTCAGATGGTAGGTCAGTGAATGTCAGATAGGTCAGTGTGTGTCAGGTAGGTAGGTCAGTGTGTGTATGTCGGGTAGGTCAGTGTAGGCAGGTCAGTGTGTGTGTCAGGTAGGTAGGTCAGTGAATGTCAGATAGGTCAGTGTGTGTCAGGTAGGTAGGTCAGTGTGTGTATGTAGGGTAGGTCAGTGTGTGTGTATGTTGGGTAGGTCAGTGTAGGTAGATCAGTGTGTGTATGTCGGGTAGGTAGGTCAGTGTATGTCAGGTAGGTAGGTCAGTGTATGTCAGGTAGGTAGGTCAGTGTATGTCGGGTAGGTAAGTTTAGTGGTCAGCATTGATGGGCACTGGTAAGCCAGGCAGCAAGCGGCAAGTGAGCTTACCCCCCGCCACACAACTACACCGCCCAGCCAAAAAACCCCACACCACTGGAGCACCCCGCCCCCCCCCCCCCCGTGCCAGCCCTGGACTTCGGGCTGAAGCCCCTGGTCTTTTTCCCACCTAGCAACGCCCCTGCCTGCACCGTTGCCCTTTATATTTGTATTGTCCCTATTATGGGCCAGCAAGTTTTTCCAGCACCAATACAAATATCAAGGGCGATAATGGACAGCCTGGTCTCGTCCCATTGGTCAGGGAGGAGGGAGAAGAAATTGCTTAATTGGCCCGAACCGCCGCTGAGGAATGGGAATAAATTTCCTCTATCCATAGGTGTTTGGGCTTTAATGCCGAGCCCCTGTGTGTATGCACCCATGGGGATCGGCTTTTCTGCAAAGTACCTGAGCTGACACAGGCAGCTCCCAATGTACACCTGCAATAAGGCCGGGTGGTGGTGTTGGCAAGCGGTTGACAGAGAAATTGAGAGCAAGTGAAGATGTTGGATGTAAGGTCTCATTCACATGGGCATGAGTGTTTTTTTTGTTTTTTCTGCTGGCCATGTTTGAGGTGCCATAACAATTCATCGCAGTGCAAGCGCAGCATGCATTTTTCGGGCCTTCTGGGTGTCAGTTTGCGACCTGCTCCTCTGTCCCACGGCCATGAACGGGTCGCTCTCTGACAATCTCGCTATCCGCGTTGTTCTCCGGTTTTCGGTGGGACGGGCAGCGGAGGGTTAAGCGTTCCGGCAGCTGCTGGAAGTATTATTAGCTTTGTTGTGAAAGTTTCATAAAGAACAACTGTTGGAGGAGGGGGCCCAACCCGCGGTACCCCCCTCCACTTCCTGCGTCTTACTGTGTGTGTGTGCGGCCGCACGCTGCCATACCGGGTCCCTGACACCAAATGGTGAGACGTGTTCAGTCCCTACACACTCCTCCCAGAAATATCAGAGCTAAAAAAAAAAACGTTCAATACAAATACAGCCGAATGTGAGCTGGTGGGTGGGGGGGGGCGCCCTCCCATGACCCTCCCTATGACTGTCCCTGTACAGATAAGGTCCTAGTCAAACCTTAATGATGTAACGCATGTTAACGCATGAGCATAGCTTTGCCATTGTGCTCATTCACATCTATGTGCTGCATTGACATTCGTTGGCCAGAGAACTGCAGGTCCTCTTTTTTTTTAATGTATCAGCAGCGTCCATTGTGAGCCCCCTGGAGGGCCCTGGCAGAGGGAAACGCATGTTACATACATTGTATCATGTGCCCACCGCATGGTGAGCAGCCCCTCCCATAACAACCTTACTCAGCATTTCATCCACTCATTGAATTTAAACAACACTAACCCTCCTGTAATCCTTATGCCGCGTACACACGAGCGGACATTACGGCGGACTTTGCCCGGCGGACTGGATTTCGTCGGACAATTCGATGTGTGTGGGCTCCAGCGGACTTTGTTTTCTCAAAAGTTCGACGGACTTAGATTTGAAACTTGTTTTAAATTTATCCGTTGAAATCGAGTCCGGTCGAAAAGTCCGCCGTCTGTATGCTAGTTCGACGGACAAAAAGCCACGCTAGGGCAGCTATTGGCTACTGGCTATGAACTTCCTTGTTTTAGTCCGGTCGTACATCATCACGTACGAATTCGACGGACTTTGGTGGATTGTGTGTAGGCAAGTCCGTTCATTCACAAAGTCCGTCGGAAAGTACGTCGAAAAGTCCGCCGGGCAAAGTCCGCCGTAATGTCCGCTCGTGTGTACGCGGCATTATACTAACCCTCCTGTAATCTTAACACTAACCCTCCCTGTAATCCTTACACTAACCCTCCTGTAATCCTAATACTGACCCTCCCTGTAACCCTAATGCTAATCCTCCCTGTAATCCTAATACTGACCCTTCCTGTAATCCTAACACTAACCCTCCCTGTAATCCTAATACTGACCCTCCCTGTAATCTTAACACTAACCCTCCCTGTAATCCTTACACTAACCCTCCTGTAATCCTAATACTGACCCTCCCTGTAACCCTAATACTGACCCTTCCTGTAATCCTAACACTAACCCTCCCTGTAATCCAAATACTGACCCTTAGTGTAATCCTAACACTAACCCTCCCTGTAATCCTAACACTAACGTCCCTGTAATCCTAACACTAAAACTCCCTGTAATCCTAACACTAACTGTCCTGTAATCCTAACACTAACCCTCCCTGTAATCCTAACACTAACCCTCCCTGTAATCTTAACACTAACCCTCCCTGTAATCCTAACACTAACCCTCCTGTAATCCTAACACTAACCCTCCCTGTAATCCTTACACTAACCCTCCTGTAATCCTAACACTAACCTCCCTGTAATCCTAACACTAACCCTCCTGTAATCCTAACACTAACCTCCCTGTATTCCTAACCCTAACCCTCCCTGTAACCCTAACACTGACCCTCCTGTATTTCTAACACTAATGCTCCCTGTAATCCTAACACTAACCCCCCTGTAATCCTAACACTAACCCTCCCTGTAATCTTAACACTAACCCTCCCTGTATTCCTAACACTGCCCCCCCCCTGTATTCCTAGCACTAACCTCCCTGTATTTCTAACACTAACCCTCCCTGTAACCCTAACACTGCCCCCCCTGTATTCCTAACACTAACCCCCTGTATTCCTAACACTAACGTCCCTGTAATCCTAACACTAAAACTCCCTGTAATCCTACACTGACCCTCCCTGTAACCCTAACACTAACCCTCCCTGATCCTGCCTGTAAGTCTTTTTCTTTTCTTCTTTTAATTTAAAGAGTTTGGCTTCAGTTCGCTAGTGTATCCAAATCTTCTAGTCAATCTACCACTCCACCCCCCCCCCCCAAGACTGACAATGCAGCTGCCTGCTGTGTCTCCTGTGCTCCTTCATCCAGAGTGGGGGGGGGGGGGCTATCTAATACAAGAGGTAAAAACAGAGGGGTAAAAGGCTAAAAAAAGAGAACAAATTAAAATGAATGCAGCCAGAACATTTAATGATTGGTAAGCACCAACACATCACATTTTTAGTTTTACTTTTATTTTATTACATTTTTTTATTATTTGTTTTATTTTTATTTATATTTATTATTTTATTACTATTTTTATTTTATTTGTATTTTACTTTTAGTTTACTCTTATTTTTATATTATTTTATTTATTATTTTTATTATTGTATTACTATTTTATTTTACTTTTACTTATATTTTGTACAACGCCTAAGACTTTACGATGAGGGGGAAAAAACCTAAAAAAAAGAAAACGAATGCAACCACCACATCTAATGATTGGTTAGCCAAAATATATCACATTTTTAGTTTTACTCTTATTTGACTTTTATTTTATTATATTTTTTAAATTATTTGTTTTATTTATATTTATTATTTTATTACTATTTTTATTGCATTTTACTTATTCTTTTATATTATTTTATTATTAGTTTTATTATTTTTAATTTTATGTATACTTATTATTTTTATTATTATATTATTATTTTATCTTACTTTAATTTTACTTTTACTTCAATTTTTTACAACTCCTAAGACTTTACGGTGAGGGGAAAAAGCCTAAAAAAAAATAAAACAAATGCAGCCACCACATCTAATAATGATTGGTAAGCAACAATATATCACATTTTTATTTTTACTCTTATTTGACTTTTATTTTATTATATATTTTTAAATGAATTGTTTCATTTATATTTATTATTTTATTATTATTGTTATTGCATTTTACATATTATTTTATTATTAGTTTTATTATTTTTTATTTTATTTATACTTATTATTTTTATTATTGTATTATTATTTTATCTTACTTTAATTTTACTTTTACTTACATTTTTTACAACTCGTAAGACTTTACGGTGATGGGGAAAAAGCCTAAAAAAAATAAAATGAAATATATGACATTTTTGTGTTTATTATCGCATTCAGTGAACATTTTTTACTCCTTTAGTAAATGTGCCACACTGAGCGTCCAGGTTCCCCTTTAAATGTGATCGCCCCGTCCTCGGAGTGATTGTGCTCAGTGTTGCTCGGGAAGCCTCCCTGAGGGGTTTTTCTATAAACTTTTCTTGTTGTCAGCTGTTTGCTCCTCCTGGCTGATAGCCGAGCCGGTCTAAAAACAGTTCCTGTTATCTGGTGTTGGGCGCCCCTCCCTCCCCCCCCTCCTATGTTCCCCGGCTCCTCTGACACACATGTTGTGTCTCTTCCAGCCTACAGAGAGACCCACAGCCACTGCATCCCCGTCCTCCAGCCCCAGGGCCACACTTCAAGCGGGGCCCCTCCACCATGTCCAACAAAGGTGACTTCACCTCTCCACCAGATCCACGTGAGTACCACGCCGCGCCATGGGGGGGCCTGTCCTCCGCCTCGGCTTAACCACTTCCCCGCCAGCATGCGCGTTCTTAAACTGTTACTTTGTTGCTTCATCATCTAGTATTTGTTACATTCAGCTGGACTTGTTCTGTGATGTTGAAGGCGTTTCCTCGTTTTTCTCGGACACTTCTTCAGTGAGTGGAACATGTCCCGGCAGTTATAGGCACATGGGTAGCACAGGCACCTTTACGTGGTATTAAAACCAAAAAATTTATATATTGCAGTTTACCAATCTTTCTTTCTTTCTTTCTTTCTTTCTTTCTTTCTTTCTTTCTTTCTTTCTTTCTTTCTTTCTTTCTTTCTTTCTTTCTTTCGCAGACCGAGCTGTCCAGCAAAAATGGCAGTTAGAGGGTTGGAACAAACCATTTAATCCTAACACTAAGCCTCCCAATAACCCCAACTCTCCCTGTAATCCTAACACTAATCTTCCCCTCCCCTGTTCCTAACAATAAGCTCTCTAATACTAACACCAACCCCCCCCCCAGTAATACTAACACTAGCCCATCTGTGTTACTAACACTAACCCCTCTGTAATCCTAACACTAACCCACCTGTAATTTCTAACACTAACCCCTTTGTAATACCAACACTAACCACCCCGTGTTCCTAACATTAACCCCCCCGTAGATATAACACTAACCCCCGCCGTGACCCTAACATTAACCCCCCTGTAATCCTAACACTGACCCCCCAGTAATCCTAAAACTAGCCCACTAACCCTCCTCATAATCCTAACACCAACTCCCCCGTGTTCTTAACACTAACCCCCCTGTCATCCTGACACTAACCTTCTCTGTAATCCTAACACTAACCCCCTCTGTAATACTGACACTAACCTTCCCTGTAATCCTAACACTAACCCCCCTGTAATCCTGACACTAACCCCCTGTGTATCTAACAATAACCCCTCCTGTAATCCTAACAGTAACCCCCGTGTTCCTAACAATAACCCCTCCCATAATCCTAACACTAACATCCCCATTGTGTTCCTAACACTAACCCTCCCCGTAATCCTAACACTAACCCCCCATGTATCTAACAATAACCCCTCCTGTAATCCCAACACTTACCCCCCCTCGCAATCCTCACACTAACCCCCCAGTTATCCTAACACTAGCCCATCTGTGTTGCTAACACTAACCCTCCCCGTAATCCTAACAATAATCCCCCCATGTACCTAACACTAACCCTCCCTGTAAGCCTAACACTAACTCCCCCATGTTCTTAACACTAACCCCCCTGTAATCCTAACATTAACCCCCCCCCGTCCTTTTTCTAACACTAAC
This sequence comes from Lithobates septentrionalis, assembly GCA_037952835.1. NCBI lineage: Eukaryota > Metazoa > Chordata > Amphibia > Anura > Ranidae > Lithobates > Lithobates septentrionalis. The sequence continues at coordinate 287,257 of JBBDGP010002693.1, read as the reverse complement.
CTCTCCTGTAATCTTAACACTAACCCCCCCATGTTCCTAACACTAACACCTTCCTTAATCCTAACACTAACCTCCTGTGTATCTAACAATAACCCCTCCCATAATCCTAACACTAACCCCCCTCGTGTTCCTAACACTAACCTCTCCTGTAATCCTAACACTAACCCCCCCCCCCATGTTCTAACCCCTCCTGTAATCCTAACACTAACCCCCCGTCCTGTTCCTAACACTAACCTTCCCTGTAATCCTAACACTCACCCCCCTGTACTCCTAACACTAACCGTCCTGTGTTGCTAACACTAACCACCCCCCTGTGTTCCTAACACTTTTTTGTTGTATTTTCACTTGGTGATCTGGCCAGTTATTTTTCAGCTTCCAATAACAGACCGAGCTGTCCAGCAAAAATGACAGTTAGAGAATTAGGATAAACCATTTAATCCTAACACTAAGCCTCCTGATAAACCCCAACTCTCCCTGTAATCCTAACACTATCTCTCCCTTTGTCAGGAATATGTCCCTTGGTGATCCGGCCAGTTGAACTTCCTTTAGCAGGGCCAAGCTGTCCAGCAAAAAAAAAAAAAAAAACAGTTAGAGGGTTGGGACAAACCATTTACCACTGACAGGGGTGCTTACAGTAGTACAGGTCAGTAAAACTGTGTGGCTAAATCAACCTTCATTCATTTTTTCATCTTTCCATCTAATAAATCTTCTGCTCTTGTTGTTGTTGTTTTAACTTTGGATAGTAAAACATTTTTTTTTTCTGCCAGTAAATCCCTTATACAGCCCACTTCCTGTTTCTTATCTGGTCATTAGCCTAGGATTATGACATCATGCACAGCTCTCTTCCTCTCACTCTCCTGAGAGTTTGCCAGGAAGGGAGGGGGGAGTGAGTCCTAAGAGGGCCAATGAGAGCTGCAGAGCTGGAGGTGTGCCTCTGTGTAAATCCAGGAAGTGAACAGGCAGCAGCTTCACCTGCCCACAGTTAAAATGGCTCCACCCAGACTCAGTGGAGGGAGATTCCTGCAGCATATTTGGCAAGTACAGAATCACAGTATATATAAAATAATATGCAAAAGTGGTTGGAGGGAAGCTTCGGAATGGCAAAGATGTTTTGATTACAAACTATGTGAGCGGACCGCAGTTCCTCTTTAAGCTGAGCTTTTACTGCACCAACCGACCGCTACCAGGTCTGCTACGGGCGCTTTGGGTGCCAATAGCGATTACGCGACCGCAAACACGCAACCCGCATGTCGAAAGTGCGCAGGTGTGAATGCAGCCTTAATGAGATGGAGCGTCAGTTTTTAAAGAATACCCAATTGGGTGCAAAGAAAAAAAAAAACAGCATTTATTTGCTTGCACATGATTGGATGATGGAAGTCAGCAGAGCTTCCCCTCATTTACTAATGCAAATGCTCTTGCAGAGCGCTCAGTCTATTTGCCTTTAGGAAATCCAGCCTGATGCCGGTCAGTCTGCACAGGGTGAGCGCGGCGCGGAGTTGTAGCGGAAGTGTTCGTTTTTTGTTTTTTTTTCCATCCTAAAAATATTTCCGGGATTGTCAGAGAGACACGTGGTGCGGGCGAGCTGAGCGCAGAGCGGCTCTCCAGGATTATCTACGAGTGACACATGACATGAGATACCAGCACGGTCACATCGCATTCCGCGACCCGGGGCCGGTTATCTAAGGTAGACCTAGAGAGATTTCTGGACTACTGCACTTAATATGGGTCTGAAAAGGTTACTGTTTTATATATATATATATATATTTTTTTTTTTTTATTGTACTATATATTAATATTATTAATAATAATAATAATAATAATAATAACATCAAGCCAAAAAGAGGGTTTCACCATGTCAGACCAGTGTGTTGTTGCCACATCACTATTTATGTATCAAGAAAAAAGAATCCCCCTTCGTTGGGACTTTATAGGCAGCAACCACACATGTGAATTGAAAAATATAAATTTATTAGATATACATGAACTCATTCGACCATAAAGTAACCGCTGGTGAAAAGGACATAGAAAAAAAAATATATGACACAAATATACAAAAAAAACACAGAAAAGACAAAAAACACGACAAGTTACATGATTTGCACGACAAAAAGATTGTTGTTACTCTCCGGTATATAGCGATCTCCGGTACCCAACGCGTTTCTGGTTCAAGCACCTTCGTCAGGGGTATTTAAAAAGAGTATATGCAGTCATAATTTTGTCTTACTACAAAGAATAGAAAAAAAAACAGAAAAAACATATCATAGCGGTAAAAAAGCATGGATATTTGACAACCATAAGGGACGAATGAACAGCAGTGATTGTAAACGACACCTACCATGTGAAATGTTCCACCAAATCACTTAGAAGAATGGATGAAGCACTGGTATGTGTAATAACAACAACAACGATAATATTAATCACACTAGCAACAGCAATAATACTAAAAATAATAATAATAGCAATAATAAAAACAACAACAAAAACAAGAATAATTAAGTCTGGGTGGACTTGAGTTTTTTTTTTTTTTTGTTTACAACCAGATTAACTATGTAACAGTAATAATAATAAAAACATCAACAAGAACAACAACGACAATAATAATAACAATAATAATAACAACAGCAACAAGAATAGTAATAATAACTATAGTAGCAAAAATAATAACAACAAAAACAATAATAATAACAAGAGCAACAATAATAATACTACAAATAATAACAACAATAATAATAATATTAATTACAATAGAAAAAACAATAGTAATACTAAAAATAATAATACCAACCAATGGCAGCTGGTGCTCCATCAGTTCATTAGTTGGGGGGGCGAGAGGCAGACCTGACCACAGACCCCCCCGTCGCTCCAGTCCGCCACCCCACGCTCTAACCCCCCCCTATCACTCCATCCTGCCACCGCACACTATTGACACCACCGCCCCCCCCCCCCCTGGTTTCCGGTTCGCCCTCTCGCCCCCCCACCAGGCCCCCGTCAGCCCCACACTTACCCCGTGCAGATTACGGCTGCGGCTTCCCCCTTCTGTCTCCTCCGTTTCCCAGCCATCGCTTCTCCTCCCGACCAATCTGGTCTTCGAAAACTCCTGGCCAATGGGGTCCTCGGGACCCGCTTCCTGATTGGCCGGGAGGAGAGGCAGGAAGACATTAGCGAATATTAATTTGCCAATGTCACACAACAGGGTGGGCTCAGGGCCAATTAGAGCCTCGGGCTCTAAATATCAAGTGCCTCTAAAAAAAATGTAAAAAAATCCATAGAAATTCATGCGTCCGGCGTATAAATTGAGGGGGGGGGGGGGGCAGGCACATGGATTGGGGGCGGCGGCGACACCCATGTGCTCCTAATTGAGCAGCCGCCATTGAAAGCAACGATAATAACAACAGCAACAACATCGATAATAAGAAGTCTGGATGGAATTGTGTCTTTTTTTAACCAGATTAACTATATAACTATGTAACAACTATAATAATGATAACAACAACAACAACAATACCAATAGCAACAATAATAACTGCTTGCCGACCACCCTATATCAGCTTTACTGCTACAGGGTGGCCACTCTGCGCAGAATCATGTACAGTATATAGAGTATATGTGATCTGGCACTTCCGGGTAAGGGGCACCCCACTTCTGCTGTGATAAGTCACAGCAGAAGCTGATCAGCAGTGTTCCGGCCAATGGATGTCCGCCGGCACCCGCTAATCGGTGACAAGACACAGTGGACAAAACTAAACAACGCAGAGCTCCATCCTGTCAGCGGGGATGTGCTGAATTGTGTTTCCCTGCAAAGCACACCCCTTAGTAAAAGCACCACACAGGACACATAAACACTGGCTAGGCACACATTGTAATGATTAAGCACAATTGTACTGCGTGAAACGCGTCGACAAGACTTGTGTGTTGGTGTCCTTTCGATGTCATTTTGGTGATCAATAAACGGCATTTGGACTTCTATTAATGTGCAGCCATTTGTTCTTTTTATACACATTTAACCCCTTGATCTACCCCGGTGTTTAACCCCTTCCCAGCCGGTGTCATTAGTACAGTGACAGTGCATATTTTTAGCACCGATCACTGTATTGGTGTCGCTGGTTCCCACAAAGTGTCAGTTAGCGTCAGAACGTCCACCGCAATATCGCAGTCCCGCTGTAAGTCTCTAATCGCCACCATTACTAGTATAGAAAAAAATCCCAGTATACTGTATATCCCATAGTTTGTGGACGCTATACTGTTCACGTAAACCAATCAATATACGCTTATTGGGATTTTTTTTTTTACCAAAAATATGTAGCACAATACATATTGGTCTAAATTGATGAAGAAATTTTCTTTTTAAATGTTGGGTATGTTTTATAGCAGAAAGTAAAAAAATATTTTTTGTTTTTCAAAATTGTCTTTTTTTTTTTTTGTTTATAGCACAAAAAAAATGCAGTGGTGTTTAACCGCTTCAGCCCCGGAAGATTTTACTTGCTCGTTCGTGCGACGTTACACCAAAAAAAAATTGACGTCCTTTTTTTCCCACAAATAGAGCTTTCTTTTGGTGGTATTTGATCACCTCTTGGGTTTTTATTTTTTGCGCTATGAAAAAAAAAAGAGCGACAATTTTGAAAAATAAGCAATATTTTTTACTTTTTGCTATAATAAATATCCCCCAAAAATATATTAAAAAAATATATTGTTTTCCTCAGTTTAGGCTAATACGTATTCTTCTACATATTTTTAGTAAAAAAAAAAAAAAAATCGCAATAAGCGTATATTGATTGCTTTGCGCAAAATTATAGCGTCTACAATATAGGGGATTTATGGCATTATTATTATTATTTTTTTTATTAGTAATATTTGCAATTTTTATCAGGACTGCGACATTATGGCGGACACATCGGACACTTTTGACACTATTTTGGGATCATTTATACAGCGATCAGTGCTTAAAAATTCACTGATTACTGTATAAATGACACTGGCAGGGAAGGGGTTAAACACTAGGGGGAGATCAAGGGGTTAAGTGTGTCCTAGGGATTCTAACTGGGGGGGCTACCACTGACATGACAGCGATCACTGCTCCCGATGACAGGGAGCAGTAGATCTCTGTCATGTCACTAGGCAGAACGGGGAAATGCCTTGTTTACATAGACATCTCCCCGTTCTGCCGCTCCGTGACATGATCGCGGGACACCGGCGGACATCGAGTCCGCGGGACCCGCGGGCACGGTCACCCTGTACAGGGCAGGCGCGCACGCCCACTAGCGCCGCCAATTAAAGGGGACGTACAGGGTCGGCCATTTGCCCAGCCATGCCATTGTGCCGACGGACATACATTTTTTTTTTTTTGGGTACAGCGTCGCGCGACCGCGCAATTGTCAGTTAAAGTAAGGCAGTGCCGTATCGCAAAAAATGGCCTGGTCATGAAGGGGGGTAAATCTTGTGCAGGTCAAGCAGTTAATAGTACTAAAAATAATAACAAAAACAACAATAATAAACAATCGGCATATTACACCCCGGTCACGCCGATCGCGACACTGGAGTCGCGCTACTTCAGGCGCTACTTGGAAGACCTCCGTGTGGCGCACAGATGTCTATACAAGTCAAACCTGAACTTGCAAAAATGAGGAACTACTTTCAAAATCAGTGCGACTTCTGAAGGAGTCGGAGTCGCACCGATTTGACCGTTTCAATTGCGGACAATCGGGTGCGACTTGTCATGCGATTTGAAACGATCAGTGTGGCCGGGGGTGGGGGTGGGGGGGGGTGGGGAGTAGCACTCTATAAAGTAGGTGTTAATAGATGAAACCCAAACTAAACTTCTAAAGCGCTATTAAACCCAAAACCATAAATGTAATATATCACAGCTTATCAATCATAGATGTGGTGGCTGCTATAGTTTTCTTCCCCCCCACACCTTTTTTTCACCTGGTAACAATACAAACATAGGTACATAGTTACATGGTTAGTATGGTTGAAAGAAAGACACCAGTCCATCCAGTTCAACCTGAGTAAGTGTCTACAATTCTCCTTATCCCTGTACATTGTGTCTCATTAAGATGCTCATCTATTATATTATTATTTATTTAAGATACCCAAACCTCCTGTATTAGAGCACCTCCGATCTGGGTGAAGGAGCACAGGGGTTATGTTTGGACAGCAGCATTATCAATCTGGGGGGGGGGGGGGGGGTAGGGGAGTGTTAGATGGACTAGCAGATTTAGATACACTTACACATTGATGGGATAAAGGTTGTAAGCACCCCCATGTCAGTGCTAAATGGTTTGTCTCATTCCTGTAACTGATACATTCTGCTGGAGAGTTTGTTCTGTTGTAAAAAAAAAAACAACAACAGGCTTGCTGGCTGGATCACCACATGAAAGTAGAAAGAAAGCCTAAAAAAAAAAGGAAACAAATGCAGTCATCACATCTAAGAATTGGTAAGCTGCAAATATAATAAATGTTTGCTTTTGGGTTTAGTCCCACTTGAAACCGGTTTCCCGGCTGCCCCCATGTACATTTACTGCGGTTCGGCGGCCGTTCTGCGCAGAATCACGTACCGGTACGTGATCTGACACTTACGGGTCTGGGGGGGGGGGGGCGTGCCTGACCATGAAAAGGGGGGGAGGGGAGGTACATCTTCCAGAGCTGAAGTGCTTAATTTAACTCTTGAATCCCCAGCTCTGTTTTAAAACGGCATATGAACAGCGATCAGACTAGGCCCTACACCTTTTGTGGGTCAGGAATTTGAATATTTCCAATATGCACAGAAACGCGTTGCCCTGGTGCCATTAATTGTTAGTGAGACCCTCGCGCATCTGCTAACGCGCACACAAGGTTTGGAAATGGGCCAGGGACTTCTTTTTCGTGTTACTCGTGCTTAGGGACAGCCCATTGAAATAGGCTGCGCTACATGTGACATGTGGAAAACACGTTGGGACGCACAAGCACTCCAACACGGTGTGAACACGGCCTTAGCTCAGGAGAGGTGGGGGGGAGGGCAGCAAGCTACAGCTTTGATTTGGACCTTACATGAATGGGGGCTGTTTCCAAGTGTCGGGCTCTCAGTGTAGAAGCCTTTAAGGCACCTTGATGTTCTTCAACAGTGTCTCTTTATCCCGGCTTCCAACTGTCCCAGTTTTAAAACCAAATCCCTCTGTCCCACTTTACTCTTCAGATGTCTCTTTTTTTGGTCTGATCTATAGACCTCTGTAATAGGGACACACACAAAGGTCATCTGGATCTGATCTGTACACAACGTAGAAATAGATGGCAACCGAATATATAGACACAAATCGTGAGGGTGATGTAGCTCCAAGACTCCAAGAGTTCACACAATCCAAGTTATAAAGTTACACCAAGGTCTTTTTCTCCATACCACATGATGGTCATCACTATGTCTGTCAATGGATCCATTGGTAGGGACACATTTTGGGGATGTGCCCTTCCTCAGAGGCTGGGGGTACATCCTCAAAGCACATCCCTAGCGATGGAAACCACATTTGGGCATTGGACAGAGTTATCTGATGAGTGATGACCATCAGGCTGGAGTAGAGGTGCATGAGATGAGACTCTATTACTAGCTCCAGTCTCCAGTCTTGATGGGGGGCTTCTCATGTGATGGGGGCTTCTGGTGTGAGAGTGGGAGTTATGATTTATTAGGGGGGACTTTGACATGATGGGGGGGCCTTTGATGTGACGGGGAGCTTCTCGTGTGATGGGGGGCCTCTGATGTGAAGGTGGGACTGTGACTTAATGGGGGGAACCTCTGACACAATGGGGGGCCTCTGATGTGATGATGGACTTCTCGTGTGATGGAGGGCTTCTGATGTGAAGCTGGGGCTGTGATTTAATGGGGGAACCTCTGACATGATGGGGGGGCTTCTGATGTGGGGACCTCTGGTATGATAGGGAACCTCTGATGGGATGGGAGAACCTGTAATGTGATGAGGGGGGCTTCTCATGTGATGGGGGGACCTCTGATGTGATGATGGACTTCTCGTGTGATGGAGGGCTTCTGATGTGAAGGCGGGGCTGTGATTTCATGGTGGAACCTCTGACATGATGGGGGGGGCTTCTGATGTGATGGGGGGACCTCTAATATGATAGGGAACCTCTGATGGGATGGGAGAACCTGTGATGTGATGAGGGGGCTTCTCATGTGATGGGGGGACCTCTAATGTGATGATGGATTTCTTGTGTGATGGAGGGCTAGTGATGTGATGGTGGGTCTTTGTTTTCATGAGGGAACCTCTGACATGATGGGGGGGCTTCTGATGTGATGGGGGGACCTCTGATATGATAGGGAACCTCTGATGGGATGGGAGAACCTGTGATGTGATGAGGGGGCTTCTCATGTGATGGGGGGACCTCTAATGTGATGATGGATTTCTTGTGTGATGGAGGGCTAGTGATGTGATGGTGGGTCTTTGTTTTCATGAGGGAACCTCTGACATGATGGGGGGGCTTCTGATGTGATGGGGGGACCTCTGATATGATAGGGAACCTCTGATGGGATGGGAGAGCCTGTGATGTGATGAGGGGGCTTCGCATGTGATGGGGGGACCTCTGATGTGATAGCTAAATATTTTTGGCGTATTATTTCTTCCTGGTAGAGTTAATTTGTTACATTCTTTATTGAAAGGTGTAATTTATCCTCATGGCAGAAATTTGGGAGGTTTGCTTTTATTACAAGCTGTATAATGACAGATTCTCTTTATCAGAAGGCGTCCTGCGGTGTTCAGTTTAGCGGTTCCTTTATATAAAGCAAGTGTTGCGTTTAGCTCCTTCTGCTGTCCGGCGTGATTGATGCCGGGCGATCCGGCAAGCCTTCTGCTCATCCTCCGGCGCTCTCCGGCGTACACAGTCCTGGGGATCGGCGTACACACGGCACACATCGGATTATGTCTGGAAATGGCTCCGATCACACTCTATTAGCTCTCCATCTGTCCTGTGATATCCTAACAGTGAGTCTTCCCACTGACACAAACAGGATATTCCAACATCCTCTCCCCATCCCCGGGGCGGATGCTGGATGGATCGGTTCTCACAGCCGTCTACAGATCCACTGCCAGGTTTTATAGGACTTGTATAAACCGGCCATAATCTGCAAGTGTTATATTCCCCCCACCCCACCCTGCTATCTTGCTGACGCATTTATACCTCTTTAGGCTCGATTCACACTAGCGCGTTTTTTGATGCATTTTGCATTTTGCAGAAATGCACGGGAATTTTTTAACATGGGTTCCTATGGAACATGTTCACATCAATGCTTTTTTGTATCTCTGCGTTTTTGGAAAGGGTCGGGGACTTTTTTTTTTTCATGCAAAATGCAGCGTTTTGCATGTAATGGATTTCAATGGACAAGCATCAAAAACGCAAGCGCACCGTTTTTGCAGCGTTTTTGATGCGTTTTTAGTGCGTTTTTGATGCGTTTTTGCCGTTTTTTGTTTGTTTTTTGTTTTTTTTTAATTTCTTTTACATTTTTTTTTTGACTGTAAAAAAAAACTGTAAAAAAAAAAAAAACGCAAAACGCAAATCGCGGCAAAAACGCGGCAAAAACGCGGCAAAAACGCGGCTCAAAAACGTGGCAAGCATGAAAAAAAACCTCCAAAAACGCTCAAAAGCAACATGCATAGGTGTGAATCGAGCCTTAGCAGCCAGAGCTGTTTCTGCGTTTTTGTTTTTTTTTTTTTAACACAAAATCATTTTAGTCCTGAAGATTACGCAATCCCCACAAACATTCTATATTTTCTGAAAGTAGACACCCTGGAGAATAAAATAGTGGTAGCTTTAACTCTTTATATCACACGATATTAGCACAAGTTTATGAAACACAAAAGTTCAGTAAAAAATACACTAAAGTTACTGTATCTCACAAAAGTAAGTACACCCCTCACATTTTGTAAATATTTTCTTCTATCTTTTCATGTGATAACACTGAAGAAATGACACTTGTCTACAATGTAAAGTAGTGAGTGTACAGCTTGTATAACAGTGTAAATTTGCTGTCCCCTCAAAATAACTCAACACACAGCCATTAATGTCTAAACCTCTGGCAACAAAAGTCAGTACACCCCTAAGTGAAAATGTCCAAATTGGGCCCAATTATCCACTTTCCCTCCCTGGTGTCATGTGACTTGTTATGCCGCGTACACACAAGCGGACTTTACGGCGGACTTTGCCCGGCGGACTTTTCGACGTACTTTCTGAATGAACGGACTTGCCTACACACAATCCACCAAAGTCCGTCGAATTCGTACATGATGACGTACGACCGGACTAAAACAAGGAAGTTCATAGCCAGTAGCCAATAGCTGCCCTAGCGTGGCTTTTTGTCCGTCGAACTAGCATACAGACGGCGGACTTTTCGACCGGACTCGATTTCAACGGATAAATTTTAAACAAGTTTCAAATCTAAGTCCGTCCAACTTTTGAGCAAACAAAGTCCGCTGGAGCCCACACACATCGAATTGTCCGACGAAATCCAGTCCGCCGGGCAAAGTCCGCCGTAAAGTCCGCTCGTGTGTACGCGGCATTAGTGTTACAAGGTCTCAGGTGTGAATGGGGAGCAGGTGTGTTAAATTTGGTGTTATCGCTCTCACTCTCTCATACTGGTCACTGGAAGTTCAACATGGCACCTCATGGCAAAGAACTCTCTGAGGATCTGAAAAAAAGAATTGTTGCTCTACATAAAGATGGCCAAGGCTATAAGAAGATTGCCAAGACCCTGAAACTGAGCTGCAGCACGGTGGCCAAGACCATACAGCGGTATAACAGGACAGGTTCCACTCAGAACAGGCCTTGTCATGATCGACCAAAGAAGGTGAGGTCACGTGATCAGCGTCATATCCAGAGGTTGTCTTTGAGAAATAGACGAATGAGTGCTGCCAGCATTGCTGCAGAGGATGAAGGGGTGGGGGGTCAGCCTGTCAGTACTTAGACCATACGTCGCTCCGTGATGTCGTCATGGAGGAGGGGAAGAGGACTCCAGTGACAACCTGTGAAGCTCTGGTGAACTCCATGCCCAAGAGGGTTAAGGCAGTGCTGGAAAATAATGGTGGCCACACAAAGAATAGACTCTTTGGGCCCAATTTGGACATTTTCACTTAGGGGTGTACTGACTTTTGTTGTCAGCGGTTTAGACATTAATGGCTGTGTGTTGAGTTATTTTGAGGGGACAGCAAATTTACACTGTTATACAAGCTGTACACTCACTACTTTACATTGTAGCAAAGTGTCATTTCTTCAGTGTTGTCACATGAAAAGATAGAAGAAAAGATTTACAACAATGTGTGGGGTGTTCTTACTTTTGTGAGATACTGTAATTTTAAGGGAACACCAATGCAATAAAAACACAATTTTTTTGTATAATGTAAAAGTTGTGATTGCGCTGAGTAATAGATCCCGAACATGTACTGTAATGCAGCGTACACACGAGTGGACTTTCCGGCATACTTGGTCCGGCGGACCAGAGTCTGCCAGACAATCCGCCCGTGTGTAGGCTCCGGCGGACTTTTCCGGCGGACTTTTTCCCAAAAGCCTGCCGAACCTAGATTTGAAACATGTTTTAAATCTTTCCGTCAGACTCAGTTTCTGGCGGAAAGTCCGCTCGTCTGTATGCTGGTCCAACGGACAACCCTGGCCGTTGGTTGTCGGGGTCTGCGGGCGGGGGGTTATCGGAATCCGGGAGCCCCCTATAATAAGAGGGCCCCCAGATCCCGGCCCTCCACCCTATGTGAATGAGTATGGGATACATGGTACCCCTACCCATTTACCTAGGGAAAGTGTCAATAATAAAACACACTACACAGGTTTTTAAAATAATTTATTAAACAGCTCCAGGGGGGGAGGGGTCTTCCTCCGGCTTCGGGGGTCCCTCCGGTTCCTCTTCTCCCAGCGTCCGGTTGGTTCTTCTCCGCTCTCTCCGGCCTCTTCTCCCGGTGTTCCAGTTCTTCGGCCGGCTCCTCCGCTGTCTTCAGGCAGCTCTCTTGCCAGCGGAGGTCCGGACTTATGGGCTTCTTGTCTTCTTCCCTCTTCTCTTCTCCAGATGTTGACACGACGGTCTCTCTGGCTGGACTGCTCTCTGAGGGCTCCGTTGTGACTTATATAGGCGGAGACCCCGCCCCCTTATGATGTCACAGTCCCTGGGCATGCTGGGACTGTGATGTTTTAGGGGGCATGGTCAACATCACCCGGTGACCACGCCCCCTAAAACGTCACAGTCCCAGTCCCTTATGATGTCACAGTCCCTGGGGATGCTGGGACTGACGTTTTAGGGGGCGTGGTGAACATCACCCGGTGACCACGCCCCCTAAAACATCACAGGCCCAGCATGCCCCCTCCCCCAAAGCACCCACCCCCCATGTTGAGGGCATGCGGCCTGGTACGGTTCAGGAGGGGGGGCGCTCGCTCGTCCCCACCCCCTTTCCTGACCGGCCGGGCTGCGTGCTCGGATCGAGGTCTGGTATGGATTTTAGGGGGGACCCCACGTCGTTTTTTCGGCGTAGGGGCTTCCCTTTAAAATCCATACTAGACCTAAGGGCCCGGTATGCCCCGCGACGAGGGCTCGCAAGGTGTCAATCTCGCCGATAAAAGCGGCAAGATTGACTTCCTTTTCTAGACCCGTTGTACCCGAGTCACATTCAAAATGAACGGACTTGTCCATGTGTGGGAAAGTCCGTTCATTCTGAAAGTCCGCCGTAACTCTGGCGAAAGTCCGTCGGAAAGACGGGCGGACTTAGCCCGCTGGAAAGTCCGGTCGTGTGTGGGCAAGTCCGTCCGTTTTAAAGTCCGGCGCACCTGGCGGACAAAGTCCGTCAGAAAGTGTGCCGAACCAAGTATGCCAGAAAGTCCGATCGTGTGTACGCGGCATAACACCTTAAAATTACAACAAACTTTTGCACCCTATATTTTTCATGAGTGACACTTTAACAGCATCATCAGTTCAGAGTTAGTCATAAAAAATGGGCCGATAATTATTGATCTTACTCTAGCGTGCACGGCAATATGTAACATGTGTATCGCCAGGGCTTTTTTTTCAACAGGAATGTGGGGGGATCGCAGTTCCAGCACCTCCAGAACTTATTGTATGTAATGGCAAGGGGTGCTGGGGTGTGCTGGTGTGCTCAATTCTTGTGGGGGAACTATTGTTGCGAGGGCAGTCTATTTTTGCTGGGAGAGATCTACTGTTAAGGGAGGGGGTATTGCTGCTGGGAGATCTATTGTCACTGGAGGAATGTTGCTGAGGAGGTCTATTGTTGCTAGTGGGGGTCTATGTTGTGGAGTGGATCTATTGTTGCTTCAGTGGGGCATATTTTGTTTCAGGGGGTCTATTGTAGCTGCAGGGAATCTATTGTTGCTGGCTGCAGGGGATATAGTTTACTGCTTTTCATTAACACATTCCATACAATTGGCTTAGCACCACAACATGATTCTTGACTTTGCTAGTCTCTAAAAGGGGTGAAACTGGGAGTTGGGTAGGGGGTGGAACTAAGGGACGGCGCTCAGAGGTGGGTAGGCTGTGGAACCAAGGGGCAAATGCTCAGAGATAGGTAGGTGTGGAAACAAGGGACAGTGCTCAGAGGTGGGTAGGGATAGAACTAAGGGACGGGCTCAGAGGTGGGTAGGGGTGGAACTAAGGGGCAGGTGCTCAGAGATGGGTAGGGGTGGAACCAAGTGACAGTGCTCAGAGGTGGGTAGGTGGTGGAACCGAAGGACGGGCTCAGAGGTGGGTAGGGGTGGAACTAAGGTACAGTGCTCAGAGGTGGGTAGGGATGGAACCAAGGGACGGGCTCAGAGGTGGGTAGGGGTGGAACTAAGGGACAGTGCTGAGAGGTGAGTAGGGGTGGAACTAAGGGATGGTGCTCAGAGGTGGGTAGGGATGGAACCAAGGGACGAGCTCAGAGGTGGGTAGGGGTGGAACTAAGGGATGGTGCTCAGAGGTGGGTAGGGATGGAACTGAGGGGCGGGCTCAGAGGTGGGTAGGGGTGTAACTAAGGGACAGTGCTCAGAGGTGGGTAGTGGTGTAACTAAGGAACAGTGCTCAGAGGTGGTTAGGGGGTGGAATTAAGGCATGCTGCTCAGAGGTGGGTAAGGGGTGGAACCAAGGGACAGTGCTCAGAGGTGGGTAGGGGTGGAACTAAGGGACGGGCTGAGAAGTGGGTAGGGGTGGAACTAAGGGATGGTGCTCAGAGGGGGGTAAGGGGTGGAACCAAGGGACAGTGCTCAGAGGTGGGTAAGGGGTGGAACCAAGGGACAGTGCTCAGAGGTGGGTAAGGGGTGGAACCAAGGGACGTGCTCAGAGGTGGGTAAGGGGTTGAACCAAGGGACAGTGCTCAGGGGTGGGTAAGGGGTGGAACTGAGGGATGGTGCTCAGAGGTGGGTAGGGGGTGGAACCAAGGGACGGGCTCAGAGGTGATTAGAGTGCAGAGACAAGGAGTGAAGGGGCAGTACCTGCTGCACCTAATCTCTAAGAAAAAAAAAATCCCTGTGTATCGCAATCAATGTTTTCGCTGATAGGTGTCCCCTGACCTATGCATGTATGTGGAGGGGGGGGTCTCAAAAAAATTTGGGGGTGTAATTTTTATTTTTTACACTTTTTTTTTATTTTTTACTAAACTTATTTTCATCACATAAGGTGCATTTTTTGGTGACAGGTTCTCTTTAATGAGACATCCAAGGGTCTGATGCCGGCCGTTCTCCAGCCAGAAAATTAGGGCGGGGCTCTATCTGACTTCCTGCAGCTTCTCATGCACTTTGTGAGAAGCTCGCAGTGTGCGGTGAAATCAGAGGAAGCCATTTCAGTCCAGGAGAGGAGCCGGTACAACCGGGCAAGACTGGAGGGAAGGCCGGAGGTCACCTCTGAACATTAGGGGGCAACAACACAGAAGTGACCAGATCTCTTTTTCCTAAAAACATTCCTGTCTGGTTACGAAGCACTCTGACTCTTCTCTATCGGATCTCATCCTGATCTGGAGTTCTGTGTTTGAACCCCATTCCTCACATTTCAGTGACCTGGCCGTGTTTTAATTTCTGTTGCCTTTTAATGAACAGCTGGGGAAGTCACTTCCCCTTTAAGAGACGCGTCCCCATCTCTGACGGCTCCTTTTTTCACCTGGCAGACGCCGTCGTGCTCGGGCGGGACGTTGAGCAGCTGTCGCCGGCGCTCCTGTTATGTTACCTAATTCACAATTAAATCTGTTTGCTGTGCGTTGTACGCCTGGAGACACTCGCCGCTGTATCTGTCTCTGCCAATTGTGTCCAAGTCCTATTGTCGGGGGGGGGGGGGGGACTTACCTAAAGACCATCCAATGGGGACGAACAAACCCTTACCCCCCCTCCTTCACGATCTTGCGATTTGGGATCGTGGGCAGAACACGCAATGCGCTTTTGCCTGCCGTTATTCTTTTGACAGCACCCCAAATTCAATGAGATTTTGCCACGAATATCGTGTAGCAATCAAAACTCTCTACCCTGTTTCCCCGAAAATAGGACCTAGCGTGGTTGTCGGTGATGGGTGCAATATAAGCCCTACCCCCCAAATAAGCCCTTCCCTGTTTCTCCGAAAATAAGCCCTACCCTGAAAATGAGACCTACAAGGACTTTAACTAGGGCTTATTTGGGGGGGGTAGGGCTTATATTGCAGCCATCACCGACAATCACGCTAGGTCTTATTTTCGGGGAAACAGGGTATATAGGAATTTCGCAGTACGCACATTACACATATTTAGGCCCACATTTAACCCTTTGATCGCCCCTGATGTTAACCCCTTCCCAGCCAGTGTCATTAGTACAGTGACAGTGCATATTATTATCACTGATCACTGTATTAGTGTCACTGGTGAGGTAAGTGGCAGTTAGTCAGTCCCCCCAGTGTCAGTTAGTGTCAGATTTTCCACCACGCTATCACAGACCCACTTTAAGTCGCTGACCAGTATATTTAAAAAAAAAAAATCCAGTATAAGGGCCAGTTCACACCACATGTAGGTTATACAGTGGGGGGAAATAATGATTTGATCCCCTGCCGATTGTGTAGATTTGCCCACTTACAAAGAAATGAAGGGTCTATAAATTTTTATCAGAGGTGTATTTTATATGATAGAGACAGAATATCAACCAAACAGCCAGAAAAAAAAAAACACATAAAACAAATGTTATAAACAAAGTTGCAGTTTAGTGAGTAAAATAAATATTTGGTCCCCAAGCAAAACATGACTTAGTAGTTGGTGGAGAAACCCTTGTTGGTGATCACAGAGGTCAGACGTTTCTCGTAGTTGGTGATCAGGTTTCCTCACATCTCAGGAGGGATTTTGGTCCACTCTTCTCTACAGATCTTCTCTAAATCCTTCAGGTTTCTTGGCTGTCTCTTGGCAACTTGAAGTTTCAGCTCCCTCCATGAATCTTCTATAGGATTAAGGTCTGGAGACTGGCTAGGCCACTCCATGACCTTATTGTGCTTCTTCTTGAGCCCCTCCTTGGTGGTATGTTTTGGGTCCTTGTCATGCTGGAAGACCCATCCATGACCCATCTTCAGTGTTCTGGCTGAGGAAAGGAGGTTCTCATCCAAGATCATCCGTGGCCCCGTCTATTGGCCCCTCAACGCGGCAAAGTCGGTCTGCACCTTTAGAAAAGGAACAGCCCCAAAACATCGTGTTTCCACCTCCGAATCATCAGAATGGGGAAGAAAGGGGGATTTAAGTGACTTTGAACGTGGCATGGTTGTTGGTGCCAGAAGGGCTGGTCTTAGTATTTCAAAAACTGCCGATCTACTGGGATTTTCACACACAACCATCTCTCGGGGTTTACAGAGAATGGTGGAAAAAGAGAAAATATCCAGTGAGCGGCAGTTGTGTGGAGGAAAATGCCTTGTTGATGTCAGAGGAGAATGGGCAGACTGGTTCCAGATGATAGAAAGACAACAGTAACTCAAATAATCCCTCGTTACATCCAAGGTATGCAGAATACCATCTCTATACACCCAACACAATGAACCTTGAAGCAGATGGGCTACAGCAGCAGAAGACCACACCGGGTGCCACTTCTGTCAGCTAAGAACAGGAAACTGAGGCTACAATTGGCACAGGATCACCAAAATTGGACAATAGAAGATTGGAAAAACGTTGCCTGGTCTGATGAGTCTGGATTTCAGCTCCAACATTCAGATGGTGGGGTCAGAATTTGGCGCATGGATCCATCCTGCCTTGTATCACCGGTTCAGGCTGGTGGTGGGGGTGTAATGGTGTGGGGGATGGGATATCACCGGTTCAGGCTGGTGGTGGGGGTGTAATGGTGTGGGGGATGGGATATCACCGGTTCAGGCTGGTGGTGGGGGGTGTAATGGTGTGGGGGATGGGATATCACCGGTTCAGGCTGGTGGTGGGGGGTGTAATGGTGTGGGGGATGGGGTTTAATCACCACGACCTCCCTGAGTATTGTTGGTGACCATGTCCACCCCTTTATGACTACAGTGTCCCCATCTTCTGATGGCTCCTTCCAGCAGGATAATCCACCATGTCACAAAACTCCAATCATCTCACCACTGGACAATGAGGTCCCTGTACTCCAATGTCCTCCACACTCACCACATCTCATCCAATAGAGCACCTTTGGGATGTGGTGGAACGGGAGATTGGCATTATGGATGGGCAGCCGACAAATCTGCAGCGACTGCGTGACGTTATCATGGGCCAAAATCTCTGAGGAAGGTTTCCAACACCTTGTTGTATCTATGCCACCAAGAATGAAGGGGGTCCGACCCGCGACTAGCAAGGTGTACCTAATAAAGTGGCCGGTGAGTGTAGAATATTCCTACACCGCACTCCCGTGCCCCGTCCTCTCTGATCTCTCGCTGGGTGACTCCTCTGAGTGGGTTTTGTTTGGAGTTTTGGCTTCCTCCTTCCTTCCTCTCCTGAAGAGCTTTCTATCCTAATGACCCGGGCCTCCTGCCAGGGTTTGGCGGTAGCGCGCCCGGCGGTATTACGGATTCCGCGTCCGTTATCTCTCTAGAAGAATTTATTTCCAGCAGCTCTGATAACTCCTGAGGAGGCGCTAAGCTGTTTATCAGCGGAGTGCAGGAGGCGGCGGGGGGAGGGGGGGAGAGTTGGGTGGGGGAGGGGGGGTAGAGTTGGGCGGCTGGTCTTTGTAGTGTGCCCAGGGAATGTGCGCGGTCTGGTACCAGCTTCAGATAAAGGACCATGTGACTCCCACTCCACAGGAACTGCTGGCAACGCTCACCGCAGGGATGGGCGGCATGTAGGGGGCGGGGGGACTACAACTCCCAGCAAGACTTATCAACCTGCTGAGGACTTAACAGTATATACAGTGCCTTGAAAAAGTATTCATACCCCTTGAAATTTCCCATATATTGTTATGTTACAACCAAAAACTTAAATGTATTTTATGTGATAGACCAACACAAAGTGGCACATAATTGTGAAGAGGAAGGAAAATGATAAATGGTGTTTATTTATTGTTTTTATAAATAAATCTGTGAAAAGTGTGGGGGGGGGGGGGCATTTATATTCAGCCCCCCTTTACTCTGATGCCCCTAATTAAAATATAGTGGAACCAATTGCCTTCAGAAGTCACCTTATTAGTAAATGGAGTCCACCTGTGTAATGTAATCTCAGTATAAAATACAGCTGTTCTGTGAAGCCCTCAGAGGTTTGTTAGAGAATCTTAGTGAACAAACAGCATCATGAAGGCCAAGGAACACACCGGACAGGTCAGGGATAAAGTTGTGGAGAAGTTTAAAGCAGGGTTTGGTTATAAAAGAAAATCTCACAAGCTTTCTTCTAAAAAAAACATTTATCATTTTCCTTCCACTTCACAATTATGGTGCCACTTTGTGTTGGTCCATCACATAAAATCCCAATAAAATACATTTACGTTTTTGGTTGTATCATTACTGCGGTTGAGGTAGAGGTCTATTGCTGGCTGCCGGAAAGTCTATTGTTGCTAGTGGGCATCTATGTTGCTGGGGTGGATATATTGTTGGTTGGGGGTATTTCATTGTGGGGGTCTATTGTAGCTGAGGGAATCTATTATTGCTGGGGAGGTCTATTGTTGCTGGTGGGGATCTATTTTTGCCGGGGGGGGGTTTGTTGCTGGGGGGGATCTACTGTTGAGTGAGGGGTCAATTGTTGCTGGCTGCTGGAAGATCTATTGATACTGGCTGCTGGGAAATCGGTTGTTGCTAGTGGGCATCTACGTTGTTGGGTTGGATCTATTGTTGCTGCGGGGGGGGGGGGGGGCGGTATTTCATTGTGGGGGTCTAATGTTTCTGGGGAGGTCAGTTGTTGCTGGTGGTGGGGGGGTCTATTGTTGCTGGGGATCTACTGTTAATGGAGGGGTCTACTGTTGCTGGCTTCTGGAGGGTCTATTGATGCTGACTGCTGAGAGATCTATAGTTGCTAGTGGGCGTCTGTGTTGTTGTGGTGGATCTATTCTTGCAAGGGGTATATTTTGTTGCAGGGGGTCTATTGTAGCTTGGGGGATCTATTGTTGCTGGGGGGTCTGTTGCTGGCTGCAAGGGATCTATTTTACTGCTTTTATTGTTATCATTAACAAATTCCATACGAATTACTTAGCACCACAAATGATACTTGGTTTTATAGTCTCTAAAAGGGGTGGTACTATGAGGTGGATAGGGGGTGAAACCAAGGGATGGTGCTCAGAGGTGGGTAAGGGATGGAACCAAGGGGATATCCTCAGGGGTGGGTAGGGTAATGGAACCAAGGGACAGTGCTTAGAGATGAGTAGGAGGTGAAATCAAAGGATGGTGTTTAGAGGTGGGTAGAAGGGTAGAACCAAGGAACTGTGCTAAGAGGTAGCTATGGGGTGGAACCAAGGGACTGTGCCGCAGAGGTGGGAAAGGGATGGAACCAAGGGATGTGCTCAGAGGTGGGTAATGGGTGGAACAAAGGAACGGTGCTAAGAGGTAGCTATGGGGTGGAACCAAATGACGTACTCAGAGGTGGGTAAGGGGTGGAACCAAGGGACAGTGCTCAGAGGTGGGTACAGAATACAGAATACTTTATTAATCCCAAAGGGAAATTGGGAAATTGTCACGACACAGACACACTTAATAAAGACAACACAAGATCACAACAATAGACTAAACAAGATGCAAAAACACAACAAAATTACCAATAGCAACCATTAACAACAAATAACAAAATTAAAACTACACTACAAAAAAAAATCCATACAATTAAAACACAACATAGAATAAATAACACAGATTAAAATAACAGGCAAACTACCAAATACAAATAATACACCACTTTCTCTAACACCACCCCAGATAACAACCAACACAATACCAACACACTATAAAAACAATACAAAATCCTGATCTTAAACAACCAGAATTAAATCTTCACCTCCAGGTAGGGGGTGAAACTAAGGGACAGTGCTCAAAGGTGGGTGGGTGGGGGCGGGGTTAACCAAGGAACAGTACTCATAGGTAGGCTGGGGGTAGATCCCCGTTCTTTGCTCATACCAAGGTATGGTGCTCAGAGGTGGGTAGGGGGTGGAACCATAGGACAGTGCTCAGAAGTTGCTAGGGGGTGGAACTAAGGGACAGTGCTCAGAGGTCGGTAGGGGGTGGAACTAAGGCACAGTGCTCAGAGGTGGGTAGGGGGTGGAACCAAGGGATGGTGCTCAGAAGTGGCTATGGGGTGAAACCAAGGGACTTGCTCAGAGGTGGGTAAGGGGTGGGACCAAGGGACAATGCTAAGAGGTGGCTATGGGGTGGAACCAAAGGATGTACTCAGAGGTGGGTAAGGGGTGGAACCAAGGGACAGTGCTAAGAGGTGGTTATGGGGTGGAACCAAGGAACGTGCTCAGAGGTGGGTAAGGGGTGGAACCAAGGACGTGCTCAGAGGTGGGTAAGGAGTGGAACCAAGGAATGGTGCTCAGAGGTGGGTAGGGGGTAGAGCAAAGGGATGGTGCTCAGAGATGGGTAAGGGGTGGAACCAAGGGACGGTGCTCAGGGGTGGGTACAGAATACAGAATACTTTATTAATCCCAAAGGGAAATTGTTACAACACAGACACACTTAACAAAGACAACACAAGATCACAACAATAGACTAAACAAGATGCAAAAACACAACAAAATTACCAATAGCAGCCATTAACATCAAATAACAACATTAAAACTACACTACAAAAAAAAAAATCCATACAATTAAAATACAACATAGAATAAACAACACAGATTAAAATAACAGGCAAACCAAATACAAATAATACACCACTTTTTCTAACACCACCCCAGATAACAACCAACACAATACCAACATACTATAAAAACAACACAAAATCCTGATCATAAACAACCAGAATTATATCTTCACCTCCAGGTAGCGTGTGGAACTAAGGGAAAGTGCTCGAAGGTGGGTAGGGGGTGGAACCAAGGGACGGTGCTCAGAGGTGAGTAGGGGTGGAGCCAAGGGATGGTGCTCAGAGGTGTGTAGTGGGTGGACCCAGGGCACAGTGCTTAGAGGTGGGTAGGGGGTGGAACCAAGAAATGGTGCTCAGAGGTGGGTAGGGGTGGAACCAAGAGACAGTGCTCAGAGGTGGGTAGGCAGTGGAACCAAGGGACAGTGCTCAGAGGTGTGTAGGGGGTAGAACCAAGGGACAGTGCTCAGAGATGTGTAGGGGGTGGAACCAAGGGACAGTGCTCAGAGGTGTGTAGGGGGTGGAACCAAGGGACAGTGCTCAGAGATGTGTAGGGGGTGGAACCAAGGGAGAGTGCTCAGAAGTGGGTAGGGGGTGGAACCAAGGAATGGTGCTCAGAGGTGGGTAGGGGGTGGAGCCAAGGGATGGTACTCAGAGGTGGGTAGGGGTGGAACCAAGGGATGGTGCTCAAAGGTGCAACCGCCTGATTGCCTCCATCTGAAAGATGACGGTCAGCTTGGCCCAATTTACATGCACAGCTGTGTTGGGACAGGGTAACAAAAAGCTGACAATGTAAGTAGTACTAACAAGGAAGAACTGGAAAAACATTTTTCAACTAATTAGCTTAACATGATTGGGTATAAAGGTGAGTGACAGCGTCCCAACATTTTTGGGAATTGGGGTTGTAGTTACTTTCCATAAAAATCAGACCGGACGCCATTTAAAAAATATTGATCAAGAAACGGGACAATTACTCTTCACAAACCAGTTCAACATTTCACTCCCACCATCTGCGAAGACAGAAGTTCTTCTCGCCCCGTGCCGCCACCTGCCGCCAATCACTTGTCACCCGCAGTGCTGATGAGCCAAGAGACGAGCAATCTGCCGGCAGCTATTTTTGGCCCATCCAAAAATACCACTTTGTCATGTTTTCGGCATTTTCCGCTGGCACGGCTCGAGTCTCTGGCTGCCAACATTTTGTCACATTTTTAGAAATGGGAAATTTTGTCTTTTCCTAATGAAAATCTTTGGGACCCACAACTGCTTATCACTAGGAATAGAATATCCAGATTTACTTTCTTCAAATTCTTTCCATCTGATCTCCGGCCTCTCCTCCAGTCTTGCACAGTTGTACCGCCTCCTCTCCTGTACTGAAAAGGCTTTCTCTGATTTCACCGCACACTGTGAGCTTCTCACAATGTGCATTGGAAGCTGCGGTAAATCAGTTAGAGCCCTGCCTCATTTTCTGGCTTCATCTATCGCTTTCCTTCACACTGTTCCTGGTCAACCCCTATTATTCTTTGGCTTCAGCTCTTTCAGTCATGGAGGGTCACATGTAGATTATACATAGGACAGGGCCGGATCTAACCTATCTGATGCAGGGGTGCAGTAAAAAATGTCAGGGAGTAGAGGGCAGGGTCAACAATATGTAGGGCATCGTACAAAGGATATTAGTTTGTAGGGAAGAGGACTAGGGGCAGCAGGGCAGTGTACAGGGGTCAGCAGGGAGGAAGAGGATAGGGGTCACCACTTGCAGGGCACAAGACAGGGATCACCACTGGCAGGGCAGAAGACAGGGATCACCACTGGCAGGGCAGAAGACAGGGATCACCACTGGCAGGGCAGAAGACAGGGATCACCACTGGCAGGGCAGAGGACAGGGGTCAGCACTGACAGGGCAGAAGAGAGGGGTCACCACTGGCAGGGCAGAGGACAGGGGTCGTCACTGGCAGAGCAGAGGGCATGGGTCACCACTTGCAGGGCAGAGCACAGGGATCACCACTGGCAGAGCAGAGGACAGGGGTCCTCATTGACAGGGCAGAAGACAGGGGTCACCACTGGGAGGGCAGAAGACAGGGGTCACCACTGGCAGGGCAGAAGACAGGGGTTACCATTGGCATGGCTGACCACAGGGGATCACCACTGGCAGGGCAGAGAACAGGGGTCACCACTGGCAGGCCGGGGGCATGCGTTACCAATGGCAGGGCAGAGGACAGGGGTCACCAATGGCAGGGCAGAAGACATGGGTCACCACTGGCAGGGCAGAAGACAGGGGTCACCACTGGCAGGGCAGAAGACAGGGGTCATCAATGGGAGGGCAGAGGACATGGGTCACCACTGGCAGGGCAGAAGACGGGGTCACCACTGGCAGGGGTGAAGACAGGAGATCACCACTGGCAGGGCAGAGAACAGGGGTCGTCACTGGCAGAGCAGAGGACATGGGTCATCACTGGCAGGGCAGAGGGCATGGGTCACTACTGGCAGGGCAGAGGACAGGGATCACCAGTGGCAGGGCAGCAGACAAGGGTCACCGCTGGCAGGGCAGAGGACAGGGAGCACCACTGGCAGGGAGGAGAACAGGGATCACCGCTGGCAGGGTAGAAGGTAGGATTCACCACTGGCAGAGCAGAGAACAGGGATCACCACTGGCAGGGCAGAGGACAGGGGTCACCACTGGCAGGACAGAGCTCAGCACTGGGCAGAGTTCTTTCACCCATCCCTGCAGTGTATACAGTGCAGCTGCAGTAACCAGCTACACAGTGTGCAGATTGTGGCTGTGTGTACAGGAATCTGATATCAGCCACACAGTGTGCTGTGCGGGAAGGAGGAGCTCTTGCTGCCTGTGCTCAGGCTGTGTACACTGCAGGGATGGGATATGACCGGGCACAGCATCAGCAGTGGTGGGAGGTTGTGGGTTCACAACTAAAATCAGCACCCCCCCTAGATCCGGCTGAGGGCTCCTAAGAAGAGTACTGAGGTCGGGTGCTGTGATGTTTTCAGGAAGCTATGTACAGCACCCTACCGGCCCCTCCCACCAGCCATGATCTGCCTGCATTGCATAGAGAAGCACAGAGACCCAGGGATGACAGGACCGGAACTACTATCAGATATGTAATGTGACCCCTTTAGCCCTAATATTAATAATGGAAGGTGTGGTTGCTGTGATGACAGCAGTTTCAAATCACACCACTGCTGTCTGAATGTGGCAATTACACTCACAACAGAGGAGCATGGGGTAAGGAGTTCCAGAGGATGGAAGAGGCTCTGGAGAAGCGCTGGAGGTGAGCTTTGGAGGAAGTAATGAGGAGGCTGGAGGGCAGGAGGTCGTAGGAGGAGTGAAGTTGATGGGTTGGGTGACATTTTGGAACAAAGTTGGCGATGTATCTCGAGTAAGAGCCGAGGATGGCTTTGTATGGAGTTGCATTGTGTTTTACAGGCCACACTGAATAGCAACCAATCTGACTTTATTAATTGTAATCAGATCTGCGACAGATAAAACCTCTGCCCTTCGTTACTACACTTTCTTGCTTTGTTCCTTATTAAATAAGCAATTAGTGTCAATTACAGCAAAGAAGCGTGGGCTGTATGTTGTAAGTGTTGTCCTGATTATGATCTCTTGTACTTTACTACTTTTGCAAATTGCAACAATCACCATGTTCTGATTTTAAAAAAATATCTATCTATCTATCTATCTATCTATCTATCTATCTATCTATCTATCTATCTATCTATCTATCTATCTATCTATCTATCTATCTATCTTATTTTTATTTTTTTATTTTTTTTAGAGCAATAACTGATTTATGCAACTTGTAATATAGTGTTGAAATAAATAAATAAAAATTATATATATTTATATCTATAGATATAGATATATCTCTATATCTATATATATATATATATATCTCTATATATAGATATATATATATATATATATATATCTATATATATATATATAGATATATATAGATATATATATATCTATATGTATATGTATATATATATATATATATATATATATATATATATATATATATATATATATATATATGAGAGAGAGAGAGATAGATATATATAAAATCAGACCATAGGGGGGATTGTTGCAATTTGCAATATTTGTTTTAATATCAACACTATATTACAAGTTGCAAAAATCAGTTTTTGCTCTGGGGGAAAAAAAAAAGAATATATATATTATTTTTTTCATTTTTTTTTTCAGAGCAAAAACTGATTTTTGCAACTTGTTGTAAGATAGTGTTTATATTAACCCTTCCCCGCCCATGAAGCGTTTTGGCATCTGCCATTGCACTCTGCAGAGTGTTGGCGGAGCAGACGGCGGTGGTGGGTGTCGTATTTTTTTCTAAAAGATGTTCCAATAATGACTCTGTGTTCCCATGTTTGCAGCTGCGGAAGATTCCAGTGGTGGAACAGATGTTGCGATGATAGCGGGTGAGTTAATGAGTCCTAATAGAACAAGTAGTGTCTAAGATGTCATGCTTGCTTTGTTACAAGTCTAATATTGGGCCCCTGGAAAGATGGGAGCACACAAAATAACTAGATATCAGATTAGAAGGATAACTCCACTGTCGGGGAAAAAAAAATCAAATATAATAAATATAGGGCTGTTACCAGGGCCGGTGCTACCACTAGGCAAACTAGGCAGCCACCTAGGGCGCACTGCTGCCTAGGGGCGCCCAGGCGGCTGCTGGTTTCCCTCCGGGTTTGCATGCTCTGCAGGCTGCAGCATGTAACTAACTCAGTCCGACTGGTAGTGTAATTAGGGGTGCAGCACAGTACTGGAGCCAGCGCTAGAAAAAGCAGA
Organism: Lithobates septentrionalis; assembly: GCA_037952835.1. Lineage (NCBI taxonomy): Eukaryota > Metazoa > Chordata > Amphibia > Anura > Ranidae > Lithobates > Lithobates septentrionalis. The sequence continues at coordinate 261,256 of JBBDGP010002693.1, read as the reverse complement.
GCCGATGCTTCCTGTATAGCGGCGCCTTCTGTCACATGGGCGGGGCAAAGGGGGTGGAGCCAACGGCAAAATGAGGTTTCGCCTAGGGTGTCAAAAAGCCTTGCACCAGCCCTGACTGTTACTGATTAAAATTTTCGTGTTCGATTAATTGATTTTTTTAAAATCAATTAATCAACTAATTTCGATCAATTAGAACGCACATACAGATCCAACTACTTTTAGCTGATTTAGCACCGATGTTTTGGCAATGGCCGAAGCCAGACATAGTGGGGCATGGCTAGGACATCACACGTCCTAAACTCAGCCTCACTGTGCCCATAATGGCAGTCCTACCGTGCCCATAATGCAGTCTCACCGTGCACATGATCTCAGACTTACCGTGCCCATAATCGCAGCCTTACCGTGCCCATAATCGCAGCCTCACCATGCCCATAATGCAGTCTCACCATCCCCATAATCGCAGCCTCACCATGCCCATAATGCACTCTCACCTTACCGAGCCTCACTGCTCCCATAATGCAGTCTCACCGTGCCCATAATCGCAGCCTCACAATGCCCATAATGCAGTCTCACCGTGCCCATAATCGCAGCCTCACCATGCCCATAATACAGTCTCACCATGCGTATAATCGCAGCCTCACCGTGCCCTTAATGCTGTCTCACCGTCCCCATAATCGCAGCCTCGCCGTGCCCATAATACAGTCTCACTGTGCCCATAATGCAGTCTCACCGTGCCCATAATCGCAGCCTCACCGTGCCCATAATCGCAGCCTCACTGTAGTCAATGCCTGTGCCTGGGTTACACAGTCTGTGGGCATCTCCCGCTGTGTGTCTCGGAGCTGAGTGTGAAAACTTTGGCCGCGCTGTGAGAAAAGTCCCGCCCTCCTCCTAGACCAGCTCTTGTGATAGACAGAACACTGCGTCTATAGACAGAACACTGCGTCTATCACACGAGCTGATCTAGGAGGAGGGCGGGACTTTTCTCACTGCGCGGCCAAAGTTTTCACACTCAGCTCCGAGACACACAGCGGGAGATGCCCACAGACTGTGTATGACATATAGTGGAGGAGGAGGAGGAGGGAGCGGAGCGCTGCGCTGCAGCCACAGAATTAATCGTTAATTTCCACAGCCCTAAATATATATATATTTATGTATTTATATATATATATATATATATATATATATATATATATATATATATATATACAGGGGGTCCCCGGGTTACAAACAAGATAGGGACTTTAGGTTTGTTCTTAGGTTGAATCTGTTTGTAAGTCGGAACAGGTACATTTTTTAAGTGTAGCTCCAGCCAAAAAATCTATTTTTAAGTTTTTTAGATAGCCTAGGGAAGGGTTAACACCCCTGTAACATTTGTTTTGCTGTCTGTGCCCCTGTTCAGACGATTTCACCTCACTTTCTGCCCCAATGATAATTGGATTTTGAAAATTTGGGGTTATTAGGGAAACAAGGATTGGTGATAAAGCATCAGTGGAGACACCTTTTTCCCATATTAACTCTTACAGGAGAGAATTTCCCTTCCTAGGGGTGGATTTCCTCCCACTTCCTGTTGTCTCCTTCCGTTTGTAAGTAGGAGTCGTTTGTAAGTCGGATGTTTGTAAGTAGGGGACCCCCTGTATATATATACATACATACATATACAGTATCTCACAAAAGTGAGTACACCCCTCACATTTTTGTAAATATTTTCTTCTATCTTTTCATGTGACAACACTGAAGAAATGACACTTTGCTACAATGTAAAGTAGTGAGTGTACAGCTTGTATAACAGTGTAAATTTCCTGTCAAGCTGTACACTCACTACTTTACATTGTAGCAAAGTGTCATTTCTTCAGTGTTGTCACATTAAAAGACATGTTTGGTATCTATTTACTCAGCGTAACATCATCTTTTACATTTTATTAAAAAAAATTGGGTTCTCTATGGCGTTTTTATGCATTAAAATTCTTTAAAGTGTATTTTTTACCAAAAAATTGCATTTGAAAAGCTGCTGCACAAATACTGTGTGACATAAAGGGTCTTTGTTAAAAAATATAAATATATATATATATATATATATATATATATAATGTTTGAGGGTGCTGAGTAATATTTTTAGCAAAAAAATTATGATTTTTTTCATGTGGGAGAGAATTGGCCCGGATCCGAAGCAGTTAAAGAGGAGTTCCACCAAGGGGGGCCGTCCAAAAAAAAAAAAATTAAAAGTCAGCAGCTACAAATACTGCAGCTGCTGACTTTTAATTGGACACTCACCTGTCCCTGGGTCCAGCGGTGCGGGGGATCGAAGCCCCGCTCGTCCCCCCCCTCCGCTCGTCGGCGCCGGCATTTCAACTGTGGGCGCCGGGCTGTGGCTTCACAGCCTGGCACCCACTGCGCATGCGCGAGCGGCGCCGTGCGCCGTGATTGGCCGCTCAATCACCTGGGACCTGTAATGGGTCCCAGATGATTGACAGGAGGGAGGGAGCAGAAGGGAGCCCTTCCTGTGCCGAGGAGGAAGTGATGTCACCAGCCCAGGCTAAGGGACAGGCAGACTACGAGGGACCACCTAGCAACAGGCATTTAGAGGTAAGTGAAAAAAAAAAAATATCCAAATGTTTTTTTGTTTTTTTTTTTTAGAATTTTTACAGGTAGTTTTGTTTTTTGGGTGGAACCCCACTTTAAGCAAGAGCTCATCCAGCTCAGCCAGTATAGCAAAGATAACATACAAGACTGCACTCCATGAACGTTATCTCATTAGATTCAATCAATGTAGCCAAATTCAACACAGTTCCTGCCCTAAGCCATGCCCCTCTGAAACGGTTCACCCCAGTTGGGCTTATTTGTATACAAATACACCAATTGGGGTGAAACGCGTCAGTAGGCATGACTTAGGGCAGTAGACAGTGTCAAGTTAGCTACTTTGATGAAATCTCATGGGATGACTTTTATCCCATTTGGTCTTGTACTTTTTAATTTTTTAATTTTTTGCTTTTTTTTTTTGGGCAGTCTTGTACTTCATCATCCACTTTGAGTTATATCTGCTTTAATCTGGATTATGGGTCGTGCTTGGTGACGATAATGTTAGCTGTTCCTTTCTCCTTAGGTATTGCTGTTGCCGTCGTGGTTGTGGTCCTCGTGGTCCTCATCATCGTGGTGCTTCGTTACAAGTACAGACACAAGGGGACGTACTTCACCAACGAAGCAAAAGGCACCGAATTTGCAGAGAGCGCCGACGCCGCCCTGAAAAACGACCCGTCGCTGCAGGAGTCCATAGATGAGTCAAAGAAAGAATATTTCATCTGAGAGGACAGAGAATCATCTCTCGAGCCCCCTCACCGTCCTCACCGTGTTTACATTGGGAAACACTACCGCGTTCTACGACAGAAGAACTCCATCAAAGTCCCGTTTCACAGAGCGGGGCCCATTGCATCTCAGGGGATCACCACTTACATGCTGGATTATATACTAAAAATAGAGAAAATTTTTGGCACGATGCCGCGAGGCCAATGAAAAATTCTAACGCCAAGGCGTTCGTATTGAGGCTTCCGGGAAGGACGGCCGAGGAATTAACAAAGCTTTTGTTATCTTGGATTCCGTTTATTGGCTACATTTTAATGATAATCCCCATTCCTTAAATCAGCCTTTCTCAACCCTTTTTTTTAACACAGAGGAACCCTTCAAATATCTTTCAGGTCTCAGGGAACCCCTGCTAAAAAATGACTATATCTACAGCTCATGATATATTGGTGTGATGGTCATTTAGAAGAATGCTCCTTGCATTTGTGGTCATTGGGAAGAATGCCCCTTACACTTGTGGTCATTGAGAAGAATGCTCCTTACACTTGTGGTCATTGAGAAGAATGCCCCTTACACTTGTGGTCATTGGGAAGAATGCCCCTTACACTTGTGGTCATTGGGAAGAATGCTCCTTACACTTGTGGTCATTGGGAAGAATGCTCCTTACACTTGTGGTCATTGGGAAGAATGCTCCTTACACTTGTGGTCATTGGGAAGAATGCCCCTTACACTTGTGGTCATTGGGATGAATGCTCCTTACACTTGTGGTCATTGGGATGAATGCTCCTTACACTTGTGGTCATTGAGAAGAATGCTCCTTACACTTGTGGTCATTGGGAAGAATGCCCCTTACACTTGTCGTCATTGGGAAGAATGCCCCTTACACTTGTCGTCATTGGGAAGAATTACCCCCTTACAGATAAAAAAAAGCTAAAAAGATCACTGATGTCAGTGAGAACTTATCTGAGAGGCACAATTTGCTCATTGCTCAAGGAACCCCTTGCAACCTCTGGAGGAACCCAAGGGTTCCATGGAACCCTGGTAGAGAAACCTAGCCTTAAAGGACCAACCATCATCATGACTTGATAAACCCAATGCCGTCCGTACCATCATCACTTGTCCACCGTCTCCTAAAATCTGCTACTATGAGGCTGAAACGTGATGTGCACTAAAGTACCAGCCGATTACCGTTGCCAATTTACAAGGGTGCAGTAACCTACACCAACCAATCAGCTGCCATTGTTTCATCTGATGGGTTGCTATAGGTCAGCACTAAGTCACTACTGCTCTTAATACCAGCTTGTTAAAGATTGTTATATGTAATTGTTACATTGTTTGTTTTTTTTTCTTCTTGTTTTTTTTTTTAAATCTATGGCTTGGTCCACACCTACAGGTGCAACAAAGCACAAGCGGGCCTCCACGCATTCCCGCATGTCACGCATAGGGCAACCCATTCATTTCAGTGGGCAGCCCAATGCACGAGAAATGATTAGTGGGAAGGCTCCCGGGCCTGGAGGGAAGAGCCCCAAGGCTCAGAAGGAAGGGAGGGAAGGGTCCTGATACCGATGGCAAGGGCCCCAGGACCAATGGAAAAAAGTGCGGAGACTGTAGCAGGGAAGTAAGTTAATCTGCTTCCCTGCTCAGGTCCCCATGCTTGCTGTCTTCGCCAATTCCAACATTGTCCTTACGGCAAGTTGAAATCAGAAACACAATTTTACTCTGCTATATGTAAAAAAAAAGTATCAAAATCATGCTTTTTTTTGGGGAGGTCAGGGGGGCCCTTCATGGTTTCTTGCACCGGGGCTCTGAAGGTTCTAGTTACCCTGTTTAAGACCTAGCGTGATTGTCGGTGATGGCTGCAATATAAGCCCTACCCCCCAAATAAGCCCTACCCTGTTTCCCTGAAAATAAGCCCTACCCTGAAAATTAGACCTACAAGGACTTTAACTAGTGCTTATTTGGGGGGTAGGGCTTAAATTGCAGCCATCACCGACAATCACGCTAGGTCTTATTTTCGGGGAAACAGGGTTGGTCTCTGCTGCACTGAACAGGCATCATTGTCATGAGCTTTGGTTTGGGCAATAACCAGAAGGAAGTTGCCAGTGCCAATTTTCTGCGGGCAGGGGATCCTCCACCTTGCGGCTGCACCTGCGCAAAGGCACGGAGATGCTCATAACATCAGTGACCTGTTCGCATGGCTATGTAAGGTCAATCAGCATTGGCTTTAAGAGCAATAGCAGGCACTGTACGGCGGGGGAACCTGATGCGCGTGGCTGGCGGTCACCCACGATCGCGGGAACGAGAGCCAGAACGGGGATCTGTCAATGTAAACAGACAGATCCCTGTTCTGACAGGGGAGGAGAGGAGGAGAGAAAGATCTGCTGTTCCTAGTGATCTCTCTCCTACTCCAGTCAGTCCCCTCCCCCCCCCCCCAGTTAGAAACACCTCTCATGGAAGACATTTATCCCCTTGATCGCCCCCTAGTGTTAACCCCTTCCCTGCCAGTGACATTTATACAGCAATCAGTGCATTTTTATAGCACTGATCGCTGTATAAATGTCAATGGTCCCAAAAAAGTGTCAAAAGTGTCCGATCTGTCCACAGCAATGTCGCAGTCCCGTTAAAAAAAAATCACAGATCGCCGCCATTACTAGTAAAAAAAAATAAAAAAAATAAAAATGGCATAAATCTATCCCCTATTTTGTAGACACTATAACGTTTGCGCAAACCAATCAATATATGCTTATTTGTTTTACCAAAAATATGTAGAAGAATACATATCGGCCTAAACTGATGAAGACATATTTTTTTTGGGGGGAGGGGGATATTTATTATAGCAAAAAGTTAAAAATATTGTTTTTTTTTCAAAGTTGTCTGTTTATAGCGCAAAAAATAAGAACTGCAGAGGTGATCAAATACCACCGAAAGAAAGCTCTATTTGTGGGGGAAAAAAGGACATCAGTTTTGTGTGGGTACAGCGTCACGCGCGACCGCGCAATTGTCAGTTAAAACGACACAGTGCCCTATCACAAAAAAATGGCCTCGTCATTAAGGGGGCAAATCCTTCCGCAAGTGGTTACATTTTGAGGAAAAATAAGCAAAATACAAAATATGGCTTTAGCTGTGCCACAAAAACAAAGGAGCCTTCTGAGAGGCAAAGTTTACAATCTCTGAATGATGAGCATCAACTATGGGCTGATGATGTTTCTGATGTATTACAATACAAACGTTTACACTAAGCTGCAAAATATATATATATATATATATATATATATATATATATATATATATATATATATATATATACTTTTTTAAATAAATAAAAAATACAACTTAAATTAACATGCATACATATAAAAAAAAAGAAATAAGTAAAAAAAAAAAGAATATATATATATATATATATATATATATATATACATATATATATCTTTTTTTTTCTTTTTTTTTTTTTACTTATTCCTCTTTTTATATGTATGCATTTCATATAAGTTGTATTTTTTTATTATAAAAAAATGTGTGTGTGTGTATATATATATATATATTTAAAAAAATAAAAAATACAACTTAAATGACATGCATACATATAAAAGAGTAAAAAAAAAAGAAAAAAATGTAAATATATATATATATATATATATATATATATATATATATATATATATATATACATATATATATATATATATATATATATATACATTTTTTTTTAAACTCTTTTATATGTATGCATGTCATTTAAGTTGTATTTTTTTATTATAAAAAAAATGTGTGTGTGTATATATATATATATATATATATATATATATATATATATATATATATATATATATATATATTTAGTGAATAAATACATTTGCTGCAGTTTAGTAACACTTGGGATGTTGAAACTGACGTTATTCTCTGTTTTGCTGCAGATAATTTATGGCTTTACCTTATCAGTCATTTCAGGATTTCAGGCTGGGAAGGGTGGGGTTATCTGCAATATTCTTTAAGGGGGATTCTAGTGAGGAAACAAAGTCTGTGAAGCAATACAACCCCTCCTACGCTTCTTTGTTATGTCATATTTACATGTACATATATATGTTATGTCATATTAAAAGCATATCTAAATCCAAGAACAACAAATAAAGCTTACCAGTCCAGTGTGATGTCTGCAATAGTTTTTTTTTTTTTTTTCATTTTCCGCAAGTACTGAAAAATAACTATTGACCTTGCCAAAAAATTGTGGCGTCCTTGTAGCCCCCGGTGCTGTTATCAGCTTCATCTTCCGTGAGATACAGCAGTGGTCTCCACAATGCGGGGGCTGGATGTGGCCCTTTGCTTGCCTTTTTCATGCCCTTGAGACACTATTCCTCCCACTTACACACGGGCATACTTCTTGTCACTGACCCCAACAATAGGGTCCTAGTCCTACCACTGACCCAAACAGTGTGGCACTGTTCTTCTCACCGACGCCAATGATTCCTCCCACTGATACCAACAGCAGGGACCTATTCCTCCACCAATGACGGGGCACTATTTCTTCACCCTAATGCCAGCAATGGGGCAATATTCCTTCCACTAATACCAATAATGGGGCATTTTCTACTCCAATTGGCCCCCCTCAAAGTCTGAAGGACACTAAACTGGCCCTTTTCTTCAGACAGTTTGAAGATCCCTGAGCTACAGAAATGTGATGGCGATGAGTTGAGAAAAAGGTGTCTGTAGTCCAAACCAGAAGAGAAACCGAAGGTGACAACGCTGCTCCTCCAGAGATACAGTACAGTGAGTGAGCGTTGTCACTAGGATAGGAAGTGTGTTACCGGCAGGATCGCCAGGTGAAAACAAAAAGAAAAAAAGCCTGCAACCATCACACCTTAAGATTGATAAGCTTCAATATATTATTTTTTTGGTTTGTTGGTTTAAAACACTTTCATTTTTGAGCAATTTTTATTTTCAACCTGCAGTGGTCTTTTAAACATTTTGTTATGGCTTTGTTTGCAAGGATATGATTGTTATAATGTGCCTTTTTTTTTGTTTGTTTGTTTTTCGCAAAGAGTGTAATAAAAATATTGTATACTAACTTTCACGTTTGTATTTTTATTGCTGAGTAAACATACTCTTAAAGGGAAGGTATAATGTATTTTTGCTGTTTAAATTGAGTTATTGCAATGTTCATCTTAAAGGGCAAGTTCACCTTTTCAGGAAAAAAGGAATTTTCGGGAAAAAAAAGAAATTTGAGTCCTGGTCGCCCCTCTGGACCCCGCTGCATATAGGGGCCGTGGTCACCCGTGCTACCGGTGTAGCGATCAGTGCAATGTACACCACAATGCACAGCCTCAGAATGCGTAATCCATCATAATGGTCTCAACGTGACTCAGCTGACCAATGAGAAGTGCTTCTTTCTTTTGGGGCACCTTACCAGAAGAAGAAGTCTCATGACTGCCCTGACCAATGAGCACTTGCCATTGAGAACATTATGATAGATGCAGTACTTGGTGTATATTGCAGTGTACGATGTATGGACTGCTATACCAGCAGCCTAGGGTATCATGGCCACTTTGTGCAGCAGGGTCTTGAGGGGTGGCCAGGATATTTGAGGTTAGTTCACCTTTTCACTTTTTGTTTAAATAAGGTGCTGTGTCAGCAATACAGAGCGCAAGGATGCAACAAACCAGATGCAGGCTGGGAGAAAGGACCTTCCCCATATGAGATATGTTCCAGGGGTTATAGGACCAACCCTAAGCTGACCCTCCTCTACAAGAACCTTACCCAGACCAACCATAAACTGACCCTCCTCTACAGGAACCTTTCTCGGACCAACCTTAAGCTTACTCCTCTCTACAGGAACCTTTCCCGGGTCAACTCTAATCTCACCCTCTTCTACAGGAACTCCTCCTGGCCCAGCCCTAAGCTGACTCTCATCTGTAGGAACCTTTCCCGTACCAACCCTAAGCTAACTCTCCTCTACAGAACCTTTCCTGAAATAACCCTTAGCTGATCCTACTCTACAGGAACCGTTCCTGGAACAACCCTAAGCCGTCTCTCTGCTCTACAGGAACCTTTTCTGGAACAAACCTAAGCTGACCCTCCTCTGCCGGAACCTTTCCCAGGAAAACCCTAAGCTAACTCTCCTCTACAGAACCTTTCCTGAAACAACCCTAAACTGACTCTTTTCTACAGGAAAGTTTCCTGGAACAACCCTACGCTCACCCTCCTCTACAGGAACCTTTCCCGGACCAACCCTAAGGTAACTCTCCTCTACAGAACCTTTCCTGGAACAACCATAAACTGACCCTTCTATAGAGGAACTTTTCCTAGACCAACCCTAAACTGACACTCCTCTACAAGAACCTATCCCAGACCAACCCTAGGCTGATCCTCCTGTACAAGAATCATTCCCGGACCAACCCCAAGCTGACCCTCCTCCATAAGAACCTTTCCAAGACCAATCTTAAGCTGACCCTTCACTACAAGAACATTTCCCAGTCCAACCCTAAGTGGACCCTTCTCTGCAAGAACCTTTTCCGGACCAACCCTAAGCTGACCCTCCCTACATATGGGATTGTATTATTTATTTATTTATTTTATTGAACTAGATGGACTTGTGACTTTTTTCAACCTATGTAACTATATACATGAACCTTTTCCAGCAATAATTCTACCTCTCCCTAGCCAGAGCATCTCCTTCCCTACTTAACATTCCCCACATTGCAGGGGGCGCCAGAATGACCCATCAGGAACAGTAGCTTCTCTGTGTTCAACATGGCTGCCCAAATCTTGGGAGAGTTGCCAATCAGACACAGGTTTCCCCGAGATGATTGCTGGGAGCCCAGTGCAGAGGACAAGGCAGTCCTTTACAGATTTTCCATGTCCCCTGTCTGCATTCGGGAACCTGAATCTGCATGCACCTGCACCCATTCGGCTGTCCAATTGGCAGCAGCGGCTGTGTCCGTGCAACCACTGCGTTCCAATTGACATGAATGGAACTGGATGCACAGGGATGCATGGAAACACCTGTGCACCCCTGTGCTGGCAAACATGACCTAAGGCACTAACAAATACAAAACCTGCTGTGTTAATGCCAAAGCAAAAAGGCACCATATATGCCATTTTTTTTTATTTTGCCCAGAGTTCCACTTCAAATCTACAAAGTAAAAGAAATGCACACCCAATGAAGGCAGATTCTGTTTTGTTCCTCCTGATATTCTCGGAAAAAGAAGAGTTGAGCCATGGCTGTATGGCTCCATTAGTGGTGGAATTGTAAGCCGGCTGTTAACGTTTATAACCTTAAATCAATGTTTGCTGTGCTGGAAAAGGTCAGGCAACTTAACAGGCCGGATGATATCACAATTTAGACTTTTATAGGTCTGCGATAATGAGCCGAGCTTAACCATTTCATAGAGTTTTTAGTGGAGGAATATTTCCATCCTATTGTAGCAATGAGAATGATTGCAGCCAATCCCCCGGAGTACGGAGCTGTAGATAAATGGTGCTGTATATTCAGAATAAGTGGTTTATGTGCCATGGAAAATGCTGAGATCAGGGGATGGCGGAGAAAAGTGACTCCACTTCTAATAGTGGAAAATGAGTAGAAAACTCGGAAATGTTTAATAACATGCCAGAGGAATCATTAATGTAGTCACCTCCAGCAATCCACCTCCAACAATGATCTATTTTTCTATCCTTGAACTGTCAATCTATTTCTTCTCTCCAGAAACAAGATTTCTTTACGTGAAGGAATTAAAAATTAAAAAATCTAGGTGCATATTTATCCAAATTTCAACATTCTCCAAACATTTTGTAGTGGGTACTAACAGCAGATAAGGGGTGAGCCATGAAAAACACAGGCAGTCACCTACATAATAATTCTTTGTTGTAGCCATTCCCAGCTAGGGTGGATGGAGTAGATCCAAGGGACCCCATGGTCAAATGTCCCATCGCATCTCTAATAAAATATACCCATTGGTATTTACAAATCAAAAGTGACACTGGTAAGAGAGTGGGAGTCAATACATCAAGAAAGTCAAAAGGCACAATGGACAAGTCCTTAAACATTATTGGGGTGAAATATGAAAGTCTATGATGTATCATATGCTACTATATGTATGTGAGCGGAGCTTTGCGATGGGCTAGTAATGGTGTTAGGAGCACAAGTCTTACCCTCCTGCTGAGACTGAACCATCCACCATATTGGGCCCCACTCCATGCCATAGTCCTCCACGTGATATTCCCGGTCATTGAGCTTTATATCCAAAGGGAGGAATGTCCACACACGAAAAGAATCGCTGCAATTTACAGATGGTATTTAGAGCATGGCACATACAGTGCATTCCGGAGTCACTTGATATTACATAGTCAATCACCTTTAGTGGACCGTCCGCAGCAGTCACATCTGAAAGCATATACAGCACTTTAAGCGGCCATTTCCCTCTAACAATCTCTCCACACTCAGGGTCATTATTACTCACAGGACTGGACTCTCTATAGTCACCTCCTCCTTAGATACACCTCTCCCAGGACCAGGGACCTGCAGTCAGGGGAGGCAGGTGAGGCAGAGCCATGAACATTAAAGAACAAAAAATAATCAAGCTTCGAGGGTCATAGCTTGGCGACCTGAGGTCACAGAGACCCCAAATTTGGGGTTAGGTAGCCTAAGTCCTACCCCACTGTTAAATTCGATTTAGGGGTCTCAAAACAAGACAGATGATGAGATAGTGAGTCCAGATCTTAAGATAAGATAAATAGGTGCTTTATTATTCACTGCAGTGGAGAGAAGGAAGTGTCTCTGACTTAAAAACATCAAGTTTAACAATATATACTTTATGAATATGCATAAGCACTAGGTGTGTTATAGGTGTGATCATATAGTTTAGTTCAATAAGCATTCATATCTTCTTAGTAGCAAGAGAACAGTTAGATGGGTGGTTACATCACGTGACTGATAGAAAGCGAAATAAAACATGGGCGCCACCATGACGGTACTGGATCAGACCAGCTAGATAAGACTGTCCATTTCTCGGAGCAAAAAAAGGGAGTAAACTGTTGCTTCTTATCTGGCGGTGAAGGTCATCATAGACTGAAAACTCTGTCTAATGCCGCGTACACACGGGCGGACTTTTCGGTAACGAAGGTCCGACAGACTTTCCAACTGACTTTTGACAGACTTCCGACGGACTTTCGAACGAACGGACTTGCCCACACACGATCACACCAAAGTCCGACGGATTCGTATGTGATGACGTACACCGGACTAAAATAAGGAAGTTCATAGCCAGTAGCCAATAGCTGCCCTAGCGTTGGTTTTAGTCCGTTGGACTAGTGTACAGAAGAGCGGATTTCTCAATAGGAACTGGGTCCGGCGGAGTTCCGACGTAAAGATTTGAAACATGTTCCAAATCTTAAGTCTGTCAGATTTTCGACAGAAACAGTCCGCTGAAGGTTTTATGAAGGTCCGATGAAGCCCACACATGGTCGGATTGTCCGCCGGATTGGGTCAGTCGGACTAGTCCGGTCGAAAAGTCTGCTCGTGTGTACAGGGCATAAGAAGAAGCAAGAAAGTGTATTACAATTTTTAAAGCGACAGTCTCTAAATACATACATATATAGAACTCAACATTATCAGACCCCTATAATTCTACTCACCACCACTGGTAAAAATTGGTTCTGAGATACGGGGCTCCTTGCGCAGCCTGTCAGAAGCTACATACAGAGCGGCCAGTTTAAATACAAGCTGTTTTCAGCAGACGGAGAGGATGAGCTCACAGTGCCTCTCCTCACTCCTTGTTAGAAGCACTGAGCTCAATGGACAGCTTGGAGTCTTGAACCAATGGTAAAGTACCATTGGTCCCTGCTGTCCAATAAAAATGCTGCAGTGGAGGCACGCCTCTTACTGCAGCGTCATAGAAGGGGGCGTGTGGCTAAAAGACACATGCTCCCTTCCAGCTCAGCCCTCTTAACTACAAGGAAAAAACGTGTTTACTGGTATAAGATTTGCCCACAATCCCATGTTGTTCTCACACAGTTAAGAGAATCTGCTGCTGTTGAAAAGGTGCAAACTAAATCATATATTATTATGCTCTATGTTATAAGATAATAATGTATTATTTATCAATTTACTGTGAAATTACTGGTTTGAAGTTATAACTTCAAACTTCAGTAATTTGTCCATCAAGTCACCTGCTTGAGTAAAGTTTTTGAAAATATAGTAAATTACCTTAAAAACAATATATAATAATTATTTGTATATTACTTATGGTAATTACCCCTTGCCACCCACATCTCACACCCCCCTTTTCTCTTACCCCTCTCTCTCTCAGCCCCCCTCTCTCAGCCCCCTCTCATCTCTTTCTCTCACCCCCTTCTTTGTTTCTTACCCCTCTTTCTCTCACCCCCCCCCCACCCCACACCCTTCTTTCTCTCGCTTACTCATCCCCCCACCTTTTTTTTACCCCCTCTCTATTACATTTCATTTATTTTAACAAAAAATTGTTTGTATTTTCATTTTAGTTAGGGCCCACCAAAATCCTCAGCACCAAGCCCATGATACTCCTAATCCGATCCTGAGTCTCTCTGTAGGGCTACTTTCACACTGGGGCGGTGCCAGCCTTAGCGTTAAAGTTTTAGCGGCGCTTTACCGCTGTTATAGCGGCGCTTTTTGCCGCTTTTAGCGGCAAAAGAAAGGGTTAAAATCGCACCTTGTTGCGGTGCTGCCGATATGCTTTGCAGGCACTTCGGTAGCGCTGCCTATTCATTTCAATGCGCAGGGCGTTTTGGAAACGGTGAATACACCACTCCCGCGCAGCCCCAAAGATGCTGCTTGAAGGACTTTTTTTCCCGTCCCGCAAGCGCACCGCCCCAGTGTGAAAGCACTCGGGTTTCACACTGGGGAGGCATAAGAGGTGGTTTTCAGGAGCTTTATAGGTACTATTTGTAGCGCTAAAACGCCTGAAAAGCGCCCCAGTGTGAAAGGGGTCTAAAGGAGTTGAGTTGTACTTCAGTTCCAGAAGCATCTTTTCTCAGGTCAGAACTTCTCCTCCTCAGTGGGATGATGTACAACGCATAGCCCCCTAATTGTCCCTAATTTGGAGGGACTGTCCCTCTTTCCTCTTCAGTTGTCCCTCTTTTTGGTCCAATCCACAGACCTTAATGGAAACTGTAATTTATTTTTTTGGCTGGTAAAAGCTTTACACTTCAGAAAAACATTCATCCAAACTCTAAATTACTGCCTTTGTTATGCTGAAAAGCCAATAAAAGGAAAAGAAATGATGACAAAAAGCACTTGTGGGTTTAACCATTTGTAGCATTCTATTAGTTAGTCTGCGAAGCATATTTTGTTTGTGGCTCCTGCTGTATCCTATGGGAGCAGTGAGGCTGCATTCACACCTGAGCGTCACGTTTTTACGCATTTTGTTCGCCCATTTGCATGCGCGCCTTTGATTTTTTTTTTGTACAGCGTGTTAGAGCTTCACCATCTTTTTAATTAACCAATAGAGAAAAATATCATCTGTTTCATCATTTGTTGCTATGTTTTTTAGCCTTTTCATCTGCTTTTATTTATTTATTTATTTTTTTTACTTTTCTTAAGGGGTTAAGGGTTAGGGGTTAAAGGTTACGGTTAGGAGTTAATGTGTTTTATTATTTATTGACCTAATTTTATGTATTTATTTTGTTAGGTTATTATTAGGATTAGGGGCTAGGATTAGGGGTCAATATTAGGGGTTGGAATTAGGGTTTAATATTAGGGTTAGGGATTTATATTAGGGTTCTGGTTAGGATTAGGGGTTAATATTAGAGTTAGGGGTCAATTTTAACCCCTTCACGATGACCTACCCAAATTTGCATTCATGGCTTGAAAGGGGTTAAACCGGGGTGATGCCTCCAGCTGCAGGCATCACCCCGATACCGTTTTTTTAGAAAAAGCGGTTGGCTCTTTAGTTATAACAACAGATGTGGCTAAAAGCCGATTGGCTGTTATCCTAAAGGAGCAGTAGGGGACATCCCCCCCTACAACCGCCTTTCGCCACACTTTCCAAGCCTCCCACTCCCCCGGGAGACCCGAGTCACCATTCGGCGCGTCCGCCGCCTAGGCTTTGATGCGTACGAACCCGGTTTCTGATGTAAAATCCCGGAAGCGACGTCACAAGGTCACTTCCCGTTTACTCGGCTGCCAATGGCGCCAATTATAAAAAAATAAAATAAAATTCAGAATCGCAGTTTTTTGGCGATCTGAATACTTTTAAGTGCAAAGGAGGGATTTGGGGTCACAGGGGTGACAGCAATAAAAGTGGTCATATTTTTATTTTATTTTTTAAAGGGAAAATGTAAAAAAAATAAAATAAAATAAATAAGAAAAAAAAAACCCCCTCCCTGCGCGCTCGTGCAGCAGAGAAAATGCATAAGTAAGGTGCCTTTCTCTTTCCTTTATGAGCCTCTGGAGTTAATATTAGGGTTAGGAGTCATTATTAGGTTTAGGGGGTTATGATTGGGGATAGGGGTTAATGTTAGGGGTTAGGATTAGGGGTTAATATTAGGGTTAAGGGGTTAATATTAGAATTAGCAGTTGGGATTGGGAGTTAATATTAGGGTTAGGAGTCAATATTAAGGTTAAGGGCTAATATTAGGGTTAGGATTGGGGTTCAATTTTAGAGTTAGGCGTCAATATTAGGGTTATGATTAGAGATAGGGGTTAATGTTAGAGGTTAGGATTAGGGGTTGATATTGGGTTTATGGGTCAATATTAGGGGTAGGGGTTAATATTAGGATTAGGGCTTAATATTAGTGTTAGGGGCTAGGATTAGGAGTTAATATTAGGGTAGCGTTTAAGATTAGGGTTTGGGGTCAATATTAGGGTTTGTTTGTTTTTTTTTAATGTATTTATTATTTATTTTATTCATTTTGTATTTTATTTATTTATTTTTAATTATTATTTTTTATTTAAGTATTGCATTTTAACAGAAAAACGCACAAAATGTGCTAAAATGCACTAAAACATACAAATGAAGCATTTCTATGGAACAAAAAAAAAAGCTTAAAAAATGAATCAATCTGCCCGATTCAAGCTATAGAAAAAGCTCCAGAACTTTTTTGAGCTTCAGGTATCTGGCTTCAGGAGACTTGAGGTGGAGATGTGAACCATCTCCATAGAGAATAATTGATTTTTTTTCTCCTCCAGCGTTTTGGAACTTTGAGCTTCAAGCTACAAAACGCTGATTTGCGAATGGGGCCTAATTGTTTCGTTTTGTCTTCTTGGAGCTACACTGGCTGGGAGTTTGTTTGCTCCCACTGGTTCTAGAAGAAGTTTCTAGAGTTTAGGGAGGGAGGTGTTAAATGACCCCCCAAAATATTGAGCAGGGCCCAGACAATTCCTAAGGAGGTCTACCCAGCTGGTGGCAGGGAGAGCTGTTAAATAGTGTGGATCCCTGAAGAGATTGTCTCTTCTCCCCCCGAGAGGATGGATCATTGAGCTGAGGGGGACAGGGTCTGGATGATGGATTACCCTTCATGGGGCTGCACCTTGGGACTGATCCTTTACCAGGACTTTGTGAGTAAAGCCTCCTTTCTGTGCTGCACCCAGGGGCGGACTGATAACTCATGGGGCCCCCGGGCAATAGGAGATTATGGGGCCCCCAGGCAATCAGAGATTATGGGGCCACACAGTATACAATCACACAGTATACACACACACAGTATACACAGACAGATGTAAAAAAATACATATTTATACATACTGTCCCTGGTTTTACTGAGGCTGGCAACCCTGATGGGGCCCCCTTAGTCCCCTATCCCCTTAATCCCTCCCAAGTTCTACCAGCAAATAAACTACAAGAAAAAAAAACAAAACATGTTCTTCCCTCTGCCCACCCAATCTCAGAGATGAAGGCCTGACCCATGAATCATTAGTACTGTATCACTAGCAGCTCCCATTCATGTGACCACTGCTCCACCCCTAAAGACCCACTTAAAGAGATGCTGGGGGGGGGGGGGGCGCAGGATGGGGTTAAGGGATCAACAGGTAATACAAAAAATGTTACGAGGAGATTCAGAAAAAATAAAAATTGCTGTGTTAAAGCGAAACAGCACCCTAAAGGGGAAGTTCCACTTTATGTCCTCTTCCCCCTTCTCTAACACCTCTAACACTTTCGGGTATATTTTTTTTTTTTTGGGGTGGTGCGGTAGGGCGGTACCTAGTTTTGGTAGGTACCCGCTCCCACTTCCAGTCAGATCTAGTAGAAGATTCCACCAAAAGTTTGCACATACCCCCCCACCCTAAAGGGGAAGTTCCCCTTTATGTCCTCCTCCCCCCTCCTCTAACACCTCTAACATTTTTGGGTATTTTTTTGGGGGGAGGGGAGTGGGGGGAGTGGGTACCCGGTTCTGGTAGGTACCCACTCCCTCTTCCAGTCAGATCTCATAGAAGATTTCACCAAAAGTTCACACCCACTTGACCCTAAAGGGGACGTTCCCCTTTATGTCCTCCTCCCTCCTCCTCTAACATTTTTAGGCATTCTTTTCTTTGGGGGGGAGCAGATAGCTAGCTTTGTTAGGTACTCACTCCTACTTCTGGTTGGATCTTGTAGACAATTCCACCAGACGTCCGCCTCCCCCCCCCCTTACTGTAAAGGGGAAGTTCCACTCCCCCCCCCCCCTCCTCCTTTTAACATTTTTAGGCATTCCTTTTTTTCTTGGGGAGCAGATACCTAGTTTTGTCAGGTACCCACTCCCACCGGTCATATCTCGTAGAGAATTCCACCAGAAGTTGCCCCACTGTAAAGGGGGAAGTTCCACTTTACGTTCTCCTCCCCCTCTTCTAACATTTTTAGGCATTCTTTTTTTTGGGAGGGGGGAGAGTTTTGTTAGGCACCCAGTCCCACTTCTGGTCAAATCTCGTAGACAATTCCACCAGAGGCTGCCCCCCCCCCCCCATGTAAAGGGTAAGTTCCACTTTATGCTCTCCTCCCCACTCTGCTAACATTTTTGGCATTCTTTGGTTTTTTTTTTGGGAGGTGGAGGGGGGGGGGGCAGATACCTAGTTTTGTTAGGTTCCCACACCCACTTCAAGTCAAATCTCATACACCATTCCACCAGAAGTTGCCCCCCCCCCACTGTGAAGGGGAAGTTCCACTTTATGCTTTCATCCCCCCCTCCTCTAACACTTTTTTTTTTGAGGGGGGGGAGTCTAGAGTTCAGCTTTAATACAAGGATAAGAAATATTTCTTTCCAGTGTGTGGTTTTTAAATCTGTAACATTTAAAAAATAGGGATCCTAATCTTGGTGCGTTAGATTGTGAATTGAGCCTATTGTCTCTTGAGAAGCTTCATGCATATTTCTGGAACTCAAACGTCCCTTTAATTTACAAGGGTGTCCACCTCATGGTATGGGCTCTGCTCACGCTTGTGTCTTGTGCAGTCCTTGTTCACAGCCGAAAGCACAACCCAGCGCAGTGCGATGAATGGGTGCTGCACGTTGAGTCTCCGCTGGCTTTCCTCCATTACACACTCGCAAACTCTCCATTTCCTCCATTATAAGCAAAGTGCAATTCATATATCATCACACTAGGTTAGTCCGGCTCCACGGCACAGCCGGCTCGGCAATCCATTCATCACCGGTAAGCAGCTTTAGACCAGCTCAGCAGCAGTTGTTCGGTTGAAATGCTTCCTAAATTTAAATAATGGGATAAAGCTACATCAAATTATGACTTTAGTCATCCTCCTCGCCCCCTCCCTTCTAGAGGACCTGGCATGCTGTGCCAAGCTAAACGCAGGGACGCAAGGAACCTCTCTTTTTTGTTCCCCTTTAGTCTGTTGAATATACCATTGAAACCAGTGGCATGTGGTGCTCCATTGGTCGGGGGGGGGCAGCAGACAGACCTGACTACGGACATCCACCCATCCCCAGTCGCCCGGTCGCTCTCCCTCTGGCCCGCCAGGCCCCCCCGTCAGCCCTGCACTTAACCCATGCAGGTCAGGGCTCCGGCGGCGGCTTTCCCCCTCTGTCTCATTCGTGTCCCGGCCGTCGCTTCTCCTCCTGGCCAATGGGGTCTTAGGATTCCCAGCCAATGGGGTTTCAAGACCCACTTCCTGATTGGCCGGGAGGAGAAACAGGAAGACATTAGCGAATATTAATTCGCTAATGGCACACAACAGGGTGGGCTCGGGGCGCAGTGCTCAATTCACACTTTTATTTCTATCTCCCTCCATGTTCACGGGCATTACAAGCTGTCCATTCAAAGTGGTCAAAACAGAATTGTTGCTGCAACCACTACTTAAGTTTCTTTTTGCATTGGTAACATTTGCCCCAACTCCGACCCTTCCTGGGCAGTGTGTAAACATGGAGAAAAATAGAAATAAAAGTATATAAAATGAACCTCCTGCCACCCAGGTAACCCAAAGAGGGTGGGCTTTAATGGCCGCACACCACACACATACGTCGAGAGCAGCCTGTGCTGAGAACGTGCCCACTGCCCACTCCCAGCACTGTGACCGAGCTGGCAAACAGCTCTCAGCCTCTACTAATAATCAGGAGCAGGTGGGACCGGCTCCCTACCATGTGATCACTGTGACAGCCAATCACAGTGGTCATATAATTGGCCAGTCTTTCCTGCCAACCCGCCAGGATCCCTATTAAAGGGACACCGGGGCTGGGTGGGTAGTGGTTAAAAATATATTTTGACTTATCGATTCAGCTTGATGACCGCAGACCATCAGAGTTTTTGCGCAGTCGGATATACAGCGAATGATTCCGGAAGGTAATTGTCAATTTTTTATGAGTGGCGCGACGAGGGCTGACAGGCAGTTGCAGATAATTAAGCCGGTAGTTCAGGGTGATGATCCTCCGCTCTGGTCACTCCCAGATAGCGTTAGTGAAAGTGAATCATTTCTAACAAATGGCTTTATTAAATATACATGCAGGACGGGGGAGGGGGCCCCCTCAGTGCTCTTATCCAGCCTTTTATCGTTCTCCGAGTGTCAAACTCACATCATTAGTGAGGATAACGGCCCCGGCCACATTGCGTCTGTCACAAGCGTACCGCTTCAATTAGAGGCACCGGGTGAACCAACTTTGTGACTTACTAGACCTCAAGACATGAGCCTGAATTATGCTGAAGGGGATTAGCTTGGGAATTAACAGCAATGGCCGGTGTGAGTTTTTGTTCAGTTCTGAAATGATCCATTCTGAGCCCATATTGATCAACCTGATGGCATCTGCAACTCCGAGCTCAATGTGCATACCAGTAATAGATAAAAGTCGGCATATTGGGATTTAGACCTTGCAAAGTCTAATAGGATGTGTTCCTCAATACAGGTCCCCTATGGTCACAGAACCAGAACATCAAGGCTTTCCTTTTTATTTTCTTCGTGATTTCTGGCAGACTTTTATTGTCTTCTTTATCTGTGTCTTCTTATCTGTGTCTTCTCATTCTGTCAAACAAAATCTCCTGCACTCAACAGTGGAGCGATGGCAATGGAAGAAGCCTGGAATTCCTATGGCTCCCAGTACATGCACAGGCCTTGCTGCCCTCCAAGGGTCAGGAAATACCCAACGGGAACACTGTAAAAGAATGAAAAGAGGACGCACCAAACTTGCGCATTACCCAAGTAATATTTATTCAAATCAAAAAGAAGGAAACATACTCCGATACAACTGTATTCAAATAAAGGTCAGGAGGACTTGTTTTGGTGGTTTCTTCTGGTTGAGGTTTTCATTATGCTTTTTATGCCTGTTGGGTAGAATTCTCCACACTTTTGATAGCTACATCAGAACTGAGGGGTAATAAGAAGACAGAATGAGAAGAGGGCGCACCAACCTTGCGCATTACCCAAGTAGTAATTATTAAAATCAAAAAGAAGGAATCATACTCACAAACAAGTGGATAGTAAAAGCATATCAAAGTCCACAATGGACAAAAAGCAACCAGGTCACCAGAGCTGTGTCCGACAAGCCGAAGGACCTTCCAGATGGCTGATGCATTTCGAGGGTAGATCTGTGGAAGAGGGGGATCCCCCCCCTGAAACGTTTCAGCCATCTGGAAGGTCCTCCGGCGTGTCGGACACAGTCCTGGTGACCTGGTTGCTTTTTGTCCATTGTGGACTTTGATATGCTTTTACTATCCACTTGTTTGCGAGTATGTTTCCTTCTTTTTGATTTCTTATTATTACTTGGGTAATGCGCAAGGTTGGAGCGCCCTCTTCTCATTCTGTCTTCTTATTACCCCTCAGTTCCAATGTAGCTATCAAAAGTGTGGAGAATTCTACCCAACAGGCATAAAAAGTATAATGAAAACCTCAGCCAGAAGAAACCACCAAAACAAGTCCTCCTGACCTTTATTGGAATACAGTTGTATCTGGACCTCGTAGTGGTGGTGTAGCGCTTCAATTTCCATTTTTAGCTACATTACACTACAAGCCAAGGACACCATGGAGATCCTCAGGGGGTGGGGGCTTGGAAGCCACCTGCCCGGTAAACAGATCATTGACATCAACACTTTAGGATAGCAATACCAGTAAGAGAACCCTATGGATCCAGCACTATTTTTCAATTTTCCTCAACAGTATGTAAACTCAGGTTTAGATAGGAAGCCCATGGAACAGCCTTTTTCAACCAGGGTTCCCTAAGGTTTCTTCAGGGGTGCCTTGGCAAAATGCCTAAAAATTGCCAAAAAAATAGTATACAAGCCAGTGTGTGGATGAAGGCTGCCTTTTAGTTACACCAAGTCACAAGTTTTCATTGTGCACCATTACAACCTTTCTAGCTGCCGGCGTCCTAATGACCAATGGCGTCATCAGTTGATAAGGAGGATGTCAGTAGGGTTGCCACCTCATCCCTTTAAAACCGAACACATATTAATTACGCAGGTTCTGTGGCTGATTAAGGTGGTAATTAAACTCACTTGTGCCTTATCTGTATTCAATTAGCCTCAGAACCTGTCTAGTTATTACGTGTTCGGGTTCAAAGGGATGAGGTCGCAACCCTAGATGTCGTCCAACCTGCATAGAATCCTTGTTTGACCCTCCCCTGCCCCGCTCCAGCGGTGGCGGTCACATTAGTTGAGTGATGGAGAAACATTGGCATACTAGTCAGTACCAGTTTGCAAAAGTGTATTTGCTTTGGAAGAATAAATCACCTCTAACGTTGGGTGTCCTACTTGGACTTGTGGATGTTGCCGCATTATGTATGTAGCGCTGGTAGATTTGCGATCTACCATATGTTAGGTAAATTTAGTAACTTGTTCATTAAGAAGGTTAGGTTTGCCTCTGTTCCAGCTTGGCTGACGTTGCGTGTGTTTCCATACTGACCGGTGGGTGTCGCTGGACAGTGTTGGGGGGGCAACGTGTCGAAGCGTATGGATGCTCTTCTGTCCCGGAGACAACTCGGCGGAGGTGGTCCTCCGAGTTGCATTCTGGGCGAGGGTATTTATGGGACAGAAGAAGAAAAATATTACAGCGCACACATGCAAAAAAACATTCACCTCCAGCAAGGCTAATTTAAAAACACCTAAACATTCTCAAAAAGACATTTTCAAAAATATGGGGATTTGGTCACACCATATTGCTATATGGTGCTAAGCCCACTTACTGCGACAAAGTACCCCATGATTAGTGGGTCCTACACTTTCCATAAATTTGTGAGATCCTGCTTCTCTGAACCATGAGAGCTACACTCTTCTAAATGGGAGAATTTAAAGGTCTCCACCTATGACACAAGTGGACACTAATGAGAGGTACTTAATGAGGGACTAGGGTGCTCCTATCCCATAAGGTGGTACCTCTCATTAGTGTCCACTTGTGTCATAGGTGGAGACCTTTAAATTCTCCCATTTAGAAGAGTGTAGCTCTCATGGTTCAGAGAAGCAGGATCTCACAAATTTATGGAAAGTGTAGGACCCACTAATCATGGGGTACTTTGTCGCAGTAAGTGGGCTTAGCACCATATAGCAATATGGTGTGACCAAATCCCCATATTTTTGAAAATGTCTTTTTGAGAATGTTTAGTTGTTTTTAAACTAGCCTTGCTGGAGGTGAATGTTTTTTTGCATGTGTGCGCTGTAATATTTTTCTTCTATTGTATGGTCTTATGGCTGCACCAGCTTTAATGTGAAGGTGTGCCCCCCAAATATCTTGTTTGGTATTTATGGGACAGACGCCATATTCTGGGGTTTCGTTTTACAGCCACCTGCTGGCCCTCCTGGCCGACAGGTATGCGTTAGAGAGCAATCTCGTGGTCCTCCGTTCCGGAGGCCCACCTCGCTACGGCGCAGGGGTGGGCCCAGAAGCTTGTCTGGGGCCTACCACAGCAGCCGAGGAATGGTCCTGAGCTGTCTATCCAGAGAGAAGAAGCTGGACAACCGAGGAGATCCCAGGGGAGGACCCGTCATGGAAGGATCACGCAGAGTGCTGGTCTGGAGAGGGGCCTGGTGACTCGGTTGGAGGACGTATCCTAACAGTAACTATACAGCATAGTGTTGCCGGGTTGGCTTAAAGGTTCAAGCACTGTGACTGACGTTCACTACAGAAAGACCGGTACATCCTGTGGCAGAGGATCGTACCGGTTTATCCCAAACAAGTCTGGGGCAGAGACTTTTGTTCGTGCTGCGTACTGGCTGCTAGGCAAGTGAGAGAGGCCTATCCAGGCGAGCAAAGAGCGTGTCCGAGGGGAGCGCATTCTATTATAATATCCAAATTCTACCAGGGCATTTGTCAAGAATCTTACAGGAAGATATTTGAGTTTCTTCTGCAGTTTCCCTTCTGCCTCTTTCCTGCTATTTCCTTAGTAAGTTGTTTAATAAAGCATTGAAAACGTACTCAAGTGTTGGTGCGTGTGTCGTCCAGAGGTAAACTCAACGGAACCCTAGACCCGGTGCCGGTAAAACAGAGGGAAGGAGAGTGAAGGTAACAAGCCCGCTTAAACCAGCAGCTCCACCAAGAGTTAGTGCTACATGTAAAACTATTAGAATCGTGTTTACATTTTAGAATGGGGTGCCCCGAGACTGTCCATAATTTTTAAAGGGTGCCTCAAGACTGTCCATAATTTAGAAAGGCTGCCTTGACTGAAAAAAAGGTTGAGAAACACTGCCATGGAAGGCCACCGTATATATTTTATTTGGTGGGATGCAAATCCAATACTACAGGCCTCCAAGGTAAGAGAGCCGAACACTTAGCCACCATTCTTCAAAGAAACTTTTGGGAGCAAGTCAATTAAAATCACAGTACTTGCATCTGATTCTGTTCTGTCCTGTTGGAAATTAGCATCCTATGTTGTATTTATCTTCAGAATATGGGATTGTGTGCAGATGAGAAGTGACAGAAAATCCATCGCCGTATCCAGCTGAACACAGGACTAATGAGCTTCCCGTCACACAAATGGTCCCATATTAACTCGGGTGATCATAATAATAGGGAAATCAATGCAAGGAGATGATGAAATGATATAGATTGATGTTTTGCCTATTTTTATGGATCATATGTAAGCACAGATGATGGGATCTGGAAGATGACACACAAAATAAAGCTTTCCTAAGGGGCAGCATGACTTCCCAAATACTTGCATTAGAAGAATGAGATGTCAGCAACAACTGCCGCCATATGTCTTCTAGAAAAGGTTTCCTTTAATAAACAAGTTATTTTTCTATAATGCCCATCTGAATGGCAAAGGGAGCTTAGCATTAATTTAAAAAAAAAATACATATATACAATATATATACTGTATATATATTTTGAAAATAATACTTATTTTAAATTATTTTTAACAATTTAAAAATATATAAAAATGATATATATAAAAATAATTATTTTTTTTAATTTATATATAAAAATAAATAAATAACAATAATAAAAAAAAAAAATATATATATATATATATATATATATATATATATATATATATATATATATAAGCACCTGATTAGAGCCAGAGGCTCTGATAGGCTTCAAAATAGGGTGGGCTCGGGACGCAGAGAGTGCGACCCGGAGCCCACCCAGGTGTGTTGCAGCAGCGAATGAATATTCGCTGTTGGAACACTGATCCTCCACCCGGCCAATCGGGTCTGATACCCATCACCCGATTGGCTGAAAGGACAGGCGATCCTATTGGACACCTAGGAGGAGGGGAGGAGACGGAGGCGAGACATCACTGGCCGATGCCTGGATGCCCGGTCCCCACCTCTCCTCGCATGCCCAATCCCCGCTGCTGCTCCTCGGATGCGTGATCTGGCGCAGAGCGGCCACCCTGCCGCAGTATATCTATGGGGGGCAGCCGTTAAGCGGTTAAATTCTTTTCTACAATTTATTTTTTTATTTATTTTTTTAGAAGCCTTATTGGGGGACTTTGTTGAAATATCAGGGGTCTAAACAGACCCCTAATGTCTCTCTTTTGAGACAGAGAAAGGGGCTGAGGGCAGAGATTCCCCAGTCCCTTTCTCTGCTGTCTCAGCTGCACGGGGCAATAGCAGCTTCCTGTTCATTCACAAACGTTTACTATGCTTCAGTTATGAATGAATAAAAAAAACTAACAGTACCGATCACTCACTGTATTCATTCAGAAATTGATGGGGCTGCTAAATGTCACATTTACCAGCCCCTTCCCCCACTCTGAATCCTGACACATCCCCTGCAGCAGCCAGTGGTAGAGGAGAGGAGGGAAGCTGGCAGCAATGCCGTTCGGTGGGATATGGGGGGGAGCCCAGGAAGCAGGGGGAATTGGTGCCGCACAAGGTGATTGGGGCATGCCCAGGCACACCTGACACACCCCCTGCGCATGCCTATGGTCATCAGCTCCATCTAGTGGATATGATGCAGTATTTTCATGAAAAAACTTCCAGGAAAAAACTGCATTATGCATTATAGCCACTATATGGAGCTGACGATCCTAGAAAACGCACATATTAGTGATTGTTTGTGATGGTTGTGCAAATGCTTGGGAGGTTTGCACAGCAGGGTCTCCCTAAATAGACCTCACAGTATATCTATTCTATTTGAGACTCTGTGATGTCATCTCTATGTAATGCAGGCAGATAGTGGCTGGTGGGAGGGGCCAGCAGGGGGCTGTACATAGCTTCCTGAATGCATCACAGTATTCGGCCACTGCACTCCTCTGAAGAACCCTCAGCTCTGATGCAAGCAGTGGGATGGCTCATGGGAGGAGTTATGCATAGACATGTGCAATTAGCTTTGTTCCGAAATTCGGTTTTTTAACAAATTTTGATAAATTAGTTAATTCGGAAATATCCGAATTACCGAAAACCCTATTAACGAACTTTTCAGAATATTCGAAAATTGTAAATTCAAAAAATTTGTAAATTCAAAAAAATTTGTCAATTTGAAAATTTAGAAATTTGGAAATTCGAAATTTGAAAATTCGAAAAATCTGAAATAATTACTAACTAATAATAACTAACTATTAAATTATAGGTATTGGAATTTCCTTTCAAATTTGGCTGTTTGTGAACGTAACGAATACAAATGTTTTCAAAGTTACAAATTATTAAATAACAAATACCGCATCTAAACAAATGGAACAGAACAAAATAATAATAATAAATAATAATAATAATAGTAATAAACAGTTTTTATTATTATTATTATTATTATTATTATTATTATTATAGTTATTTATTATTAAATTTATTATTGTTAATTTGTTATACTCCATTCATTTAGATGCGGCATTCGTTATTTCAGATAATTTGTAACTTTGGATAAATTCGCATTCGTTATGTTCCCTAACAGCCAAATTTGAAAGGAAATTCCAATACCTATAATTTAATAGTTAGTTATTATTAGTTAGTTATTATTTCAGATTTTCTTTCTTATTTTCGAATTTTCGTTTTTTCGAATTTACGAATTTATGAATTGCGATCGTAGCGAATGACCTGAAAAACGAAACAAAAATAAAACAAATGAAACGAAAACAAAACAATTTTCCAGCACTGCACATGTCTAGTTATGCAAATATGCAAATTATTTGATTGGTCAGCCTAGATGAGTGGGTGTTCCTAAGCAGGCTGGATTTGCATTCAGACCACCCTAGGTAAGACAGCAGGTGATGCTGGGACAGGGCCGCTGATAAGGCAGTATAGCCAGCCCTCCTGTACCGGGTAGGGTTGCCACCTGTCTGGGATTCACCCGGACAGTTCGGGTTTGGAATCGTGCGTCCGGGTTTTAGACTGCCTGAAACCCGAACACATAATTCAGACCGGACTATGGCTTCCCAGCGGGGTTGCTGGCTGCAGTTGTCTAAGCTGAGAGTCTCTGTCACACTCTCTTTTACATTGCCCAAAGCCGACACTAACAACCCCACCACACACACAGATGGGAGAGGAGAGAGGGCTCGATCTGCACCTCTTCCTCCCGCCCATACCCCTCTGTGTCTGCCCACAATCCAATCCCCAGCACTGTGCCTCAGAAAAGGAAAAGTGGGGGCCAGAAATTGAAGTTCAGCAGCCACAGATACATCTGGATGAGAGGTGCTGACTGCCAAGGGGTGAGTGAGCTCACCATCCATCCCTGTCTGTGATTTGAAGTCTCCCCCCTTCTCTCTCCTACCTCTAAGTGAGTACACTAAGGTAAATCAGGGTTCTCAGAGCACCCCTTACATCAGAGTTCCCTTTACACTGGAAACCACAGTTTTCCCCCCTTACATCAGAGCCCTCTCCGTACATCAAAGTTCTCAGTGTCCCCCCTTAAATCAGGGTTCCCAGAGCATCCCTTATGTTAGAGTCCCCAGAGTTCTCCCTTACATCAGTCTTATGTTAGAGTCGTCAGAGTCCCCCCTTACAGTGAAAGGGAACTCTGTGAGTTCAGATGTAAAAGGGGGACTCTTGTTATTAACTTCATAGGATTAGAAATGTTATTTAATAGCAAAAAAAAAAATATGTATAGTTTATACTATAAATAAAATAAATAAAACAATTACTGTGCACCGCTAAAGTGTTTGGGTTTGACTTGAAGAAAAGGTGGCAACCCTAGTACCGGGCCCGGGCCCTATCAGTTCCAAAGGATGGGCCTGAGCAGCTGCTGAGCAGGAGGGATAGCTGTACTGCCTTATTGCTGACTCTTGTGGCTCCCCTTGCAGCTCTGCCGACTACTCTGCCTTTTTCTCCCTTTGGCTGCAGAGGGATCGGTACCTTTTCCTCCACCCCCTTGCGGAGCTCCCTGTATACCCCCACTCGCTCCCCTACAGCACTGCCAGATTCCCTCCTCTACCACTGGCAGCTGCTGTGGCACACAGGGGGGAGAGCCAGTAAATATGTCCTATTTACCGGCCCCTTCCTTTTCTTGAATGAACACAGTGAGCGATCGGTACCAATCGCTCATCACCGAAGCATAGTAAACTATCAATGTTTTTACTGTTTGGTTTTCAATGTACTTATTTATATATTGTATTTTCTAGAAATCTGTACTTTTTTCCCCCTGAAGAAGACCTCTACTACATATGGTCGAAACGCGTTGAGGTTTTCCCAGTATGATTCTTTATATTTATCATGCTATGTTTTAATGTCCACTGTACAGCTGTATCATTATGCATATTATGTTTTCTAACCTCCGTCACAGAGCTCATGTTTTAACAGATAGTTATGCTTCTGCAATTCTATTCATTTTTGTAATAAATACATTTTAAAACCACTTTGGACTCTTTTGCTGCAATACAAAACCCCCTAGGGAAATTCTTTCCATTTTCTGTACTTTCATCGGGGCGTGCAGCTGACTCTTGCTCACCCGTTGTATCGCTTCCCCATTTTTACTATGCTTCTGTTTCTGAATGTACAGGGAGCCTCAGAGAGCTTCCCATTCATTTACTGTCCAGTGTAGCTGAGGGCTGTAAAGAAAGGGACTAATGAATCTCTGTCCTCAATCCCTTTCTCTGTCTCAAATGTGAGACATTAGGGTCTGTTTAGACCCCTGATATTTCACCAAAGTACCCCCCCCCCAAAAGGGCAGTTAAAAATAAATAAAATTAAAAAAGTAAAAAAAAATGTAAGTTCTAAAAACGAATTAGAAAAAAATGAAGGACTCGTTCAAATGTGCTTTGCTCTCTGAAGAGCAGTCAGCATTTGGATCGCTCTTCAAAGGACATTTGACACTGTACCAGCCACACCAGTGCACCACTCGTGCTTGCAGAGCAGTGCTATTCAACTGAATGGAGGTTAATATCTCATACCTCCCAACTTTTTGAGATGGGAATGAGGGACACCTATCAGCAAGAGTATGTAGGCATAGGACACACCCCCGGTCACGCCCCATTAAAGGAGAATTATACAAAAAAAAATTAGTTAAATCCACAAGTACTTTTTTACCACTACTATTCCTTTATATTGGCTTTTGAAATGTACAAATACAGCAATTTAGAAATCAGATGAAAGGTTTAGCGCTGAGAAACACTTTTTGAAAGATAAAAAGTGCATTTTATATACAACTATATAGATCAGACCAAAAGGAGGGACAAATGAGGAGGAAAGAGGGACATTGCTCCAAATCTGGGACAGTTGGGGGCTATGGTATCTACCATGGCTGTGAAGCATAGAGTCGCATCCCTGGCATTTTAGCGAAAATATAATTTGATATTTTAGGGGGGGGGGGGGGAGGGGCTGTCGGGTTGGCTTTAAGGGGTGCCGTGATTTCTAACAGCAGCCATCCATGATTGATTGAAATTCAATGAATAAAAAGGGGCGAGCCAGGGACAGTCAGGTTGAGGAGGAAAAAAACTAGATGATGATGGATGTCTTCCAGCCAGTAAATGAGGTGGGGCTCTATCTGACTTGTATATAAGTGGGTGGTGCTGCGCTGATCCTTAGTGTGGAGACAAGTGAACATAAAATAATGTGCTTGGTAAAAAAAGTGAAACAACATAAAAGTGAAAGGTGTTGTGTATGACAAAGGTTAAAAGATTATGAATGTTCAATACCTTCAATAGTGCATAAAAATGACATAGGTATATTAAAATAAAATAAAATATCACTTCAATCACCTAAAATAGAATCCATATAATTACAATACAAAACGTGGTGGTGGGGCTGCCAAAGCACCAGTGACTGATTTTGAATTTAAAACAGAAGAATAAAGTGCATAATAAACGTACATCTATAGTAAAACCAGCAAAGTGTATGGTGCAGACAAAAGGTGCTATAGATGTACGTTTATTATGCACTTTATTCTTCTGTTTTAAATTCAAAATCAGTCACTGGTGCTTTGGCAGCCCCACCACCACGTTTTGTATTGTAATTATATGGATTCTATTTTAGGTGATTGAAGTGATATTTTATTTTATTTTAATATACCTATGTCATTTTTATGCACTATTGAAGGTATTGAACATTCATAATCTTTTAACCTTTGTCATACACAACACCTTTCACTTTTATGTTATTTCACTTTTTTTACCAAGCGCATTATTTTATGTTCACTTGTCTCCACACTAAGGATCAGCGCAGCACCACCCACTTATATACATTTATCTAAAAGGTCAGGTGTTTACCTTATCGGTGTATGCGGCTTTTCCACCCCTAGCCTAGGCAAACTAGGCAGCCGCCTAGGGCGCCCTGCTGCCTAGGGCGCCCGGCCACTGCGGTGTTCCAGCTCTCTTCTCTCCTCAGCAAGCAACTAAGTCTCAGCATCAGCAGGCAGCCGCCGCTCCGTTCACACATAGTGTCAGAGGCGCAGTGGCGGCGAAGGAATGTGTCTGTGTCCCGACTCCCGAATGAATGGAAGTAAGCAAGCAATCATTGAAGGTGCTGGTAGGCTGCATTGATGGGCGCCTGTAGGCTGCATTGATGGGCGCCTGTAGGCTGCATTGATGGGCGCCTGTAGGCTGCATTGATGGGCGCCTGTAGGCTGCATTGATGGGCGCTGGTGAGGCTGCATGGATGGGCGCTGGTGAGGCTGCTTTTGATGGGCGCTTCATTAAAAAGGTGGGGTATACATGGGCAGGGCAAATGGGGTGGAGTCAGGGGTGGAGCCGGGGGGGTGGAAAAATGAGGTTTTACCTAGGGTGTCAAAAATCCTTGCACCAGCCCTGTTGTAATGCACATGTTAAGAAGCTCACAGTGTGCGGTGAAATCTGTGTAAGACTGCAGGGGAAGCCAGATGTCGGATTTAAACAAAAAAGAAAAAGCAAAGCAGTCCCGTATTTAAATATAATCCAATCGGAAGCTCTTTGTCCCACACCGATCGTTCGTTCCGTGTCTCTGCCGCATCGTCTGGCTGTTTGGAGCGTGTCGCCGCGTACGGCTCTTATCTGGCACACAGCAAAAGTGTCTCTGGAATGAGCTTTTTCCTAACGCTGCCCCGTACGCCAAGTCTTCATATCTGGCTGTTTAAATGCAAAAGCGTCTTCCTCTCCGGAGATAACTTCCATTCCCAACTGCCGCAAACTCTCCCCAACTTGTCTGCAGTCACTTATCACGTTCAGGAAATAAAATCATCCGCGGTGTCAGCCGGATGGGAAACTGAAAATGATCTACAGGGATTCCGGCCGGCCGGCCGGCCGGCCGGGGGGGGGGGGGGGACGACGACATCTGGTGGCTCTCCTTCCTCTATATTCCATCACCATTTATAGCCAGAAGACTTCAACTCACTCCAATAGTTCTCACTAAACTACGAATAAATCACATGAACCTGGAAGTTGTCATCATCTCTGACCCAGCACATGATTGGAGGAGGATGTCCCCTGCAGTGGCAGCTGGTTCTCAATATTCTGGGGGGGGGGGGGGGGGCGCAAACCAACACCACCAACCCCCCCTTCCGCAGGAGATGGCCTGGAAGGCAGCGATCCCCCCCCCGCGCGGAAGACAAATGGAAAGTCGGCGACCCCCCCCCCCCCCCCCCGCAGGACACAGACGGGAAGGCGGCGATCAGAGGCCTCCTTGACTTAGGAGGAAGATGACAAGGTCACCACGCTCTTCTTCTCCCGGCCAAACAGGAAGTGGGTCCTGGAGTCCTGAGACTCCCTGGCCAATCCAGACTCAGGACCCGCTTCCTGCATACCCCCCAACTGTCCCTGATTTAGAGGGACTGTCCCTGATTTGGAGCAATGTCCCTCTGTCCCTCATTCCTCCTCATTTGTCCCTCATTTTGCTCTGATCTATAAAGATGTATATATAAAATGCACTTTTTATCTATCAAAAAGTGTTTCCCAGTGCTAAACCTTTCATCCACAATTCTAAATTGCTGCATTTGTAAATTCCAAAGGAGAATATAAAGGAATAGTAGTGGTAAAAAAAAGCACTTGTGGGTTTAACCAATCTTGTTTTTTTTTTGTACTTCCTCTTTTTTTTAGTGGGGCGTGGCAGGGGGGTGTTTCCTATGCCTGCATACTTTTGCTGATAGGTGTCCCTCATTCCCATCTCAAAAAGTTGGGAGGTATGGCTTCCTGAGTGGTCGGGAGGAGAATCAGGAAGACCATAGCAAATATTCATTTGCTATTGTCACACAAGTGGGTGGGCTCACTGAAGCCAACTAGAGCATTTAGACTCTAATCACGTGCTTAAAAAAAACAAACATTGAAATCCATGTTTCCGGCGCCCTGCATGTAGATTAGGGGTCAGGCGCATGGATTAGGGGGGCGGTGCCACTGGTCACATAGCAAAGGCACCACTCTGGTCAGACACGGCTCTTTTACGTTTAAAGGAGAAATCCCTCCTTTTTTCCCTAAATGGACCTTTTAGCGACTTTACAACACTGCTTGAATAAATTCCTGGCATGCCGCAACATTTTTTTAAAAAAAACTTTTCACCTTTTATCAATTAAAAGCCATCCCTGAGTTAATTCCCTCTCCTCCTGAATTTCTTGGTCATATAATAAACCCTGATCAAACTTTCTTAAAGTGTCTGGATGCCAAATTATTTCACTCCTGTAGTTCTCACCCCCCGAAAGGGCCGCTGGTTTGCCGCAGGCTCCTCTCTCCAGTAGTGCAGCAGCAGCCAGGCACACAGCAATATTCACTCTTCTGGGTCAATAAACAGTCTAGAGGTTGCCTTTTTTTTGTATTTATTGTTGAACAACTAGGGCACACGGAGATACCGGTGGGATACTCCAGAATGCTCAACAGTAAAAGGACACTCTTCACCCTGCATCTACTTCTTAGAAGAGTCCCTACAGCAATGACCTAGGCCAGGCAAGCCTTAATATCAGTGCAGAAGAGCTAACAGCAGCAACAGTCACCCAGATCCTACACTCAGGTCTGTACTCACAGGGTTCCTGCATAGACAGACACTTCTTTAGTGAACTCTCCAGACTGGAACCTAGGTGAGATCTGCTTGTTTCGAAGATTCTTATCAAGTGGACCCCCCAGCTTTAGCATAGCTGGGACCTCAATGAACTCAGGAAGACTTCAGCTAGGCTGCCTTGGAGGTAGGGTTGGGAAGAATGTCCCTTACATTGGTGATCAGGAAGAATGTCCCTTCATTGGTGGTCAGTGGGAAGAATGTCCCTTACATTGGTGGTCAGTGGGAAGAATGTTCCTTACATTGGTGATCAGGAAGAATGTCCCTTACATTGGTGATCAGTGAGAAGAATGTTCCTTACATTGGTGATCAGTGAGAAGAATGTCCCTTCATTGGTGGTCAGTGGGAAGAATGTCCCTTACATTGGTGATCAGTGAGAAGAATGTTCCTTACATTGGTGGTCAGTGAGAAGAATGTCCCTTACATTGGTGATCAGTGAGAAGAATGTTCCTTACATTGGTGATCAGTGAGAAGAATGTTCCTTACATTGGTGATCAGTGAGAAGAATGTTCCTTACATTGGTGATCAGTGAGAAGAATGTCCCTTACATTGGTGATCAGGAAGAATGTCCCTTACATTGGTGATCAGTGAGAAGAATGTCCCTTACATTGGTGATCAGTGAGAAGAATGTTCCTTACATTGGTGATCAGTGAGAAGAATGTTCCTTACATTGGTGATCAGTGAGAAGAATGTCCCTTACATTGGTGATCAGTGGGAAGAATGCTCCTTACATTGGTGATCAGTGGGAAGAATGTCCCTTACATTGGTGATCAGTGAGAAGAATGTCCCTTACATTGGTGATCAGTGAGAAGAATGTCCCTTACATTGGTGATCAGTGAGAAGAATGTTCCTTACATTGGTGATCAGGAAGAATGTTCCTTACATTGGTGGTCAGTGAGAAGAATGTTCCTTACATTGGTGATCAGTGAGAAGAATGTCCCTTACATTGGTGATCAGTGAGAAGAATGTTCCTTACATTGGTGATCAGGAAGAATGTTCCTTACATTGGTGGTCAGTGAGAAGAATGTTCCTTACATTGGTGATCAGTGAGAAGAATGTTCCTTACATTGGTGGTCAGTGAGAAGAATGTTCCTTACATTGGTGATCAGTGAGAAGAATGTCCCTTACATTGGTGATCAGTGAGAAGAATGTTCCTTACATTGGTGATCAGGAAGAATGTTCCTTACATTGGTGATCAGTGAGAAGAATGTCCCTTACATTGGTGATCAGTGAGAAGAATGTTCCTTACATTGGTGATCAGGAAGAATGTTCCTTACATTGGTGGTCAGTGAGAAGAATGTTCCTTACATTGGTGATCAGTGAGAAGAATGTTCCTTACATTGGTGGCGGTCAGTAGGAAAAATACCCTTTAGAATTATATCTAGTGGAAAAAATTTCCCTTTTACAGAGGTGGTCAGCATGCTACCCGTACAGACATCTAAAAAGGCAAGTGATCTCTGCTGTAACAATGCAGGCACCATAAAATGGAAGGTCTGTTAGCCATCGCTCATGGAACCCCCAGCAACCTGACGGAACCCTGGGCTTCTATGGAACTCTAGTGGACAATGGCTGCTGTAAATGATGAAAAGCCTTGACTTCAATCTGAAAAGTTCCGTCATTGCCTAACTTGCAGTGTTATGCAATTGTCAAGGGCACCACCAGTCCTATTCTAAAGGTAACTTTAGGCTTCATAAGAACATTACATGACACCTAATTCATTTAGTGATCCTGTGCTTTTATTGCCGGCTTGACAGGCCATTTATTTTAATTTTATTTTAATAGTCCTTCTCCTCAATGTCCTGAAGACAAGAAGAGGTACTCTTGTGAGCACAACATGGGTTGCACAGAAGGTCCTCCGAGCATCTTTTAATCCAATCATGACTTGTTTTCTTCTGTTAAGGTTTAAAGAACATTGTCAGACGTACTGGTGAAATTAGTGCAAACTGCAACGATAATGGGCAAAGTGCATTGGCCTCCGGCAGCTCATTGCATTTGGATCGGGGAATGATGGTATCTGACTGATAGCTTACTCTGCCCAGGAATTGAATACATTCTCAAAGCGTTCAATAATTATTTAGGAAATAAATCGGCAGAAGCATCAAAAGTACAACAGATAACTAACACAACTGATATGAATGACAGATATTGTTCAAAACTATAATAATTTTAGCCTGAATAATGATCTAGAGCGCCACTTGAAGAGAAATGTTATCCCTGGATCCACAGAAGAAGGGCGCCAGGGAGTGTTCAACAGTCAATAGAGGAAACTCCGCTCTCCCAACCGATAACATAAAAGTGAATAGCAGCCTCAGCCTGCATCTCTCCACCGAACCCCACCCCCTGACATGTTTAGCCCCCACCCCAGCCTATGACTCCAGTCCCA
Source organism: Lithobates septentrionalis (assembly GCA_037952835.1). Taxonomy (NCBI): domain Eukaryota; kingdom Metazoa; phylum Chordata; class Amphibia; order Anura; family Ranidae; genus Lithobates; species Lithobates septentrionalis. The sequence goes on along the minus strand of JBBDGP010002693.1, from coordinate 225,383 downwards.
GTGCTAGCGCGAAATGCGTCGGGTCGTGGTTTGGTGGAGACATGCTGACTGAGGCTGCTATTCACTTTTTGTTGCATGGGCTGGTTGGGAGAACGATGTTCCCTCTATTCATGGTATAAGAATTTTAGGTTTATTACATTTTGAAGTGGAACTTTAGTTCCTCCACTTACCTGTCATGTTTTTTTTTAGCTCCACTTACCTTTCGTGCAGCTTTGTCCTAGATTCAGACACTTACCTGCCCAGCGAATCCAGTCCTGTCCTGCTGCAATCTGATGATCGGGTGCAGTAGCCTTGTTCCTGCATCACCATCTTGGTTCTCCTCAGTCATTGTAAGTCCCTCTTCTTGTATTTTCCAGGGATATATGGCATAGAATGGGAGGCTGAGGCGGAAGGGACATGTCATTTTCTCCTATGTGAGAATGGCGGTGGATGGGGACAGTAGATGGGTAGACCTGGGTCCCACTGGTTTCTGCCAGTTCTGTGCTAATGGCACTGCTGGACATCTTCCGATGTGGAAGGGAAGTAGGGCTGCCACCGTTTCTTCAAGTCAAACCCGAACACTTTAGCGGCGCACAGCAATTTTTTTTTATAGTATAAACTATATACCGTATATACTCGAGTATAAGTCGTCCCGAGTATAAGTCGAGACCCCCAATTTACCACAAAAAACTGGGAAAAACTTATTGACCCGAGTATAAGTCGAGGGTGAGAAATGCAGAGGGTCAATAATGTCCATCTGCAGCTGCCTGCCTCCCTGTGTCCTGTGCAGCCTACCTGTACCCTGTACATGTGTGTCCTGTACATGTGTGTGTGTCCTGTACATGTGTGTCCTGTACATGTGTGTCCTGTACATGTGTTTCCTGTACATGTGTGTCCTGTACATGTGTGCCCTGTGTGCATGTGTGTCCTGTGTGTATGTGTGTCATGTGTGTCCTGTGTGTATGTGTGTTATGTGTGTCATGTGTGTCCATGTGCAGCCTACCTGTGTCCTGTGTAGCCTTCCTGTGGCGATCTCCATCCTCAGACAGCGGCCGTGTGATGATACTGTTCGGCGGCCATTCCACAGTTCAAAAGCCGCGCCTCCTTCTCGTCTGTGATAGGCTGACCGCTGACTGCCTATCACGGACATTCTCTCATTCTCATACCACGGACGAGGATGAGAGAATGTCCGTGATAGGCTGTACACTGACAGCTGTTCAGCCTATCACAGAAGAGCAGGAGGCGCGGCTTTTGAAAGCTGGAATAGCCTCCGTGCATTATCAGCACACGCCGGCCGCCGTCTGCCTGCATGACACGCTGATCATGCAGACAGACGGCGCGGACTCGAGTATAAGTCGAAGGGAAACTTTCAGCCCAAAAAAAGGGCTGAAAAATTCGACTTATACTCGAGTATATACGGTATATATTTTGCGAATAAATAACATTTCTAACCATAAGGCCTGGTTCACACTGATGCGAGTTCATGACGAATGTGATGCGTCAAAAACACTTTAAATTCGCATGTCATCCCTAAAGTCATTGTTTTCAATGACGGTCGTTCACATACATGCGTTGCAATTCCTCTACGAATGCGATGCGATTAAAAAAAGGGTCTTGTGCAAGTTTACGGCGTTGCGTTGCGAATTTAGTCTCCATAGACATCAATGTAAATTGTTCTTGAATTGCATTGAGGGTTCACATATGTGCGAATTCCACCACACTACTCTCCACAAAAACTAGGAAGTGCACAGGAAGTTAACAACTTTTTTTTTTTTTTTTTTTACATTATGATTCCATTGGCTAGAATATCAATCACAGCTATGTCCAACTCCTGAAATTCGCGGTAAAATCGCAGCAAATTCGCTGTAAAATCGCAGTAAATTCGCACCTACAAAGGACAAAAAACGGAACAAAATCCCAGGGCATCAGTGTGAACCGGGCCTAAGAGTCCCCCTTTACATCAGAGTCCACAGAGTTCCCCTTTCATATGTGAATCCACAGAGTTCCCCTTGTATATGTGAATCCACAGAGTTCCCCTTTTATATGTGAATCCACAGAGTTCCCCTTTTATATGTGAATCCACAGAGTCCCCCTTTTATATGTGAATCCACAGAGTTCCCCTTTTATATGTGAATCCACAGAGTTCCCCTTGTATATGTGAACCCACAGAGTTCCCCTTTTAAATGTGAATCCACAAAGTTGCCATTTTATATGTGAATCCACAGAGTCCCCCTTTTATATGTGAATCCACAGAGTTCCCCTTTTATATGTGAATCCACAGAGTTCCCCTTGTATATGTGAATCCACAGAGTTCCCCTTTTATATGTGAATCCACAGAGTTCCCCTTTTATATGTGAATCCACAGAGTTCCCCTTTTATATGTGAATCCACAGAGTTCCCCTTTTATATGTGAATCCACAGAGTTTCCCTTTTACGTCTGAACTCACAGAGTCCCCCTTTTACGTCTGAACCCACAGAGGTCCCCTTTTACGTCTGAACCCACAGAGTTCCCCTTTTACATCTGAACCCACAGAGGTTCCCTTTTACGTCTGAACCCACAGAGTTCCCCTTTTATGTCTGAACCCACAGAGTTCCCCTTTTACGTCTGAATCCACAGAGTTCCCCCTTTATATCTGAACTTGCAGCGTTTAGATTGCAGACTCTGATGTAAGGGAGAACTCTGTGGACTCTGACATAAGGGAGGCTCTGGGAACCCTGATTTAAGGGGGAACACTGAGAACCCTCATGTAAGGGGGGAACATTGTGGCGTCTGGTGTGTCATGTTTCAACCAAAAACGTAAATGTATTTTATTAGGATTTTATGTGATAGACCAACACAAAGTGTCACATAATTGTGAAGTGGAAGGAAAATGATAAATGGTTTTCAACATTTTTTACAAATAAATATGTGAAAAGTGTGGGGGGTACATTTGTATGGCGCCCCCCGGAGTCAATACTTTGTAGAACCCCCTTTTTGCTACAATTACAGCTGCAAGTCTTTTTGGGGATGTCTCTACCAGCTTTGCACATCTAGAGAGGGACATTTTTGCCCATTCTTCTTTGCGTACATCTACGTTTTTGGTTGTGACAAAATGTGGAAAATTTCAAGGGGTGTGAATGCTTTTTTAAGGCACTGTGTGTGTGTGTATGTATGTATATATATATATTGGCAAAACCTATGTTGACTAAATTAAGGGAAGATTTTGAAAGAAGTTGCCAACTTGCAAACTAGATTCTCCTAATAATGTCTGAAAAGCTTTTATTTACCAGCCCTGTTAAAGTCTTGCGTGGAATTGTCATTTCCTGTGAGCTGTCCTTCACTGTCTCTCAATATTGTCACCAAATAATGTTCTTCTATAAAAGTAGCAGAACACATTTTAACAAGCATTGAAGATTTTATGACAGTTACGAGTTCAAAGCGGACGCCCAACAATCTACTCGCAGGGAATTTCAGAGGAGATAGCGAAACACAAAAAAAGAAATTAATGCGGCCCGGCCCCATGGAAGCTCAGGTCTGATTAAAAATTTTAGGATTAGCTTAATCTTTCTCCAGCAAGTCACACTGTGGTCGCCTTAATTACGATTAGATTGTGTTAATGCAAAAATTCTGCAGGACCAAGATAGAGCTCAGACATTAATATAATGTCACATCAAAGGGTGAGGTCTGTGTTATTTAAAGGGGACCCATCGGGCTGTTACTTGGCTGGTTCAGATGAGGCTTCAATTCAGCCCTTGAGACTGTTATCACCCACCTTCTGGTATCTATAATACTTCTGGGGTAGAGAGCACCTGCCTGACCTCACAAAAACTGATTTACCTGGCCTAGGACTAACATGAATACAACTGCCAAGGGCTGAACCTTCACAGCCTTCAATGATGGATGGAAGCTTGGAAGAGCAAACTGAGAAGGATCTAACAATGGTATTCTCAACCAGATTTCTATGGAACCCTAGGGTTCCTCCAGAGGTTTTTGTGGAGTTTCTTGAGCTGTGGCTGATTGACCTTCCATCTGATGGTACCTACGTAAATATGGGTCCAACACCTCTTGACAGCTCTCTTTAGCTGCCTGTAAGGGTGGCATTCTGATCAATATGATATGGAGGGCATTATTTCCATTGACCACCAATGTAAGGGGCATTCTTCCTACTGACCTGCAAAATAGATGTAGAATCTTCATAGTATCTATGGGGGCAGCCATGGTTGCCACACAGGGTGTTTCTGTACCTTTAACCACTTCAACACTAGGCACTTTCACCCCCTTCCTGCCCAGGCCAATTTTCAGCTTTCAGCGATGTCACACTTTAATTGAAAATTGCGCGGTCATTCGGCACTGTACCCATATGACATTTTTCAAATTTTTTTTGAGACAGATAGAGCTTTTATTTGGTAGTATTTGATCACCACTGAGTTTAATTTTGCTAAACAAACAAAAACAAAACAATATTTTTTTCTTTGTTTTTGTTATAATTTTTCTCTTTCACTGATGAGGCGGCACTGATGAGCACTGATGGGCACTGATGAGGCAGAACTCGTGGGCACTGATGAGGCGGCACTGAAGGGCACTGATGAGGTGGCACTAATGAGCACTAATGAGGCGGCACTGATGAGCACTGTTGAGGCAGCACTGAAGGGCACTGATGAGGTGGCACTAATGGGCACTGATGAGGAGGCACTGATGAGGTGGCACTGATGGGCACTGACGAGGAGGCATTGATGAGGCTGCACTGATATGCACAAAATCCTATATAATGGTATACTTATGTATAAATATATGTAGATACCCTTTTTGGAGTAACAATGGCCTTATGGGGCGTACACACGGTCGGAATTTTCGTCTACAAAAGTCCGACAGCCCGTCTTTCTAACGAACGGACTTGCCTACATACGATCACACAAAAGACCGACGGATTCGTACGTGATGACGTACACCGGACTAAAATAAGGAAGTTGATAGCCAGTAGCCAATAGCTGCCCTAGCGTTGGTTTTTGTCCGTTGGACTAGCATACAGACGAGCGGATTTCTGGGTCCAGCGGAGTTACGACATAAAGATTTGAAGCAAGTTCCAAATCTAAAGTCCGTCAGATTTGCGACTAGAAAAGTCAGCTGAAAGTTCGGGGAAGCCCACACACGATCGGATTGTCCGCCGAATTTGGTCCGTCGGCGTCCGTCTGACTTTTGTAGCCGAAAAGTCCGACCGTGTGTACGCCCCATAAGAAAGGAAGAAGTCCCTTTAACTAGAAACTGCAGCTTGAGACATGTGATGCTGAAACTTCCTAGTATGGTGGTATCCGTTGTCTTCTGCTAGCAATGGTGGGGCCCATAAATATAATATATATATATATATATATATATATATATATATATATATATATATATATATATGTGTGTGTCAATGAAGTTAGGCTATTGTAGTGCTCAAAGCAAAGGTCTCCTGGTAACTGAGGTGTAAATATGTATGGATGCAGTGTCTCTAGAGGGATGACAAAAAGAGCTTGGGCATTTGCCCACTCACCAATCCTGTTGATAGCACAACAACAAAGAGTTCCTGCACAGGCTCTTGAATGTCTGCAGAGATGTGTAGAGTAACCACCTAATAGCCTGTCAGCGTGGCGAACAGCGATAGCTGCGTGGAGGCGGAAAGCGGCATTCCTGGTGCAGAGAAGAGCCAATGTGATCCCCGTGTGATAATCGGCGCCCCAGCAATTCATTGCCAAATTTATAGTGGCCGCAAACTCGCAGCTTCTCTCTCAAGGAGAATGGCAGTCTCCCTGCGTCCGGCTCCAAATCCTGCGCCAAGAGAGTGAGCTCGCCACTTCCCATTGAATATTTCTGCTCTCCCAGAATTCTTCTTGTCCGCCAGCTCTCTGGTATGTGTAGTTAAGTCAGCACTCATAAATACATTATGCATTGGCTGTAAGACTACAGGTTCCAAGATCCTCTGCTGCCCAGGAGAATTGGCTATACTCTGCTAACAGGAAGTGATGTAGCTGGCTCTGTACTGGGCACTAGGGGGAAAAAGTCTCAATCATAGTCCGGCCTGTAAGTGTCTCTGAACTGCAAAAATTTAGAGTTATGCCGTGTACACACGATTGGTCTTTACGGCAGACTTTGTCCGGCGTACTTTTCGACGGACTTTAAGACGGACATTCCGAAAGAACGGACTTGCCTACACACAATCAACCAAAGTCCGACGGATTTGAATGTGATGGCGTACGACCGGACTAAAACAAGGAAGTTCATAGCCAGTAGCCAATAGCTGCCCTAGTGTCGTTTTTTGTCCGTCGGACTAGCATACAGACGAGCGGACTTTTCGACCGGACTGAAGTCCATCGTACAGATTTGAAACATGTTTCAAATCTAAGTCCGTCAAACTTTTGAGAAAACAAAGTCCGCTGGAGCCCACACACGATCAAATTGTCCGACGAAATCCAGTACGCCGGACCAAGTATGCCATAAAGTCCGATCGCGTGTACGCGGCATTAGAACTACAGAAAATATTGGGGTGCCGTGAAGTGGCTCTGCAGCTAATGCATGTATTTGCAAATGTGTGCTACCTAAACCCCTGTCTTGCATACTGTTACATAGGATAATTTGGTTGGTTGCAGGCTGATTGGTAAGTTGAACTGAAAATTTTTTGGTTTTGTTTGACATGCGTCGCCCTTCCATATGCTCCTTGCTGCAAAGGCCAGTTATAGCTGGGGGCAGTGGCCATTTGTTTGCAATGTTGGAATATTGGTAAGGGGGCACACTGGACACCTTTGCTGCCATAGTGCTATATGCTGGGTGTCCAGTGCGCCCCTGTGCCTATAAGGAGGGGTGGGCTCCCTCCAGGCTCACCTGCCCTCTGCCTATCCATTATAATGCATGTGCTTCTACTATAGAGGCTCTCAAAATTTAGAGTTAGGACTACAGAAAATATTGGGGTGCAGTGAAGTGGCTCTGTAGCTTACGCATGTACAGTATCTCATAAAAGTGAGTACACCCCTCACATTTTTTGTAAATCTTTTCTTCTATCTTTTCATGTGACAACACTGAAGAAATGACACTTTGCTACAATGTAAAGTAGTGAGTGTACAGCTTGTATAACAGTGTAAATTTGCTGTCCCCTCAAAATAACTCAACACACAGCCATTAATGTCTAAACCACTGGCAACAAAAGTGAGTACACCCCTAAGTGAAAATGTCCAAATTGGGCCCAAAGTTTCAATATTTTGTACCATTATTTTCCAGCACTGCCTTAACCCTCTTTGGTACGGAGATCACCAGAGCTTCACAGGTTGCCACTGGAGTCCTCTTCCCCTCCTCCATGATGACATCACAGAGCTGGTGGATGTTAGAGACCTTGCGCTCCTCCACCTTCCGTTTGAGGATGTCCCACAGATGCTCAATAGGGTTTAGGTCTGGAGACATGCTTGGCCAGTCCATCACCTTTACCCTCAGCTTCTTTAGCAAGGCAGTGGTCGTCTTGGAGGTGTGTTTGGGGTTGTTATCATGTTATCACTCCCACCACCATGCTTGACTGTAGACAACACACACTTGTCTTTGTCCTCCTCACCTGGTTGCCACCACACACGCTTGTCACCATCTGAACCAAATAAGTTTATCTTGGTCTCATCAGACCACAGGACATGGTTCCAGTAATCCATGTCCTTAGTCTGCTTGTCTTCAGCAAACTGTTTGCGGGCTTTCTTGTGCATCATCTTTAGAAGAGGCTTCCTTCTGGGACGACAGCCATGCAGACCAATTTGATGCAGTGTGCGGCGTATGGTCTGAGCACTGACAGGCTGACCCCCCACCCCTACAACCTCTGCAGCAATGCTGGCAGCACTCATACGTCTATTTCCCAAAGACAACCTCTGGATATGACACTGAGCACGTGCACTCAACTTCTTTGGTGGACCATGGCGAGGCCTGTTCTGAGTGGAACCTGTCCTGTTAAACCGCTATATGGTCTTGGCCACCGTGCTGCAGCTTAGTTTCAGGGTCTTGGCAATCTTCTTATAGCCTAGGCCATCTTTATGTAGAGCAACAATTTTTTTTTCAGATCCTCAGAGAGTTCTTTGCCATGAGGTGCCATGTTGAACTTCCAGTGACCAGTATGAGAGAGTGAGAGCGATAACACCAAATTTACCACACCTGCTCCCCATTCACACCTGACACCTTGTAACACTAACGAGTCACATGACACCAGGGAGAGAAAATGGCTAATTGGGCCCAATTTGTACATTTTCACTTAGGGGTGTACTGACTTTTGTTTCCAGCGGTTTAGACATTAATGGCTGTGTGTTGAGTTATTTTGAGGGGACAGCAAATTTACACTGTTATACAAGCTGTATACTCACTACTTTACATTGTAGCAAAGTGTCATTTCTTCAGTGTTGTCACATGAAAAGATATACCGTATATACTCAAAATTTTCAGCCCCTTTTTGGGGCTGAAAGTGCCCCCCTCGACTTATACTCGAGTCACCGCCGTCTGCCTACATGATCAGCGTGTCATGCAGGCAGACGGCGGCCAGCGTGTGCTACATACCACTCGGCAGCCTCTCACTGTTCAAAAGCCGCGCCACCTCGTCTGTGATAGGCAGCAGTGCACAGCCTATCACGGACATTCTCTCATCCTCATCCGTGATATGAGGATGAGAGAATGTCCATGATAGGCTGACCGCTGACTGCTGGGAAATGGAGTTTTCTGCCTATCATGGACAAGGAGGAGGTGTGGCTTTTGAACAGTGAATGGCCGCCACACACGCTGATTGGTGCAGAGCGGCACACAAAGGATGCACAGGACACATGACACATGCATACATGCACAGGACACAGGTACATGTACACATGACACATGCACACATACACAGGACACAGGTACATATACACATGACACATGCACACATACACAGGACACAGGTACATATACACAGGTACATGACACATGCACATATACACAGGACACAGGTACATGACACATGCACATATACACAGGACACAGGTACATGACACATGCACATATACACAGGACACATGACATATGCACATATACACAGGACACATGACACATGCACATGTACACATATACACATATACACATGCACATATACTCAGGACACATGACACATGCACATATACACAGGACACAGGTACATGACACATGCACATATACACAGGACACATGACATATGCACATATACAAAGGACACATGACACATATACACAAGACACATGACACATGCACATATGCACAGGACACATGACACATGCACATATACACAGGACACATGACACATGCACACATGCACAGGACACATGACACATGCACATATAAACAGGACACATGCACACATACACAGGACACATGACACATGCACACATACACAGGGACACATGCACAGGACACAGGGAGGTATACAGCTGCAGATGGGCATTGTTGACCCTCTTTTTCTACTTACAGTAGCTGCTGTATTTCTCACCCTCGTCTTATACTCGGGTCAATAAGTTTTTCCCATTTTTTGTGGTAAATTAGGGCCTCGACTTATACACGAATCGACTTATACTCGAGTATATACGGTAATAAAATATTTTAAAAAATGTGAGGGGTGTACTGACTTTTGTCAGATACTGTATATATCTTGATTGATCAGTCCTGATGTACTGATGGCACTGATTTATTGAGGCCCTAAAATGCCAGGACAGTACAAATACCCCCCAAATGACCCCTTTTTGGAAAATAGACAGTCCAAGGTATTTAGTAGGAGGCATGACAAGTTTTTTTTTTTTTTTATGTCATTTTTTGTCATAATTTTCTGGAAAATGAAGACATTAAAAAAAAAAGTTCTTTTTTTTTTTATTTTTTTACATACTGTCACCAGTGCAGTACAGCGTTATCATATAATGAGTGTGGTGGTCATCAGGGACACTGACTGGTGACAGTATGAAAAAAAAAAAAAGTTTAATATTCTTTTTTTGTTAATTACATTTTTTTTTTTTTTTTTTTACGATTTTTTTTTTTTAACACACTGTCTAGAGCAAATACATAGTTAAAATTTCTGGTGGACGCAGCCTTGCACGGGGGACGATCCGGATCGATGAGGGCCCACCCAGCCGTCATCTTGTTACAGGCTGGGCGGGAAACGGTTAAACAGATATGATCCACTGTTGTCACCATCAGGAACCCAGCCCTGTAAAAGGCCATGCAGCCATTGCTGTAGGTAGGAAATGGCTGCAAAGAGACTTACAGAGGTCAGCAGCACTGAGATGTAAAAAAGGATGGTGGTGCATGCAGGCAGGAAGTGACTGCTAAGATACTGCAGGAGATCAGCAGAACGGAGATGTAAGAAAGGATGGTGGTGCATTTAAGAGCAGCCCAGACTTGACTGTTGAACGTTCAGAATCACATTTGACTCCTTGCTATGCAACGTACAGTGCATCCGGAAAGTATTCACAGCGCTTTACTTTTTCCACATTTTGTTATGTTACAACCTTATCCCAAAATTTATTTAATTCATTATTTTCCTCAAAATTCTACAAACAATACCCCATAATGACAACATAAAAGGAATCTGTTTAAAATCTTTGCAAATTTATTAAAAATAAAAACCGAAAAAATCCCATGTACATAAGTATCACAGCCTTTGCCATGACAATTAAAATTGAGCTCAGGTGCCTCCTGTTTCCACTGATCATCCTTGAGATGTTTCTACAACTTGATTGGATCCACCTGTGGTAAATTCAGTTGATTGGACATGATTTGGAAAGGCACACACCTGTCTACAGAAGGTCCCACAGTTAACAGTGCATGTCAGAGCACAAACCAAGCCATGAAGTCCAAGGAATTGTCTGTAGACCTCCAAGACAGGGTTGGAGGCACAGATCTGGAGAAGGTTACAGAAAAATGTCTGCAGCATTGAAGGTCCCAATTAGCACAGTGGTCTCCATCATCCAGAAATGAAAGAAGTTTGGAACCACCAGGACTCTTCCTAGAGCGGCCGTCCGGCCAAACTGAGCGATCGAAGGAGAAGGGCCTTAGTCAGCGAGGTGACCAAGACCCCGATGGTCACTCTGACAGAGCTCCAGTGTTTCTCTGTGGAGAGAGGAGAACCTTCCAGAAGAACAACCATCTCTGCATCACTCCACCAATCAGGCCTGTATGGTAGAGTGGTCAGACAGAAGCCACTCCTCGGTAAAAGGCACATGACAGCCCACCTGGAGTTTTCCAAAAGGCACCCGAAGGATTCTCAGACCATGAGAAACAAAATTCTCTGGTCTGATGAAACAGAGACATCCTTGATGAAAACCTGCTCCAGAGCGCTCTGGACCTCAGACTGGGGCGAAAGTTCATCTTCCAACAGGACAACGACCCTAGGCACACAGCCAAGATAACAAAGGATTGGCTATGGGACAACTCTGTGAATGTCCTTCAGTGACCGAGCCAGAGCCCAGACTTGAACCCGATTTAACATCTCTGAAAGCCACAGCCAGAAAATGGCTGTGCACCGACGCTCCCCATCCAACCTGATGGAGCTTGAGAAGTCCTACAAAGGAGAATCGGAAAAACTGCCCAAAAATAGCTGTGCCAAGCTTGTAGCATCATACTCATAAAGATTAGAGGCTGCAATTGGTCCCAAAGGTGCTTCACCAAAGTATTTAGCAAAGGCTGTGATACTTATGTACATGGGATTTTTTTTTTCCGTTTTTTTATTTTTAATAAATTTCCAAAGATTTCAAACAAACTTTTTTAACGTTGTCATTATGGGGTATTGTTTTTAGAATTTAAAAGAAAATAATGAATTTAATCCACTTTGGAATAAGGCTGTAACATAACAAAATGTGGAAAAAGTGAAGCGCTGTGAATACTTTCCTTTTATTGTAGCAAAATTTATTGTGTCCTGAAATATCCATCCAGCTCAGTCGGCAGAGACCATGTGCAACCGAGCAGTCTGGGTAATTCTTAGAGGAACAGACTGTTTTCTAAACATCCTTATGTGCTAATAAGAATTTCATTGGACGGTTATTTACTATCAATTAGTCACGTTAAGATATTGTTCCTGGAACGGCAGAGACAGCCGAATCAAAGCCAGCTGGACAAACATCTGCTCCTTTCATAACAGTGAGGCTGAGACAACAGAGAGAAAAAAGAGAAGGAACATCCAGAGGAACATCTGGGATCACAGTTCACAGATCGCAGTAATTGTATCCAATTTTAGGAAGATAATCCCCATCTATCAGGTGAGGATGCTCAGCGCAAAAACACTCTGTATCAATACGCCGCCATCTCCGGGGGCGACGCGTGCTCAGAATACAAAGAAGGAGTTTAGGATGTTAGGAGATCAACTTATCTCTGATCCTTCAACTTTGATGGAGTCTGTAGAGAGCCACACAACTCCCTTACAAAATATCCGAGTGTTCAACAGCCAAATAAAGGAACACCATGCACTGTTTAGAAAGTAGATAAGAGAGGAAAAAAGGAGAGGGAAAGAAGAAAGGAGAATCTAAGGAAGAGAAGAGGAGAGAGGAGAGAGGAAGAAGAGAAGAAGGGAGAGCAAAGGGAGGAGAGGGGAAAAAAAATAAAGGAGAGGGGAAGAAGAAAGGAGAGTCTAAGGAAGAGAAGAGGAGAGAGGACGAAGAGAAGATGGGAGAGCAAAGGGAGGAGAGGGAAAAAAAATAAAGGAGAGGGGAAGAAGAAAGGAAAGTCTAAGGAAGAGATGAGGAGAGAGGACGAAGAGAAGACGGGAGAGCAAAGGGAGGAGGGGAAAAAAAAAATAAAGGAGAGGGGAAGAAGAAAGGAAAGTCTAAGGAAGAGAAGAGGAGAGAGGACGAAGAGAAGAAGGGAGAGCAAAGGGAGGAGAGGGAAAAAAAATAAAGGAGAGGGGAAGAAGAAAGGAGAGTCTAAGGAAGAGAAGAGGAGAGAGGACGAAGATAAGAAGGGAGAGCAAAGGGAGGAGAGGGAAAAAATAAAGGAGAGGGGAAGGAAGCGATAAGGAAAGAGCAAAGGGAGGGAAGGGAAAGGATAAAGAAGAGACGAGGAGAAAGCAAAGAAAGGAGAGGGAAAGAAGAAAGAAGAGGGGGAATATAAGAGAAGAGGAGAGAGAGAAATGGAGAAGTAGGAAAAAAATAAAGGATAGGGGAAGGAAGGGAAGAGGAGAGGAGAGAGCAAAAGGGGGAGAGGGAAAGAATAAAGGAGAGGGAGGGAATAGAAGAAGAGTAGAGGGAGGAAAAAAAAAGAACTGGGAGAGGAAAAAGGAAGATACGAGAAAAGAGGGTTGGGAAAGGAAAAGGGGATTGGGGGGAGAGGGGTCAAAAAAAGGGATGGGATTGGAGGGGTGGAGAGGAGAAGGGAAGAGGAGATATAAGGGAATAGAGCAGTGGAGAGAGGGGAAGCAGAGGGGTGGGGAGAGGAGGAGAAAGGAACGTGATAGGAGAGAATGAGGAGGAGAAGGGAGAGAAGGGGACAGAGCAAAGGGAGGAGAGGGAAAGAAGAGGAGAGAGCAAAGGGATGCGAGGGAAAAAATAAAGGAGAGGGAAAGCAAGAGAAGAAGGGGAGAGAACAAAAGGATAAGAGGGGAAGAAGAGGGGAAAGAAGAGAAGAAGAGAGAGCAAAGGGAGGAGAAGAAAAGGATAAAGAAGAGGGGAAAGAAAAGTGGAGGAGAGAGCAAAGAAAAAAGAGGGGAGAGAAGAGGAGAGAGCAAAGGGTTGCAAGGGAAAAAATAAAGGAGAGGGAAAGGAAGAGAAGAAGGGGAGAGAACAAAGGGAGAAGAGGGAAAGAAGAAAGAAGAGGGGAAAGAAGAGAAGAGGGGAGAGCAAATGGAGGAGAAGAAAAGGATAAAGAAGAGGGAAAAGAAGAGTGGAGGAGGAGAGAGCAAAGAAAGAAGAGGGGAGAGAAGAGGAGAGAGCAAAGGGATGCAAGGGAAAAAATAGAGAGGGGAAGTAAGAGATGAAGAGAGAGCAACGGAAGAAGAGGAAAACAATAAAGTAGAGGGGAGGGAAGAGAAGGAAATCAGAGGGGGAAAAAGAGGATATGGGGGGGGGGGAGGTGAGAGGAGGCAAAAAAAAAGAGGATGGGATTGGAGGTGTGGAGAAGAGAAGTGGAGATATAAAGGAATGGAGCAGTGGAGAGAGGAGAAGCAGAGGGGTGGGGAGAAAAAGAGGAGGAGAAAGGGACACGACAAGAGAGAAAGAGGAGGGGGGGGAAGGGGAGAGAGCCAAGGTAGGAGAGGGAAAAGATAAAGAAGAGGGGAAAGAAGGGTAGAGGAGAGAGCAAAGGGAGGAGATGGTAAGAATAAACAAGAGGGAAAGGAAGAGAAGAAGAGAGTGCAAAGGAAAGAGAGGGAAAGAATAAAGGAGAGAGGAATGAAGAGAGGAGATAAGAGGAGATTTAAAGTGTTACTAAACCCACAACAGTGAAATCAGTCTGTATATGCAGTAAAGCATGCTTGTTATACTCACTGTGGAACTTAAGGGGTTAATCCTCTGCATTGTGTAAAAAAGGCTGTTGGATCCTGTCTTCTCTTAACCTCCCCTTCTTCCACTGTCCCCAATATATCTTCTGATAGCACAGAGCCTTGGGGGCAAGCTCCACATGCTCAGTTTGGTGTGTATTGCTAGAGTTTTATTTTTTTCTTGGGATAGTGCATGTGATGTGTACAGGGTCAATCAGCACTGTCCAGACAGAGGGTCAGGGGTCCTGCAGCCTAACAGGACAGTCAGAGGAGAATGAAAACTCCTCCTACAAGCTTTAACCAGACACTTATAGAAGTCACAAGACTGCTATATACTGCTGATGAGAAAAGATATTTAGCCGTTTATATATACTAAAATAATTGCATTTCCATGTTCTGTGTACTGTGGGCGACCAGATATAGTGAATGCAGGGCCCTGGGTTTAGTAACTCTTTTTATGGTAATGGAATGGTGGAGAGAAGCGGAGTGAAGCGGTGGGGAGAGGAGAGGAGAAAGAGGAGGACAGAGGGACAGAAGAGGAGAGAAAGATGATAGAAAGGAGGAGAGGTAAGGAAGAGGGAGAGAAGAAGAGAATTTGGGAAATAGAGCGGGAGAAAGAGGAGAAGCAGAGAGGTCGGGAGAGAAGAAAGAGGAAGGGAAAGAGGCATAAGGAGAGAGAAGGAGGAGAAGTAAGCAAAAGGGGAGAGAAAAGGAAAAGAGGGAGGGGAGAGATGAACAGGAAAGTAGGGAAAATTGAGGAATTGGGCAGAGGAGATGTAGGGGAGGGCAGGAGAGGGGAGGAATAAAAGGAGAGAAGAATGAAGACAAGGGGAGAAGAGAGGGAGTGGAATAGAGGTTTTGGGGAAATAAGAGGCAAGTGGGAGAGAGGAAAGGAGAGAAGGGGGAAGAAATGAAGGGAAGTGAGGAGGGAGGGGGAAAGAGAGGAGGGAAAGGGGCTGGAGCAAAAAGAGAAGAAGCAGGAAAACTGAAGGGAAGGAAATGAAATGGGGAAAAAAGAAGAAAAGAGTAAAGAAGAGGATGGGGAAAAGAGAAGGGGAGATAAGGGAGAGGGTGGGGGGAAGAAAAGAGAGAGTAGGGATCGGAGGGGTGTAGAGGAGAATAGGATAGAAGAGGTGATTTAGGAGAATGGAATGGTGGAGAAAGGAGGAGAAAGAGGGACAGAAAGATGTTGGAAAGAAGGAGAGGTAAAGAAGGGGGAGAGAAGAAGAGAATTATGGGAATAGAGCAGTAGAGAGGGGAGAAACAGAGAGGTCAGGAGAGAAGAAAGAAAGAGGTGAAATAAGGAAAGAGGAGAAGTGAATAAGAAAGGGAGAAGAGAAATAAACACAGAAGTAAGGACAAAGAATGGATGGGTAGAGGTGATGACAGAAGAGGGGAGGAAAGGAAGGAGAAATGAGAAAAAAGGAGGAAAAATGGAGAAAGGAATAAGAGAAGGAGTGGGAAAGAGGTTTTGGGGAGAGAAGAGGTAAGATAAAAAGACTAGAGGGGGTTGCAAAGGGAGGGGAGGAGAGGAGGGGTGAGAAAAAGAAGAAGAGGAGTGGAGAGAAGAGGAGCCTAACAAGAAGAAATGAGGGAGGGAGGGAGGGAGGGAGAGGAGACAAAAAGGATCAGACGATGAAGGTGAAGGGTGACGCGAAGAGGAAATGTGAAGAGGCTGGAATGATCCGAAAAAAAGAAAGAAATGGGAGGGCTGAAGAAAGAGAGGGAAAGGGAAGAGAGAAATGGGAGAAGAGAGGAAAAAAGGAATGGGAATAAAAGTGAGAGGAGAAGAAGGAGAATGATGGTGGTGAAAGGGGTGAAAGAGGAAGGCCGAGATGTGAGTAGAGGTGATCTATTTGTTTTTGGCATATAGCCCTATAAGGTAGCTTCCACCAAAAGATGTACCCCTTCCCTGTTACATCTGAAAACTTTTATTTTTGGAGTTGGACCTCCTTCCTTCGCGTTGGCCCATGATGTATTTTATGTTCTTGTCAGAAGTCTTAAGGTGGGTTACATGGCAAACTTGGTCTTCTTCCTCTCCAGATCTTCCCTGGGTGGTGGACATTCTTCAACGAATCAGGAAGAGGTGCTGATATGATGACATCGGAGCTACTCTGTTTACCTTTACACTGTAATGCCCCGTACACACGGTCTGATTTTCCGATGGAAAATGTCCGATCAGAGCGTGTTGTCGGAAATTCCGACCGTGTGTGGGCTCCATCGGACATTTTCCATCGGATTTTCCGACACACAAAGTTGGAGAGCAGGAGATAAAATTTTCCGACAACAAAATCCGTTGTCGGAAATTCCGATCGTGTGTACACAAATCCGACGGACAAAGTGCCACGCATGCTCAGAATAAATAAAGAGATGAAAGCTATTGGCCACTGCCCCATTTATAGTCCCGACGCACGTGTTTTACGTCACCGCGTTTAGAACGATCGGATTTTCCGACAACTTTGTGCGACCGTATGTAGACAAAACAAGTTTGAGCCAACATCCGTCGGAAAAAATCCTAGGATTTTGTTGTCGGAATGTCCGAACAAAGTCCGACCGTGTGTACGCCCTATAAATGCGGGGAGATGTGGTAATTTCCCCCTCAGGGGTGGGCTCATGACACTCTGTACTGAGGACATCTTGTGGCAGAAAAGAAGTATTGCAGAGGACATCTCCAAACTGAAGAAAAGTATTGAAGTGGCATCAGCTTTTTTTTTTTCAATCAAGCAAGAGGACCATTTAATAAAATAAAAAGTAGCATATATAAGCACAAATACATTTTTACCAATCAGCAGCAAAATAAAAATTAACTTTTTTTTTACAACTAGTAGTGGCACAAGTCAAGTTTTGTAACTGATGCCAACAGAGGGTTGATTACACTTGCCCACCGTTAATGAAAAAGAAGCATTCTATAGTTGGAATTTTTGTAATGTCTAATTTAACTCACGTTGAACATTTCCAACGGAGTCCAAGTTCTCACTTCAGAATCCTCCCCGTCCCCTCCCAAGGTCACCATTTAGCGACAGAACCCCAGAAAGCAGATTAATTGTGATGTCAAGACTCTACTTCAGGCTGTGAAAATAAAATATTAACCTCTGATCTTCAGCAAGAGGCAGCCGAAAAAAACCCCAGGTGTGCATGAAATTGTGTCATTAGTCCCCTGATTGATGCTGGCGCCACGTGAAAAGCCAAGTCATTAGCGCCTAAAAAAAGAAAAAAAGGAAAGTCAGCTGACAAGTGGTTTAAAGAGAGTTTTCAAATTGTGATCTGTTGTTGAGTTTTGTAATTAAACAGCAGCCATTGATCATAGAGGGATCTTTGAAGTTAAGTATCATTCATTTGCTAGCACCCGTGGTCTACCACTTCCTGCTCCTCCAGAAACAGAAGGTCAACTCTGCATTTCTGCCGGTTCTTCATAGCATGCCCTCGTGCCCTCGTTGTCTACCTGTCATTAAATCTGTCATTTACCGTCTCCTTCTTTTTTCCGAATGAACAGAGTCAGTGATCACTGACTGTCCATTCATAACTGAGCATCGTAAACTGTGTTTACTATGCTTCAGTTTATGAATAGGGAGGAGCCTCTGTCTCCTGTCCATTCATCTTCAGTGCAGCTGAGCCTGCAGAGAAAGGGACTGGGGAATCTGTGTCCTCAGTCCCTTTCTCTGTCTCAAAGGGGAGATAACAGGGGTATGTTTAGACCCCTGATATCTCGCCAAAGCCCTTCACCCCCCCCCCCCCAACAGGGCTAATAAAAAAAATAATAACAAAAAAATAAGAAAACATTTTAATAAATATTTAAAATTTAAATTGTAAAAAAAAACACTGACACCATCCACTACCCCCCGCCCCAAAAGAGAACATTGTAAAAAAAAAAATAACACAAAAATAAGAGTTGTAAAAAATAATAAAAATTGCAAAACATAAAATTGTAAAAAAAATAAAAAACTACTGACACAGTCCACGCCTCCTCAGTGCCACCTATCAGTGCTGCACATTAGTGCCACTGTCACGTGACATTAAAAAAAAAGTAAAAAAAGAGTAAAAGTAAAAGAGTACTTGAAGAAAAGTATCGGTACTTGTACTTGGTCTTAAAAAAGTGGTATCAGTGCAACCCTTTAATTTTTTTTTTTTTTAATTTTATGGCTAGAATAAAATATTACATTGCAAAAAATAGAATTGTAAAAAAAACTAAAAAATTACTGACACAGTCCACACCTCCTCAATGCCACCTATCAGTGCCCATCAGTGCTGCATAATAGTGCCGCTGTCACATGACATTAAAAAAAAAAGTAAAAAAAGAGTAAAAGAGTACTTGAGGAAAAGTATTGGTGCTTGTACTTGGTCTTAAAAAAGTGGTATCGGTGCAACCCTTTAATATATATATTTTTTTTACGTTTATGGCTAGGATAAAATAATAAATTGCAAAAAATAAAATTGTAAAATAAAAACTACTGACACAGTCCACGTCTCCTCAATGCCACCTATCAGTGCCCATCAGTGCTGCATATTAGTGCCACTGTCACATGACATTAAAAAAAAAAGTAAAAAAAAGAGTAAAAGAGTACTTGAAGAAAAGTATCGGTACTTGTACTTAGTCTTAAAAAAGTGGTATCGGTGCAACCCTTTAATTAAATTTTTTTTTTTTTTTTTTTTAAGTTTATGGCTAGGATTAATTTTTAGTAAGTTTTACATTTTAAGTCTAAAATTTTCCTTTTTTTTTTTTTTTTTTCTTTTCTGGTCATGCAACATTATTTTAGTTGGGTGAATTCTTTAAGTGGTCTAAAAGAAATTTCTGCCAAAAAAAAAATATATAATGCTGTTCACATCTCATTGGTAGATTTTGGAGTCCGATGTAAGTGTTCCTCTTGCTGTGAAACAGAATACATTGTAACAAAGAGTAAAGTCTCCTCACACCGCAGGCAATTTCCGATTCATCCTTCCCCGGCTGAAAAGGCGTAAACAGCTGGCAGATGTCAGCGGGGAACTCTAGATTGACAGGTGGCCTCCGCCTCGCACATTGCACCCAGCGGCCCGTACCTTCATGTCCGGGTCTGGCCCTGACAAGGTAACCTCATCGAATATTCAAAGCTCTGAATGAAGAGCTTAATTATTAAGCCTGCCGCAATTAACTTATAAACTAATGAACACGTTGGCGGCGCTCCCTCTTCGGCCGATAGCGTGCGCCCAAATGGGGGAGGCAAAGGTTTGGATAAATATTTAATGGCAGGTGCCTGGGTTAATTCTGGGGTTGATGCATAATTGATAAGCCCACAGTTAACCCAGGAATCATGAAATGGAATATTTAATAAAGGAATTTCAGGCAGCAATTTTATTTTATTTTTTTTGTTCTGGAGAATAAATTATCAGTTTATGGCTCCTGACTGTTGTGTGCAAGATTTGTGATTAATAAAGCCAAGGAAAAACCCAGCTAGTGGCACGTTGGAGGGACACAGTGAGTATCGATGAGCTGCGGTCTAGAGGTGACTACTTTATCATCTGACGATCGTTGTTTTTTATCAAAGTGAACCTGTCAGGATAATAATATGAGCGGCACCGGATTCCGGGATAACCTTAACCACTTAGATACCGGGCACTTCACCCCCTTCCTGCCCAGGACAATTTTCAACTTTCGGCGCTCCCGCACTTTAAATGACAATTGCGCGGTCATGCGACACTGTAACCAATAGAGCTTTCTTTTGGTTGTATTTAACCACCTCCCGCCCGCCGTACTGAAAAAATCATGGCGGAAGGGTGGCTCTCTCGTTCTGGGAAGATGCCGCCTGGACACGGCGCATCACCGATCTCGGTAAAGAACCGATGATGAGGCTCTTAACCCATGTGATCAGCTGTGTCCAATCACAGCTGATCACATGTAAACCTGGAAATGCAGCTCCAACAGGGCCCATCAGTGATGCCAGTCAGTGCTGCCTTTCAGTGCCCATCAGTGCTGCATATAAGTGCGACCTCATTAGTGCCACCTCATCTCTTACCCCCATCAGTACTCATCAGTGACAATCAGTGCTGCATATTAGTGCGTCCTCATCAGTGCCACCTATCAGTGCCACCCATTAGTGCTCATCAGTGCCACCTATCAGTGCCCATCAGTGCTGCATAATAGTGCATCCTCATCAGAGCCACCTCATCAGTGCCCATCAGTGCCACCCATTAGTGCTCATCAGTGCCACCTATCAGTGCCCATCAGTGCTGCATATTAGTGCATCCTCATCAGAGCCACCTCATTAGTGCCCTTCAGTGCCCCCATCGGTGCTCATCAGTGCCACCTATCAGTGCCCATCAGTGCTGCATATAATCAATAAAAGGAGGAGGTTTGGGGGAATAGGGACTTTCAGGAAGCCATGACCTGGTAAGGTCAACTATTTCCCTCCCGCCCGTGAGGAACTATGTACACTGTTATTCCATAAGACCAAACAGAAACTAGCGTGGGCACATCGTACCATGTTCGAGTTTTCAAACAAACCCGGGTCACTCCTGGCCAGAGCCCTGCAGGGCCCTCGCACGAAAACATATATCCCTCACATACAGTCATCCTTAGGACGGAAGCTACATACATCTTCAGACATAGCAGAGGAGTTCCGCTCATTCTACACAGGCCTCTATAATTTGGAAAGAACGCAACCTATGGACCCCCCTCTAGAGGGCAGACATTCCCCCCAAAGATATGTAGCTGCCTCAGGCATGCCATCATTACCAGAGGATGTGAGGGAGGAGCTGGAGGAACTCCTGACGGTAGAAGAACTGGGGGTGGCACTGGCCTCCTCGAAACCGAAAAAGGCTCCTGGCCCTGACGGGTTAACCCCAGTGTACTACAAAACCTTTTTTGACACACTGGCGAAACCTTTGGTTTCTGCCCTTAACACCCTTACGGAAGGTAACGCCTTCCCAATAGACACCCTAAGGGCTTATATCTCCCTCATTCCGAAAGAGGGTAAAGACCCGTCACTTTGTGGGAGCTATCGTCCTATTGCACTCCTGAATTCAGATCTTAAACTCTTTGCCAAGATCTTAGCCAACAGGCTGCTCCCCCACATACCGAGTCTGATACACAGAGACCAGGCAGGCTTTGTGCCGCTACGTGAACCAAGAGACAACACTATCCGAGTTATCAATCTGATTCATGCGGCAAAGACCACCAAAAAAGCTCTTCTCCTGCTGTCTACCGACGCGGAGAAGGCTTTCGATCGCGTCAAATGGTCCTTTATCAGGGCAACTTTAGAACACATAGGTCTTTGCTCATCCATGATGCAGTGGATACTTTCCTTGTACACTCGCCCCACTGCGTCAGTAAGGGTAAACGAGACGAGATCGGACTTCTTTGATATCCGAAATGGTACACGACAGGGATGCCCCCTTTCCCCTCTGATCTTTATCCTGTCCCTGGAACCCCTGTTGTGCACAATTAGGGCAAACTCCGACATTGTAGGCTACCCGAAACCCTCGGGATCTCATAAGGTAGTCGCCTTTGCGGATGACCTCATCTTCTTTCTGACGGAACCACTTTCTTCTCTACCCGATCTGTTACAATCCCTCCAAGAATACGGTACTCTCTCCTCGTTTCAGATTAACTTAACCAAATCCTCCATTCTTAACATAACGGTAGAAACAGGAGTTGTCCAACGTTTATGTTCGTCCTTTCCACTGAAATGGGCAACCAAGCTTATACGATACTTGGGAGTTGACATCACATCAGATCCAGCGGAATTGTACTCGGCAAATTTTGACCCACTACTTTTACGCCTTAAAACTGACCTCCTATACTGGCACTCCCTGACGCTGACGTGGTTCGGCAGATGTAGTGCCCTTAAGATGACTCTTCTGCCAAGGGTGCTATACCTGCTTCAGGAACTCCCCATCCGACTGCCTCCAGCGTTTTTTAAACGAATTGACTCCATGTCCGTTCCGGGCATTTGTCTGGTCCCACCGCAAACCGCGAGTCCGACTGCAACTTCTCCATCTGGCGAAAAGTAGGGGGGGGGGGGGGTGGGCTTGCCGGATATTAAGGCTTACTACAGAGCGGTCCACCTAACTAGGTTGGTGGACTGGCACTGTCATGCTGAGGCGAAACATTGGGTTGCAATGGAGGAGGAAGACTCTGGGGGTACGGCCAGGAGTTGGCCCTGGATCACAACACCATTACCCAAGGGAATCACAGAACACCCTACTCTGGGCAGCACCTTAACGGTGGTCAGAGATGCTTTTCGGCACTCATCTGTGTCCCCGCAGCCGTCCCCCATGGTCCCGATTCTGGGTAATCCGGAATTCCCGCCTGGATTGCAGAGCCCACAATTTAAGCGACTCGCAATAGACACCAGGTTGTATTTACACGACTTCATAGAGCCCAGTGGCCAACTTTCCCTAAACGTCGGGACGGTGGAGACAGACCCTCCCCTAGATTTCTGGAGCAGCTTGCAGCTGCGGAACTTTCTACGCAGTTATCTACGGAAACCAGGTGTTACCCGCAAACTAACTGAATTGGAGCTCATCTGTCACCGGGGGGAGCCGATACGACACTGCCTGTCACTGATATACTCATCCCTAACCCAACCAGAGGAGGGATACGTACCCTCGTTTCTCACTAAATGGGAGGGGGAACTTGGAATCCAATTCACTGATGTACAGAGACAAAAAATTCTTTACTTTGCCCAGAAATCCTCAATTGCGACCAGGGTTCAAGAAACTGGTTACAAAATCATGACACGCTGGTACAGGGTCCCTGCCATCCTTCACCGTTTCTTCCCTCAACTGCCCAGCCTCTGTTGGCGTTGTGGTACTGAGGAGGGGACGATGTTACACGTTTTCTGGTCATGCCCCAAACTTGCCCCCTTCTGGCTAGAGGTGGCCTGCACAATCGGTCACCTCACGGGTGTTTCCCTGGAGGGGAACCCTGCAGCCTGTCTGCTCCATCTGTCAGATCGACCCATTAAAAAATACAAGACCTCTCTCACCATTCAACTTTTGAATGCCGCAAAGGCATGCATTCCCCTGTGTTGGAAATCGGAGAGACCCCCGGCGAAATCCTTGTGGTTCACCAAAGTTAACGAACTAAGGGATATGGAGGATCTCACGGCTACCCTATACAATAGGGAGGAGACCTTTCGGGAAACCTGGAGACCCTGGCAGCACTTTATATACACGGAAGCATATCTTCAGGAAATGGAGCAATCCAGCAACCAAGCTAACTGAATGAACATGCTCCACACTTCAGGCGGAGGTCAACCCTCCTTACATTTCGTATTCTCATATTTTCTATACTCTTGTTCTCTTATATCTTAACCCCCCATCTTCTACTCCCCTCTCTGTCCCCCTTCCCTTCCTCACCATCCCTCCCCCCTTTATCCTGACATATTCCTTACCTATCCCTGGGGATATTAGTTTCTGTCTAACGCATTCTCCTGCATGGGTTTCCCTACGGTCAGATATAAAGAAAATCTTAAAATCAACTACCTTCTCATTTGGTCCCATGTCTGGGTTTCATAGCTTTTTAGATCCCCACCTTTACCATCCTTACGGGGAAAAAAAAAAACTTCATCTATCACTGAGTGATGCAATCTACCACCTTAGGGAATCAGTACCGAACCAAGCAACTAAGACCCCGGAGCACTCTCAAGGTCCTAATTTTGGGCAGTAGTGTTATGTTGGGGTATAATCCCCACAAACTGTGAATATGGTGCTAATTTAAGTAATCAGATATTCTGACCTTGCTGCTTTTGATATCTCGGGTTATAAACTTACTTCTGTATTCCATTTGCTTGATTCTAACACTGTTGTATAAATGAATATGTAACTGGTTGTACCTACTCAGTGTGAAAATAAAGGAATTAAAAAAAAAAAACTATTTCCCTCCCTAGGGACTTTATATGATATCAGGATCTGGTAAGGTCATGCATATCCATCCCATTTGGATTGAGAGAACAGGACATATTTACAAGGGGAGTGGGACTTTGAAGTCCCACTCCCCTTGTAAATATGTCCTGTTCTCTCAGTGCTTCATATTAGTGCATTCTCATCAGTGCCACCTCTTCAGTGCCCATCCGTGCTGCATATTAATGCGTCCTCATCTGTGCCCCCATCAGTGCTCATTAGTGCCACCTACAGTATCAGTGCCCATAAGTGCTGCATATTAGTGCGTCCTCATCTGTGCCACCTCATCAGTGCCCATCAGCACACATCAAAGAAAAATTACTTATTTGCAAAATTTTCTAACAGAAACGAAAAAACTTTTTTTTTTGAAAGCTGAAAACTGGCCTGGGCAGGAAGGGAGGGGGGGGGGGGTGAAAGTGCAGAGGAAGCGGTTAATCACTACCAGGTTTTTTTATTTTACTTGCAAAAACTGCTGTAGCACACCCCCGTAGGGACTGCTGATGAACTTGGATCCCCCACCTCTGCACACTGAATTTTCACAAGCACCCCAGAGTCAGGGAACAGTCCACGACTGTTTTAGCAATAGCCCTTTACAGGCAGGAACTCGTAGCCCCTTGTTGCGTAGGGAAAACACAGTGAAACAGCTTCCTTTGTGGCTACTGATCCCAGCACCACCTCTTCAGGCACTGCCAACCCGCCTGGTTGCAGTTCCCCCTTTCACTAGCCCTCCAGGCTGACTCTTCACCAGCCCACCCGGCTGACTCTTCACCAGCCCACCCGGCTGACTCTTCACCAGCCCACCCGGCTGACTCTTTACCAGCCCACCCGGCTGACTCTTCACCAGCCCACCCGGCTGACTCTTCACCAGCCCTCCAGGCTGACTCTTCTCCAGCCCACCCGGCTGACTCTTTACCAGCCCACCCGGCTGACTCTTCACCAGCCCACCCGGCTGACTCTTCACCAGTCCCGACTGATTGTCAGGAGATCTCCCAGGGAAGGATGAAGAATTAAGCACACTGGTGTCTTCAGGGAGACTGGCTACATGTGTCAGTCTCCCCCCTTGTTAGTCACCAGTAGACGTTCATTTTGGTTTTCGTTTCATTTATTTATTTATTTTTTTTGTTTTTCAGGTCATTGGTTATGATCGCAATTCATAAATTCGGAAATGTGAAAATTCGGAAATTTGAAAATGTGAAAATCCGAAAATAAGAAAGAAAATCTGAAAATTCGAAAGAATAACTAACTAAATAACTAATAATAACTATTAAATTATAGGTATTGGAATTTCCTTTCAAATTTGGCTGTTAGTGAACGTAACGAATACGAATTTATCCAAAGTTACGAATTATCCGAAATAACGAATGCCGCATCTAAACAAATGGAACGGAACGAATTAACAATAATAATAAAAAAGGTTTTATTATTATTATTTATTATTATTAATTTGTTACGTTCCATTCGTTTGGACACGGCATTTGTTATTTTGGATAATTCGGAACTTCGGATAAATTCGTATTTGTTACGTTCACTAACAGCCAAATTTGAAAGGAAATTCCAGGGCATTACACATAATACACTATTTCTCGCACACACTAGAGGATGCTACACCGCTAGTAGCTCAACCATCTCCCATTTCAAAGATTTGTTATTTATTGCATATGTGTGTCTTAAAATGACCTTGAATGTTTGTTTGTTTTGTTTTCCTACTGAGACTGTTGTGTTACTATGGTGTGACATAAAAAGTTGTATCTACCAATACTTAATGCTATTTAGTGTCTTTATCCTCCAGGATGCTATAGGTTTGTTGTTTTCAGGAAATATGTTTATGTGTTCTTCAGGCCTAAAATTATTTTTTAAAATGTGTGTAAAAAAAAATCAAAAACAGCTCTGGCTGCGAAACAGTGTTAACTAAAATACGAGTACAGCGCAGCTCTCCAGTCCTGACAGGACATCCATGGACGTCATCTCAGAACCCCGCCCCCTGTGTGCCACCTGGGACACGCATCGGGTGCGCTAAAGGACCTATCACAGCGGCCCTTTACCATGTGATCAGCTGTGTCCAATCACAGCTGATCACATGTAAACAGACTTGCCAGTTTTCGCCAGCCCTGTAAATCAAGTCTCTCAGTACATGCTTTACACTAATACTCAGAGCACTGATCATCAGTGTAGCCCCATCAGTGCCAATCAGTGCCCATCAGTGCAGCCTCATCAGTGCACATCAGTGCAGCCTCATCAGTGCCTATCAGTGCAGCCTCATCAGTGCCCATCAGTGCAGCCTCATCAGCACACATTAGTGCAACCTCATCAGCGCCAATCAGTAAAGAAGAAAAATGACTTATTTGCAAAATTTTATAACAGAAACTAAGAAAATATGTATTTTTTCAAAAACATCGGGTTTTTTTTAGTTTCTTTAGCAAAAAATAAAAAACCCCAGTGGTGATTAAATAGCACCAAAGAAAACTCTATCTGTCTAAAATAAATCATGAAAATGTAATTTGGGTATATTGTTGCATGACTGAGCAATTGTCATTCAAAGTGTGACAGCGATGAAAGCTGAAAATTGGCCTGGGCAGGAAGGGGGTGAACGTGCCCGGAATGTAAGTGATTAAGAAAATAACCCAGAGAGTTTCACCATTAAGAAATAGAAAAGCGCCTTACAAAACATCTGACCTGCTTTGTTCTATTGATGGAGGTCAGCTCTGGCCAAAGCAGCAGGAAGTATTGTGCCCGGTGTTCAGCACCGAACATCATCATTCTCAAAGATTGTCTTAGCAGGGAAGGAGGGCGCTCATAGCCGGGAAGGAGGGGGGGCTCAAAGCTGGGAAGGAGGGAGCTTATATTCCGGAAAGGGGGGCTCATGGAGGAGAAGGAGGGGGTCCATAACATGCAAGGAGGTGGCTCAAAGCAGGGAAGGAGGGGGCTCATAGCAGGGAAGGAAGAGGCGCATAGGGGGGGGCCCATAGAGGGGAAGGAGGGGCTCATAGGGGGGAAGGAGAGGGCTCATATCGGGGAAGGAGGGGGCTCATATCGGGGAAGGAGGGGGCTCATAGGGGGGAAGGAGGGGGCTCATAGCGAGGAAGGAGGGGGCTCTTAGCTGGGAAGGAGGGGGCTTATAGCGGGGAAGGAGGGGGCTCATAGGGGGGAAGGGGGGGCTCATGGGGGGGAGGAGGGGGCTCATAGCGAGGAAGGAGGGGCCTCATAGGGGGGAAGGAGGGGGCTTGAGGGGGCTCATAGCAGGGAAGGAGGGGGGGAAGGAGGGGGCTCATAGCAGGGAAGGAGCGGGGGAAGGAGGGGGCTCATAGGGGAGGAAGGAAGGGCTCATTGCTGGGAAGGAGTGGGCTCATAGCTGGGAAGGGGGGGCTCATGGGGGGTAGGAGGGGGCTCATAGCGGGGAAGGAGGGGGCTCATAGCTGGGAAGGAGGGGGCTCATAGCTGGGAAGGAGGGGGCTCATAGCTGGGTAGGAGGGGGTTCATGGGGGGTAGGAGGGGGCTTATAGCGGGGAAGAAGGGGGCTCATAGCTGGGAAGGAGGGGGCTCATAGCGAGGAAAAAGGGGGCTCATAGCTGGGAAGAAGGGGGCTCATAGGGGGGAAGGAGGGGGCTCATAGGGGGAAGGAGGGGGCTCATAGCTGAGAAGGAGGGGGCTCATGGGGGTTAGGAGGGGGCTCATAGCTGGGAAGGAGGGGGCTCATAGCGGGGAAGGGGGGGCTCATAGATGGGAAGGAGGGGGCTCATAGCTGGGAAGGAGGGGGCTCATAGCTGGGAAGGAGGGGGCTCATAGCAGGGAAGGAGGGGGCTCATAGGGGAGAAAGGAGGGGCTCATAGCTGGGAAGGAGGAGGCTCATAGCTGGGAAGGAGGGGGCTCATGGGGGGTAGGGGGCTCATAGCAGGGAAGGAGGGGGCTCATAGCGGGAAAAAGGGGGCTCATAGCTGGGAAGGAGGGGGCTCATAGCTGGGAAGGAGGGGGCTTATAGCAGGGAAGGAGGGGGTCATAGCTGGTAAGGAGGGGGCTCATGGGGGGTAGGAAGGGGCTCATAGTGGGGAAGGGGGGGCTCATAGGGGGATGGAGGGGGCTCATAGCTGGGAAGGAGGTGGCTCATAGCGGGGAAGGGGGGGCTCATAGGGGGGAAGGAGGGGCTCATAGTGGGGAAGGAGGGGGCTCATAGTGGGGGAGGAGGGGGCTCATAGGGGAGAGGAGGGGGCTTATAGCTGGGAAGGAGGGGGCTCATAGCGGGGAAGGAGGGGCTTATAGCGGGGAAGGAGGGGGCTCATAGCGGGGAAGGAGGGGGCTCATAGAGGAGAAAGGAGGAGCTCATAGCTGGGAAGGAGGGGGCTCATAGCTGGGAAGGAGGGGGCTCATGGGGGGTAGGGGGCTCATAGCGGGGAAGAAGGGGGCTCATAGCTGGGAAGGAGGGGGCTCATGGGGGGAAGGAGGGGGCTCATAGCGAGGACGGAGGGGGCTCATAGCAGGGAAGGAGAGAGCTGGAGGGGGCTCATAGCAGGGAAGGAGGGGGCTCATAGGGGAGGAAGGAGGGGCTCATAGCTGGGAAGGAGGGGGCTCATAGCAGGGAAGGAGGGGGCTCATAGGGGAGGAAGGAGGGGCTCATAGCTGGGAAGGAGGGGGCTCATAGCAGGGAAGGAGGGGGCTCATAGGGGAGGAAGGAGGGGGCTCATAGGGGGGGAAGGAGGGGGCTCATAGCGAGGACGGAGGGGGCTCATAGCAGGGAAGGAGAGAGCTGGAGGGGGCTCATAGCAGGGAAGGAGAGAGCTGGAGGGGGCTCATAGCAGGGAAGGAGGGGGCTCATAGGGGAGAAAGGAGGGGCTCATAGCTGGGAAGGAGGGGGCTCATAGCAGGGAAGGAGGGGGCTCATAGGGGAGGAAGGAGGGGCTCATAGCTGGGAAGGAAGGGGCTTATAGGTTGGATCAGTTGCTGTATTAGCCAGACACAATGCATAGTTCATGTCCTTCTAACTCTCTGAAACTGAACAAAGCCCCCTGTGAAAACCTCTCTTCAGAATAAGGAGCATAGCGCTGCTCACAAACAGGGGGGTGAAGAGCTGACACTCTGCAGAGCTCAGTAACACCCCCCCCCCCTTTGCTTAGCACACAGGAACAGAGCTGAGGATGTCAATCACAGGCTGGGTGTTGCAGCTTCCCTCCCCGGTCACATTTTTATCTCTTGGTGTCAGAGTATCACTTATACTCCAAATTTTCTGCAATAATTGATGGTTCATACAGGACAATACATTTCCATTGTATACTTAATATTTTGTATTCACTTTTTTATTCCAAGTTGTGTTTTTTCTGGTCCATATACAGCCCCTCCCCCTTGTCCGGGGAACTTTAATAGACAGATCAATCGTCCCAGGATTGGACGGGTGATCTGCCTATCAAAGTGCCCGGACAAAGAGGCGGGGCTGTATTTGACGGCACGCGGCGGGGAACACACAGCTATTGAAATGAAAGCTGTCATGTTCCTCGGCGCTCTGATCACCCAGGCGGCGGCTCTCCTCTCTCTTCCCCTACGATCGCTGGGAGAACGGCTCCCATACAACCCAGCCTGCCGGCGGTGCTCGCCCCCCCTCCCCCACTCCCAGGCAGCCCACACTCGCCAGCACTCAAAATCCACTCGCAAAATGCGAGCAGGCCAGTGGAATTTTTGAGGGCTGTACTAGTGGCTTTAGCTGCACTAACTATTAAACTCCAACTCACACTGCCGTTACAAAGTTAAAGCAACTTTTTTTTCTTTCAGGATGATGGTTTTAGGGATGAAGGTTTTAGGGATGAAGGTTTTAGGGGTGAAGGTTTTAGGGATGAAGGTTTTAGGGGTGAAGGTTTTAGGGATGATGGTTTTAGGGATGATGGTTTTAGGGATGAAGGTTTTAGAGATGAAGGTTTTAGGGATGAAGGTTTTAGGGATGATGGTTTTAGGGATGATGGTTTTAGGGGGTGAAGGTTTTAGGGATGAAGGTTTTAGGGATGAAGGTTTTAGGGATGAAGGTTTTAGGGATGATGGTTTTAGGGATGATGGTTTTAGGGGTGAAGGTTTTAGGGATGATGGTTTTAGGGATGATGGTTTTAGGGATGAAGGTTTTAGGGATGAAGGTTTTAGGGATGATGGTTTTAGGGATGATGGTTTTAGGGGTGAAGGTTTTAGGGATGATGGTTTTAGGGGTGAAGGTTTTAGGGGTGAAGGCTTTAGGGATGAAGATTTTAGGGATGATGGTTTTAGGGGTGAAGGTTTTAGGGCTAAAGGTTTTAGGGATGAGGGTTTTAGAGATGATGGTTTTAGGGATGATGGTTTTAGGAGTGAAGGTTTTAAGGGGTGAAGGTTTTAGGGGTGAAGGTTTTAGGGATGAAGGTTTTAGGGATGAAGGTTTTAGGAGTGAAGGTTTTAAGGGGTGAAGGTTTTAGGGGTGAAGGTTTTAGGGATGATGGTTTTAGGGGTGAAGGTTTTAGGGGTGAAGGTTTTAGGGGTGAAGGTTTTAGGGATGATGGTTTTAGGGGTGAAGGTTTTAGGGGTAAAGGTTTTAGGGATGATGGTTTTAGGGATGAGGGTTTTAGGGATGAAGGTTTTAGGGATGAAGGTTTTAGGGATGATGGTTTTAGGGATGAAGGTTTTAGGGGTGAAGGTTTTGGGGATGATGGTTTTAGGGGTGAAGGTTTTAGGGATGAAGGTTTTAGAGGTGAAGGTTTTAGGGGTGAAGGTTTTAGGGATGAAGGTTTTAGGGATGAAGGTTTTAGGGATGATGGTTTTAGGGGTGAAGGTTTTAGGGATGAAGGTTTTAGAGGTGAAGGTTTTAGGGGTGAAGGTTTTAGGGATGAAGGTTTTAGGGATGAAGGTTTAAGGGATGATGGTTTTAGGGGTGAAGGTTTTAGGGATGAAGGTTTTAGGGATGAAGGTTTTAGGGATGATGGTTTTAGGGGTAAAGGTTTTAGGGATGAAGGTTTTAGAGGTGAAGGTTTTAGGGGTGAAGGTTTTAGGGATGAAGGTTTTAGGGATGAAGGTTTTAGGGATGATGGTTTTAGGGGTGAAGGTTTTAGGGATGAAGGTTTTAGGGATGATGGTTTTAGGGGTGGAGGTTTTAGGGATGATGGTTTTAGGGATGATGGTTTTAGGGGTGAAGGTTTTAGGGATGAAGGTTTTAGAGGTGAAGGTTTTAGGGGTGAAGGTTTTAGGGATGAAGGTTTTAGGAATGAAGGTTTTAGGGATGATGGTTTTAGGGGTGAAGGTTTTAGGGATGAAGGTTTTAGGGATGAAGGTTTTAGGGATGATGGTTTTAGGGGTAAAGGTTTTAGGGATGAAGGTTTTAGAGGTGAAGGTTTTAGGGGTGAAGGTTTTAGGGATGAAGGTTTTAGGGATGAAGGTTTTAGGGATGATGGTTTTAGGGGTGAAGGTTTTAGGGATGAAGGTTTTAGGGATGATGGTTTTAGGGGTGGAGGTTTTAGGGATGATGGTTTTAGGGGTGAAGGTTTTAGGGATGATGGTTTTAGGGGTGGAGGTTTTAGGGGTGAAGGTTTTAGGGATGATGGTTTTAGGGGTGGAGGTTTTAGGGATGAAGGTTTTAGGGGTGAAGGTTTTAGGGATGAAGGTTTTAGGGATGATGAAGGTTTTAGTGATGAAGGTTTCAGGGATGAAGGTTTTAGGGATGAAGGTTTTAGTGATGAAGGTTTTAGTGATGAAGGTTTTAAGGATGAAGGTTTTAGGGATGAAGGTTTGAGAGGTGAAGGTTTTAGGGGTGAAGGTTTTAGAGGTGTCAAACTAAATTTTATCCAGCATTATGCCCACCCTCACAGGGCCAGTTTCTTTCCGCAGCCCCCCCACCATCAGAAGTCAAGAGTCCCCACCATCCCTTACATCACAGTGCACCCCCCCCCCCACACCAGGAAGAAGCTGGGAAGCAGGAAGTGCAGGGTCTGGAGGAGGACCAGAGGAGGGTTAGAGTCAGCTTCCAGAGTCTGCTGAATGCTAAGACCAGTGGAGACAGAGACGAGGGGGTGCTGCAGCTGCACAGAGAGGTGCAGGATCTATCGGAGGAGTTCTGTCCTCCTCTCTGCTGCTGACTTCAGAGATGGGGGGAAACAAGCCTCTCTGCGGCTGCCCTGAGAAGCACAGGATCTGGCAAACAAGTTCAGTCCTCTTCTCTGGTGCCCACTGCTGAGATGAGGGGTGGCAAAAACAAGCCTCTCTGCGGCTGCCCTGAGAAGCACAGGATCTGGCGGAGGAGTTCTGTCCTCCTCTCAACTGCTGACCGCAAAGACGGGGGTTGGCAAAGGTCAAAGGGCAAAGTGAGCCTCTCTGTGGCTGCCCTGAGAAGCACAGGATCTGGCGGAGGAGTTCTGTCCTCCTCTCTGCCACCAGCTGCTGAGACAAGGTGGGGGCAGGGAGGGATGAGGGAGTTGCAGCAGCTGCAGTAAAGATGCAAGGGCCACATGAAATGGCCTGGAGGGCCAGATTCAGGCCCATGGGCCTTGTGTTTGACCCATGTGTTTTAGACAAATAAAAAAGAGCTGATCATTGTAAGCACCCCTATGTGTGGTAAATGGTTTGTCTCAACACACAAGACAGCTACATTTGATAGCTTGTTTTGCTGAAAAACAACAGACTTGCTGACCGGATCTCCAGGTGAACCTATAAAAAAAAAAAAAAAGCCTAAAAAAAGAAAACAAATGCAGCCATCACATCTAAGAATTAGTAAGCTGCAATGTAATAAATGTTTGCTGTTGGGTTTAATAACGCCTTAACGCTCGGGGAATGGCCATCAGCGATCGATAAGGCTCTCTAGCGGCTGGGTGATGAATCCCGGAGGGCCCCATAAAACGTTGGACGGAATGTGTTGGTCTATCCTGCGGTGCAGGTAACAATGTATCAATGCTCCTCAGCCCATTGAGTCTGATCTTTCCCCCGGATTCTATCACACAGCTCACTTACCTGCACGCTCCGAGCGCTGACACCCCATCCATCAGTCCGTTCACAGCCGCCGGGATCCTTGGCGTTCTTACCAAGCGAGTCCTCTCCTTGTCTGCGGATATCGCCTTCATCTCACGTCTGGCAGGTCCGGGCCGTCTCCCGGATCTCATATCTCTCCGCTTGAGAAGAAAACTGGATCAAAGTCACAAACTTGTCTGATGGAGTACCGGGAAGTTTTATAGTTCTAAATGCTCAGCGCTGAAGACTGAACACAGTTTTATATGGATGTCGCGGGTCGGGGAGACGTTTAGACTTATTCTGGCCATACAGAAGGGCCATGTTTTTAACTGCTTCAGCCCCGGGAGATTTTACCCCCTTCCTGACCAGAGCACTTTTTGCGTTACGGCACTGCGTCGCTTTAACTGACAATTGCACGGTCTTGCGACGTTGTACCCGAACAAAATTGACGTCCTTTTTTTCCAACAAATAAAGTTTTCTTTTGGCGGTATTTGATCACCTCTGCGGTTTTTATTTTTTGCGCTATAAACAAAAAAAGAGCGACACTTTTGAAAAAAACGCAATATTTTTTACTTTTTGCTATAATAAATATCCCCCAAAAATATATAAAAAAACAATTTTTTTCCTCAGTTTAGGCCGATATGTATTCTTCTACATATTTTTCATTAAAAAAATCTCAATAATCGTATATTGATTGGTTTGCGCAAAAGTTATAGCGTCTACAAAATAGGGAATAGTTCTATGGCATTTTTATTATTATTATTATTATTATTATTTTTTTACTAGTAATGGCGGCGATCTGCGATTTTTATCAGGACTGCCACATTATGGCGGACACATTGGACACTTTTGACACATTTTTGGGACCATTGGCATTTATACAGCGATCAGAGCTATAAAAATGCACTTACTACTGTAAAATTGTCACTGGCAGGGAAGGGGTTAACACTAGGGGGCGATCAAAGGGTTAATTGTGTTCCCTCTCTGTGTTCTAACTGAAGGGGGGAGGGGACTGTGTAGGGGAGATGACAGATCACTGTTCATACTCTGTATGAACAGACGATCTGTCTCTTCTCCCCTCAGAGAACCAGAAACTGTGTGTTTACACACACACAGATCCCGGTTCTTGGTATGTCAGCAGCGATCGCGGGAGCCCGGCGGTGATCATGACCGCCGGGCACTCGCATCGGCTCCGGGGGAGAGCAGGGAGGTGGCACGCCCCCCTAGTGGCCACAGGGCGAAGCGACATAACATAACGTAGTTTCGCCCAGCCGCGCCATTCTGCCGCAGTACAACTGTGGCGGCAGGTCGGCAAGTGGTTAACCAATTGCAATAATTTTCAACAAGGATTCAATCCAATGCCCCCCCCCCCCCCAAAAAAAGGGAAAAAAATCAATGCTATCCAGCCTATATAACACTAGGGGTTCCATTTATCAAACATTTGTTGCACGAATGTCAGAAGCATGTGATGAATGAAATGTCTGTGTCATTAGCTCCATCTAGTGGGCAAAATGTGGTATAGTTTTCTGAAATACCTCAATGATAAAAGAATCCGAATCGCGGCACTCCAAAAAGTCCGGAAGTCCATTTAACAAAAAGCGGCTTCAGCCCAAATCCTTTCAGTCCATGCCCCCAAGACATCCCCCCCCCATACAGGGCTTAGTGATGGCTGTCCTGCGGCTTACGCCTATATTTGCAAATGTGTGCAAACTAAAGAAGGAGTCCAAACCGCCACGCTCCAAAAAGCCCACATGTCAAACAAATAGATGAAAAGCTGCTTCCGCCCTAATCCTTTCAGGCCACGCCCCCAATGCATTTCTATGCCCCCTCCCCCTCCTAGAGCTGCAGGATTCTGGGTAAAATTATGAGAATCAGAGTTTTTTTTGCTTAGAATAAAGATCACGATTCTCGCGGCGTAACATCATCTTTCACATTATACAAAAAAATTGGGCTAACTTTACTGTTTAGTTTTTTTTTAATTCGTTGAAGTGTATTTTTTCCCAAAAAATTGCATTTGTGCAAATAACGTGAGTTTTCGTGGTTTTTATGGTTTATGACCTCAATGATACAACTATACTATATTTTGACCACTAGATGGCACTGATACGATTAAGCCCTTATGGACCTTGCTTTGTGCACTGGTCCAAATCATTTGGTGGAGGGGGGATTATGGTTTGGGTTTTTTTAGGGGTTGGGCTTGGCCCCTTAGTTCCAGTGAAGGTGTCAGCATACCAAGACATTTTGGACAATTTCATGCTCCCAACTTTGTGGGAACAGTTTGGGGATGGTCCCTTCCTGTTGCAACATGACTGCCCACCAGTGCACAAAGCAAGGTCCATAAAGACATGGATGAGCGAGTTTTGAGTGGAGGAACTTGAGTCCTGACCTCAACCCAGTAGAACACCTTTGGGATGAATTAGAGTAGAGACTGCGAGCCAGGCCTTCTCCTCCAACATCAGTGCCTGACCTCACAAATGCGCTTCTGGAAGAATGGTCAAACATTCCCATAGACACACTCCTAAACCTTGTGGGCGGCCTTCCCAGAAGAGTTGAAGCTCTTATAGTTGCAAAGGGTGGGGCCAACTCAATATTGAACCCTACGGACTGAGACTGGGATGCCATTAAAGTTCATGTACGTGTAAAGGCAGGTGTCCCAATACTTTTGACAATATAGTGTATAGAAAAAGAAAGGTGTAAAAATTGCGCCAACTCCTAGATGTGAATAAAGCAGCCAACACAGCAATAAGACTGTTGCACATAGGAATAAAAAGTAAAAAAGTGTGGCGCTAGTGAATAGTGAAAGCTCCTGTTGTTAGACAGGTGGAAAATGTTTTAAAGGGGAGTGAGAACACTGCAGTGTCAATTAGTGAAGTGATAACTAATTATTGTGTGAAACACCAAAAATAAAAAATGAACACTTGTCTGAGTATAGTGGTGGAATACACAGTGATAACCGGTAGGTTAAAATAGGAGAGATTCAAGTACTTGACACCTTATTCAAAAGGGAAAAACACAGGCACATATAAATCAATATAAGAAATCTCAATAACCTAGGTATGTGATTAAACACAACTAGTATTCAATGGGAGGTGATAACCGGTAGGTTAAAACAGGAGAGATACAAGCACTTGGCACCTTAATCAAAAGAGAAAAACAAGCATATATAAATCAATACAAGAAATCTCAATAATCTGAGTATGTGGTTTCACACAGCTGATAATCAATGGGACTGGGGGCCAAGGTGGGGGCAAAAAATCCTTAAGGGCGGACAGACATAAATGGAAACCAAGAGTCTCTCAAATGACAAAAAGGGACTGTCCCAGTCAGTCCCACAAATGGCAAGGTATCAACCGTCTTCTCCAGAGGTGATTAGAGATTGTTTAAGAGGGGTCTTGGTAGATATGCTGAATCTTGACTCATGTGGATGATTCCCACCAGGAGAAAGAAAAAAGCAAAAGGATGCCCTTACCAGATCAGGTGGACTCACAGGCCGTGGCGGTGAGTCAAACGAGCGTGTACCGTCAAACGGTGTGAGATGAAGGCTTTTGGGAAGACTCGTGGAACGTCTTGTCAGCAGTCCTCGACTGAAGAGCCAGCTTGGAGATCGAGGTCCCCAGGATGCGGTTTCGGTCGCCAAATGACCGTTTGCTCAGACGTCCATCACGTATGTAAATAATCAAGAAAGAGAAAAAAACCTCCACATAGTGTAAATCCTTAATGTGCAAAAAACGCATAAGAGCACTTTATTGAGCAATATACTCCGTAAAAGAAATTTTTACAAACGGGGGGCAGTAAAAACTCGGCTCAATATATAAAAAATCGGCATAAAAAGTATAAAAACAGCGCAGTGGATAGTAGTGGGGTGTAGTCATAGAAACCCGACGCGTTTCGCCTCCAAAGGCTTCTGCTGGGGTATGAGTAAGCCCCCCACACAACTGCGCTTTATATAATAAAACATAATAGGATGTAACAGCTGTTCAGCGCTGTTACACGGGACGACTTCCGGGTTCGGCAGCGTCATCCATGACTCAGCGGTCACATGGTGTTTTTGTGGCCAATCACATCCACAGGAAGATGGTAGTGAACCAAGCCTCACTTCTGATCACCAATAGACAGAGCGTCCATCCCATTCGTTCTAATAGTCATGTGATGATCACATGATGTAGCAGTGACGATGGATCGCTCTGAATGTACATGTCAGAGGAAACAGGAAACGGAGGCCAAACAAACATAAGCGTGGAACGCAAACACAGCAGCGATCCACGCCGCAAATGTCAAATTCCAATGTGATAGTGCGGTCCCGATCCCGGAAGTCCTCCTAACATCAACATCATATGCAGATAAAACATATTTAAATGGTACAAATTATGTGTATATTCACTGGACAATCTTAATGTATAGACCCGCACAATTTGCGGGCGAAAAAAGTTATGGAAACCTAAAAACTTGGGACCTAAAAAAGGAGCAAGTAAAACAACAGAGATATATATATAAAGGATCTATGAAAAAAATGTGACATGTATATTTAGTACTGAATGCGCATGTAACGTGGTACATTAGAGTACGCAATGTCCTGTATATGGATAATAAGTATTAGGGATATCTATTCCGCCATGCACTGGTGGGTGCTCATTAGGAACCCTACAGGAAGTAGAGGTGCATGGCATGAGAGAAAGTATATGTTGCTCAAAATAAAGTAACGAAAGTCCTACGACGTAAATGGATCTAGCTGGTCTAGGGAGGTGTTGTATAAACCCTAGGAGGATGCTGTCAAAGGGGGAGTGGGGCATCAACGCCTAGGACTGGTTTATGAAGGCGTTGATATCCCACTCCACGTTAAGTCCGTGTGGCACATAACATTTCATGAGGTGTATCCAAAAAGTCTCAAGTTTGGAGACACCCCTTGTATTTGGTTCCCCCCTCCAATGTGGAACGAATCTGTCAATAATTTGGAACTTCGTTCCAGATGGATTTTGGTTGTGGTGGTACAAATAGTGTTTGGGAACACTATGGTTGGTGCGTCCTTTTAGTATAGCCGTAATGTGTTCGTTCACTCGAATAGAAAAATTGCGTATGGTTCTTCCTATGTATTGCATACCACAAGGGCAGGTGATAAGGTAAACTATAAACTTTGTAGTACAGGTCGCAAATTGTTTCATCTTGTATTCCTTCCCAGTGGTGGATGACATGAAAGTTTCAATTTTACGAGATTTGCATACATTGAGCTTACATACTGTACATTTCCTACAGGGGTAGAAACCCTTTAGATCATGGAAAAAGGATGGAGTCTTCGGAGGATTAACCACACCTGGTGCAATTCTACTACCTACTGATGGTGCACCTTTATAAATTACTCCAGCCTGATCAGGAAGTAATGGGCCCAGTATTCGGTCATTTTTCAAGATTTTCCAATGTCTGGAGATAATGCTCTTTATCTGCTTATGTTGGATGGAGTAATTAGTAAGGAAGGCCCATCTGTGTTTAGCATCCAGAGGCTTTTTTGGTTGCTCCACTAGAAGTGATGAGCGATCAATGTGTGCTATTTTCTGTATTTCCTGGTCAATTAGTCCCCCATCGTAACCCTTTTCTTGGAATCTAGATTTAATGGTTTCCGCTTGTCTATAGTAGTCCGGCAAGAGGGAACAATTGCGTCTGATTCTCATCAGTTGGCTTCTAGGTACTGATTTCAGCCATGCTGTGTGGTGACAGCTGTCGGTCGGGATGTAGCCGTTACGGTCAGTGGCCTTGGAAAAGGTTTTCGTCTCCAATTGACCGTTGACAGCTGTGATTTCCAAATCGAGGAAATGTATAACAGACGGGCTGGCTTCATATGACAAATGGATACCCACCTCATTCTCATTTAAGGTAGTCATAAAATGGTTGAGGGAGTCCATGGAACCTCTCCATAGGAGGAGGATGTCGTCGATGTATCTGGCCCAAAAGGCCAGCTGGGAAGGTTTCAGAACAGCGACGACATCCTCCTCCCACTTAGCCATGAAGAGGTTAGCCAGGCTGGGGGCAAATTTGGCCCCCATGGCTACCCCCTTCGTCTGTAGATAATAGTGGTTGTCGTACCAGAAATAATTTGACTTGGTAGCAAAATGGAGTAAATCCACAATAAACCTCTTTTGGGTCATGGGGATGTTTTTTTCTCTTGATAGAAAGAGTTCAACTGCTCCTATACCTAGTTCGTGGGGAATAATGGTGTATAGGGAAGTAACGTCTGCAGTTACTAGAATAAGGTCATTGGTATAGGTAACCTGTTGCAATTTCTTGATGGTATCTCGAGTATCCTTCAGAAAAGATGGTATTGTTTTTACTAAGGGTTGCAAGTAGTGGTCAATGTATTTTCCTATGCGGGAGGTTACAGAGTTGATTCCGCTGATAATTGGACGGCCAGGCGGTTGGGTGACATTTTTGTGTACCTTAGGCAGGTAGTACATTATAGGGATGCGAGGAGCTACCGGGACCAGGAAATTTTTTTCTTTTTTATCTAGTATGCCAAGCTGAAAACCAGTATCGATCAGGTCTACTAGTCTTCTTTTCAGGCTTGTAGTGGGGTTGGATCTGAGGGGCAAATAGGTTTCTGTATCACTTAGTATTCTTGTCATTTCTGCTTGGTAGTCTTTACTGTCAAGAACGACAATACCTCCGCCCTTATCCGCCGGGCGGATGACAAGGTCTTTGCGTTCGCAAAGAGACCTCAAACCTAATTGAATAGTAGGATCAGAATGGTATTTTTTCTTGGGGAGTCCCTCTAGGTCCTCCAATACTAGGTCACGGAATACCTTGATGGATGGAGCTATGGGTGCTGGGGGATTAAAGAGAGATGGGTTGGCTAACCCTGAGTGAACTGACTGAGAATTAGTAAGGAGGCATGAAGGCCTACTTGGATTGGACGCAATGTATCTTTGCACATTGAGTTTGCGCACAAACTTGTGCACATCTATAAATGTGGAAAATTTACTTAATGTTTTAGGGGGGGCAAATTTTAATCCTTTGTTTAGAACGTTAAGTTCCGCAGGAGAGAAGTCCGCTTTGCTTAGATTGAAAATGCCATGATCTTTCAAACCCTTTTTCTCTTTATTGGAACGCCTCCCCCCTCGGGTGCCGCGTTTTGTTCTGGGTTTCGTGTGGGGTATTCCTGTTCTCTGTGAAAACCCCCCGGATATACGTGTTGTGGTTTGGCTTGGTTATAGTTAAAAGGAGACCTGTCAGGATAATCTCTATCTCCGTAATCGTACCGATACTGGGAGTTTCGATAATCGTTAGGTGGTTCATCTCTAAGTGGTGAGAATCTATTCTTTGTGTTTATCGGGGTTCTTTGCGGGTATGGTTGGTAGTACTGATATTCATTCCGACTCATATCCCGTCTTCGGGGGGAGTAATCCTGTCTGTAGTCCTCATAGTGAACAGACCGATCTCTGTTGCCCCTACCCTTTCCCCTGTTGGTGCGTCCTCTATTCCCAGAGTTGGAAGGGGGACCATTATACAGGGTCGCAGGGGTAGGGGGAGGATGAAGGGGACGTCTGTTGTTGCCAGTGGAGGGAGGAGGACGAATTGGGGGAGTGTGTACAACCCCAGAATCATCCGGTTTTTCCATCTCCATGGGGTGGCTTGTGTTAGTAGGTAAGTCCTTGGCTTGGCTAATGGATTGCCAGCTAAAGACATTGCTATTTTTGTAGTCACTAAGGTCTCTGTTGTATTTCTTCTGTTTTTTAATTTTTTGTTCACGTTCTTCCTTTTCTAGGTGATTTTTAAGATTGGTAGAAAGGTTGGTATACTCTATAGTGGATTTGTGTGGGAGGAGTTTATCTCTAATTTCTTTAATTTCTTTATCTATGAAGGTTCTTCTCGTACGTTTTCTATCTATAAGGAACCCCAAAAGGGATATTCCAGCTTCATTAAAATAGTGGTACCAAGATTCAATATCGAGGTCCCCTTGTTGTGGGTGGATTGTCCACCTTAGGCCTCTTGGGACCATACGTTCCTTAGTATACTGCTCAAGGAAGGCAATGTCCCATTCTAGATGTAGTTCGGAGACCATCAGGTTTTTAAGCCTGAGAAACAGGCCGCCTATCTCTGAGTCAGTGTTAAGGGCTGTGAAAACTCCTTCAATATTAAAGGTGCGACTAGTCCGATAGTCAAACACATCCATAATGGATGGGTTAATGAAAGTGTGTGGAGAGGCTGCAAAAAATACTGTCAAAAAGAGAGTCGTGAAAAAGAAAGGTGTAAAAATTGCGCCAACTCCTAGATGTGAATAAAGCAGCCAACACAGCAATAAGACTGATTGATTATCAGCTGTGTGAAACCACATACTCAGATTATTGAGATTTCTTGTATTGATTTATATATGCTTGTTTTTCTCTTTTGATTAAGGTGCCAAGTGCTTGTATCTCTCCTGTTTTAACCTACCGGTTATCACCTCCCATTGAATACTAGTTGTGTTTAATCACATACCTAGGTTATTGAGATTTCTTATATTGATTTATATGTGCCTGTGTTTTTCCCTTTTGAATAAGGTGTCAAGTACTTGAATCTCTCCTATTTTAACCTACCGGTTATCACTGTGTATTCCACCACTATACTCAGACAAGTGTTCATTTTTTATTTTTGGTGTTTCACACAATAATTAGTTATCACTTCACTAATTGACACTGCAGTGTTCTCACTCCCCTTTAAAACATTTTCCACCTGTCTAACAACAGGAGCTTTCACTATTCACTAGCGCCACACTTTTTTACTTTTTATTCCTATGTGCAACAGTCTTATTGCTGTGTTGGCTGCTTTATTCACATCTAGGAGTTGGCGCAATTTTTACACCTTTCTTTTTCACGACTCTCTTTTTGACAGTATTTTTTGCAGCCTCTCCACACACTTTCATTAACCCATCCATTATGGATGTGTTTGACTATCGGACTAGTCGCACCTTTAATATTGAAGGAGTTTTCACAGCCCTTAACACTGACTCAGAGATAGGCGGCCTGTTTCTCAGGCTTAAAAACCTGATGGTCTCCGAACTACATCTAGAATGGGACATTGCCTTCCTTGAGCAGTATACTAAGGAACGTATGGTCCCAAGAGGCCTAAGGTGGACAATCCACCCACAACAAGGGGACCTCGATATTGAATCTTGGTACCACTATTTTAATGAAGCTGGAATATCCCTTTTGGGGTTCCTTATAGATAGAAAACGTACGAGAAGAACCTTCATAGATAAAGAAATTAAAGAAATTAGAGATAAACTCCTCCCACACAAATCCACTATAGAGTATACCAACCTTTCTACCAATCTTAAAAATCACCTAGAAAAGGAAGAACGTGAACAAAAAATTAAAAAACAGAAGAAATACAACAGAGACCTTAGTGACTACAAAAATAGCAATGTCTTTAGCTGGCAATCCATTAGCCAAGCCAAGGACTTACCTACTAACACAAGCCACCCCATGGAGATGGAAAAACCGGATGATTCTGGGGTTGTACACACTCCCCCAATTCGTCCTCCTCCCTCCACTGGCAACAACAGACGTCCCCTTCATCCTCCCCCTACCCCTGCGACCCTGTATAATGGTCCCCCTTCCAACTCTGGGAATAGAGGACGCACCAACAGGGGAAAGGGTAGGGGCAACAGAGATCGGTCTGTTCACTATGAGGACTACAGACAGGATTACTCCCCCCGAAGACGGGATATGAGTCGGAATGAATATCAGTACTACCAACCATACCCGCAAAGAACCCCGATAAACACAAAGAATAGATTCTCACCACTTAGAGATGAACCACCTAACGATTATCGAAACTCCCAGTATCGGTACGATTACGGAGATAGAGATTATCCTGACAGGTCTCCTTTTAACTATAACCAAGCCAAACCACAACACGTATATCCGGGGGGTTTTCACAGAGAACAGGAATACCCCACACGAAACCCAGAACAAAACGCGGCACCCGAGGGGGGAGGCGTTCCAATAAAGAGAAAAAGGGTTTGAAAGATCATGGCATTTTCAATCTAAGCAAAGCGGACTTCTCTCCTGCGGAACTTAACGTTCTAAACAAAGGATTAAAATTTGCCCCCCCTAAAACATTAAGTAAATTTTCCACATTTATAGATGTGCACAAGTTTGTGCGCAAACTCAATGTGCAAAGATACATTGCGTCCAATCCAAGTAGGCCTTCATGCCTCCTTACTAATTCTCAGTCAGTTCACTCAGGGTTAGCCAACCCATCTCTCTTTAATCCCCCAGCACCCATAGCTCCATCCATCAAGGTATTCCGTGACCTAGTATTGGAGGACCTAGAGGGACTCCCCAAGAAAAAATACCATTCTGATCCTACTATTCAATTAGGTTTGAGGTCTCTTTGCGAACGCAAAGACCTTGTCATCCGCCCGGCGGATAAGGGCGGAGGTATTGTCGTTCTTGACAGTAAAGACTACCAAGCAGAAATGACAAGAATACTAAGTGATACAGAAACCTATTTGCCCCTCAGATCCAACCCCACTACAAGCCTGAAAAGAAGACTAGTAGACCTGATCGATACTGGTTTTCAGCTTGGCATACTAGATAAAAAAGAAAAAAATTTCCTGGTCCCGGTAGCTCCTCGCATCCCTATAATGTACTACCTGCCTAAGGTACACAAAAATGTCACCCAACCGCCTGGCCGTCCAATTATCAGCGGAATCAACTCTGTAACCTCCCGCATAGGAAAATACATTGACCACTACTTGCAACCCTTAGTAAAAACAATACCATCTTTTCTGAAGGATACTCGAGATACCATCAAGAAATTGCAACAGGTTACCTATACCAATGACCTTATTCTAGTAACTGCAGACGTTACTTCCCTATACACCATTATTCCCCACGAACTAGGTATAGGAGCAGTTGAACTCTTTCTATCAAGAGAAAAAAACATCCCCATGACCCAAAAGAGGTTTATTGTGGATTTACTCCATTTTGCTACCAAGTCAAATTATTTCTGGTACGACAACCACTATTATCTACAGACGAAGGGGGTAGCCATGGGGGCCAAATTTGCCCCCAGCCTGGCTAACCTCTTCATGGCTAAGTGGGAGGAGGATGTCGTCGCTGTTCTGAAACCTTCCCAGCTGGCCTTTTGGGCCAGATACATCGACGACATCCTCCTCCTATGGAGAGGTTCCATGGACTCCCTCAACCATTTTATGACTACCTTAAATGAGAATGAGGTGGGTATCCATTTGTCATATGAAGCCAGCCCGTCTGTTATACATTTCCTCGATTTGGAAATCACAGCTGTCAACGGTCAATTGGAGACGAAAACCTTTTTCAAGGCCACTGACCGTAACGGCTACATCCCGACCGACAGCTGTCACCACACAGCATGGCTGAAATCAGTACCTAGAAGCCAACTGATGAGAATCAGACG
The DNA here is from genome assembly GCA_037952835.1 of Lithobates septentrionalis. Classification (NCBI taxonomy): domain Eukaryota; kingdom Metazoa; phylum Chordata; class Amphibia; order Anura; family Ranidae; genus Lithobates; species Lithobates septentrionalis. The sequence goes on along the minus strand of JBBDGP010002693.1, from coordinate 180,756 downwards.
CAATTGTTCCCTCTTGCCGGACTACTATAGACAAGCGGAAACCATTAAATCTAGATTCCAAGAAAAGGGTTACGATGGGGGACTAATTGACCAGGAAATACAGAAAATAGCACACATTGATCGCTCATCACTTCTAGTGGAGCAACCAAAAAAGCCTCTGGATGCTAAACACAGATGGGCCTTCCTTACTAATTACTCCATCCAACATAAGCAGATAAAGAGCATTATCTCCAGACATTGGAAAATCTTGAAAAATGACCGAATACTGGGCCCATTACTTCCTGATCAGGCTGGAGTAATTTATAAAGGTGCACCATCAGTAGGTAGTAGAATTGCACCAGGTGTGGTTAATCCTCCGAAGACTCCATCCTTTTTCCATGATCTAAAGGGTTTCTACCCCTGTAGGAAATGTACAGTATGTAAGCTCAATGTATGCAAATCTCGTAAAATTGAAACTTTCATGTCATCCACCACTGGGAAGGAATACAAGATGAAACAATTTGCGACCTGTACTACAAAGTTTATAGTTTACCTTATCACCTGCCCTTGTGGTATGCAATACATAGGAAGAACCATACGCAATTTTTCTATTCGAGTGAACGAACACATTACGGCTATACTAAAAGGACGCACCAACCATAGTGTTCCCAAACACTATTTGTACCACCACAACCAAAATCCATCTGGAACGAAGTTCCAAATTATTGACAGATTCGTTCCACATTGGAGGGGGGAACCAAATACAAGGGGTGTCTCCAAACTTGAGACTTTTTGGATACACCTCATGAAATGTTATGTGCCACACGGACTTAACGTGGAGTGGGATATCAACGCCTTCATAAACCAGTCCTAGGCGTTGATGCCCCACTCCCCCTTTGACAGCATCCTCCTAGGGTTTATACAACACCTCCCTAGACCAGCTAGATCCATTTACGTCGTAGGACTTTCGTTACTTTATTTTGAGCAACATATACTTTCTCTCATGCCATGCACCTCTACTTCCTGTAGGGTTCCTAATGAGCACCCACCAGTGCATGGCGGAATAGATATCCCTAATACTTATTATCCATATACAGGACATTGCGTACTCTAATGTACCACGTTACATGCGCATTCAGTACTAAATATACATGTCACATTTTTTTCATAGATCCTTTATATATATATCTCTGTTGTTTTACTTGCTCCTTTTTTAGGTCCCAAGTTTTTAGGTTTCCATAACTTTTTTCGCCCGCAAATTGTGCGGGTCTATACATTAAGATTGTCCAGTGAATATACACATAATTTGTACCATTTAAATATGTTTTATCTGCATATGATGTTGATGTTAGGAGGACTTCCGGGATCGGGACCGCACTATCACATTGGAATTTGACATTTGCGGCGTGGATCGCTGCTGTGTTTGCGTTCCACGCTTATGTTTGTTTGGCCTCCGTTTCCTGTTTCCTCTGACATGTACATTCAGAGCGATCCATCGTCACTGCTACATCATGTGATCATCACATGACTATTAGAACGAATGGGATGGACGCTCTGTCTATTGGTGATCAGAAGTGAGGCTTGGTTCACTACCATCTTCCTGTGGATGTGATTGGCCACAAAAACACCATGTGACCGCTGAGTCATGGATGACGCTGCCGAACCCGGAAGTCGTCCCGTGTAACAGCGCTGAACAGCTGTTACATCCTATTATGTTTTATTATATAAAGCGCAGTTGTGTGGGGGGCTTACTCATACCCCAGCAGAAGCCTTTGGAGGCGAAACGCGTCGGGTTTCTATGACTACACCCCACTACTATCCACTGCGCTGTTTTTATACTTTTTATGCCGATTTTTTATATATTGAGCCGAGTTTTTACTGCCCCCCGTTTGTAAAAATTTCTTTTACGGAGTATATTGCTCAATAAAGTGCTCTTATGCGTTTTTTGCACATTAAGGATTTACACTATGTGGAGGTTTTTTTCTCTTTCTTGATTATTTACATACGTGATGGACGTCTGAGCAAACGGTCATTTGGCGACCGAAACCGCATCCTGGGGACCTCGATCTCCAAGCTGGCTCTTCAGTCGAGGACTGCTGACAAGACGTTCCACGAGTCTTCCCAAAAGCCTTCATCTCACACCGTTTGACGGTACACGCTCGTTTGACTCACCGCCACGGCCTGTGAGTCCACCTGATCTGGTAAGGGCATCCTTTTGCTTTTTTCTTTCTCCTGGTGGGAATCATCCACATGAGTCAAGATTCAGCATATCTACCAAGACCCCTCTTAAACAATCTCTAATCACCTCTGGAGAAGACGGTTGATACCTTGCCATTTGTGGGACTGACTGGGACAGTCCCTTTTTGTCATTTGAGAGACTCTTGGTTTCCATTTATGTCTGTCCGCCCTTAAGGATTTTTTGCCCCCACCTTGGCCCCCAGTCCCATTGATTATCAGCTGTGTGAAACCACATACTCAGATTATTGAGATTTCTTGTATTGATTTATATATGCTTGTTTTTCTCTTTTGATTAAGGTGCCAAGTGCTTGTATCTCTCCTGTTTTAACCTACCGGTTATCACCTCCCATTGAATACTAGTTGTGTTTAATCACATACCTAGGTTATTGAGATTTCTTATATTGATTTATATGTGCCTGTGTTTTTCCCTTTTGAATAAGGTGTCAAGTACTTGAATCTCTCCTATTTTAACCTACCGGTTATCACTGTGTATTCCACCACTATACTCAGACAAGTGTTCATTTTTTATTTTTGGTGTTTCACACAATAATTAGTTATCACTTCACTAATTGACACTGCAGTGTTCTCACTCCCCTTTAAAACATTTTCCACCTGTCTAACAACAGGAGCTTTCACTATTCACTAGCGCCACACTTTTTTACTTTTTATTAATATAGTGTATAAACCATGAAAAGTTCAGCTTTCCACCCAAGAAGAAAAAAAAAAAAAAGAAAAAAAAGAAAAGTCCAAACAAAACAAGAACATCTTTATATGGTGAACCCGTCCGGCAGCAGTACGACTCCAGAGAAGGGCGTTTGTGTTCTCTATGGGATGCGATGATCTGCCAATAAAGTGAACTGTTCCGGATTAGTTCGGCGTGTCCAGATGGCCTGGGAGGGATCGCGCCGGAGGAGCGGCTGGAAACACGTACACAACTTTTTCCATGAATATTGCATTACAATTGGAAGCAGAGCTTTACAAAATATCATTATTTAGGGGGGACACAAATACATAAAAATGAATATAACTAAAATGGTCAATTTGTTTTCTAGCTGCTTTCCCCTCCACAGGTCTCAAAGGAAGTAGACTTGGCGGGTCAACCCAGATTCTGCCAATGACTTCAGGACTGCGCACCCGCAATGTACTGAGGACGGGCGGCCCGTACAGGGCACAGCGACGCACCCGCTGGCCTCTTCTGGGTCTAGGGCAAGCACTTACACCCACCCAACCCCCCGCCCCGTGACAACACCCACTGTGATTAGACACAGCAGGATTTCAGCAGCAGGTCCCAGCCAACGATTCACAGCCTAGAGCCCTGTGTTGACAAACAACACAGAGCTCTGTACAGAGGGAATCTTTAGTAAGAAGCAGCACACGTTACACTTGTTAGGCACACAGTTAACCCCTTGATCGCCCCTGATGTTAACCCCTTCCCAGCCAGTGTCATTAGCACAGTGACAGTGTATAGTATGAGCACTGATTAATGTATTAGTGTCGCTAGAGATGTGAGCGTCAGTTAGTCAGTTCCTGCCCAGCATCATTTAGTGTCATAAGTTGCTGATCACCGCCATTACTAGTATAATAAAAAAAAAATCCTGTATATTTCCCAGAGTTTGTAGATGCTATATGGCTCCCATTTCATTTAGCTCAGCCAATTGCTCCCATTCAACCACTTGCCGACTGCTGTCAGCACATATACGTCGGCAGAATGGCACGGCTGGGCAAAGTAATGTACCTGTACGTTACTTTGAATTTTCCGATGTGCACGCGCCACCGCCGGCGCGCGCGTCTGCCGCGAGCTCTGTGCCCGTGGGACCCGCGGACTCAATCGCTGCTAGGATACCCGCGATCGTGTCACGGAGCTAAAGAAAGGGGAGATGCCGATGTAAACAAGCATCTCCCCGTTCTGCCTAATGACAGGACACCGATCGTGTGCTCCCTGTCATCGGGAGCAGCGATCAGTGTCATGTCACTGCTAGCCCATCCCCCCCACAGTTACAGTCACTGCCCAGGACACACTTAACCCCTCCCCGCCCCCTAGTGGTTAACCCCTTCACTGCTAGTGACTTTTTTACAGAAATCAATGCATTTTTATAGCATTGATCGCTGTATTAATGCCAATGGTCCCAAAAATGTGTCAACATTGTCCGATGTGTCCGCCATAATGTCGCAGTCGAGATAAAAATCGCTGATCGCCGCTATTACTAGTAAAAAAAAAAATAATAAAAATGCCATAAAACTATCCCCTATTTTGTAAATGCTATAACTTTTGCGCAAACCAATCAATAAACGCTTATTGCGATTTTTTTTTTGTACCAAAAGTATGTAGTAGAATACGTATCGGCCTAAACTGAGGAAAAAAAGTTTTTTTTTATATATTTTTGGGGGATATTTATTATAGCAAAAAGTAAAAAATATTGCGTTTTTTCAAAACTGTCGCTATTTTTTTGTTTATAGCGCAAAAAATAAAAACCGTAGAGATGATCAAATACGACCAAAAGAAAGCTCTATTTGTGGGGAAAAAAGGACGTCAATTTTGTTTGGGTGCAACGTGGCACGACTGCGCAATTGTCAGTTAAAGCGACACAGTGCCGAATCGCAAAAAGTGCTCTGGTCAGGAAGGGGGTAAATTCTTCCGGGGCTGAAGTTCATCCAATGGCTCCCGTTTATTGTAGTCTAGCCAATGACTCCCATTTAATTCAGCTCAGCCAATGGCTCCCATTTAATTTAGCTCAGCCAATGGCTCCCATTTAATGTAGTTCAGCCAATGGCTCCCATTTAATGTAGTCTAGCCAATGGCTCCCATTTATTGTAGTTCATCCAATGACTCCCATTTAATTTAGCTCAGCCAATGCTCCCATTTAATGTAGTTCATCCAATGGCTCCCATTTATTGTAGTCTAGCCAATGCTCCCATTTAATGTAGTTCATCCAATGACCCCCATTTAATTTAGCTCAGCCAATGGCTCCCATTTATTGTAGTTCATCCAATGACTCCCATTTAATTTAGCTCAGCCAATGGCTCCTATTTAATGTAGTTCAGCCAATGGCTCCCATTTATTGTAGTGTAGCCAATGGCTCCCATTTATTGTAATCTAGCCAATGGCTCCCATTTATTGTAGTCTAGCCAATGGCTCCCATTTAATGTAGTTCAGCCAATGGCTCCCATTTAATGCAGTTCAGTCAATGGCTCCCATTTAGTGTAGTCCAGCCAATGGCTCCCATTTAATGTAGTCCAGCCAATGGCTCCCATTTAATGTAGTCCATCCAATGGCTCCCATTTAATGTAGTTCAGCCAATGGCTCCTATTTATTGTAGTTCAGCCAATGGCTCCCATTTAATGTAGTCCAGCCAATGGCTCCCATTTATTGTAGTCTAGCCAATGGCTCCCATTTATTGTAATTTAGCCAATGGCTTCCATTTATTGTAATCTAGCCAATGGCTCCCATTTATTGTAGTCTAGCCAATGGCTCCCATTTAATGTAGTTCAGCCAATGGCTTCCATTTAATGCAGTTCAGTTAATGGCTCCCATTTAGTGTAGTCCAGCCAATGGCTCCCGTTTAATGTAGGTCAGCCAATGGCTCCCATTTATTGTAGTCCAGCCAATGGCTCCCATTTATTGTAATCTAGCCAATGGCTCCCATTTACTGTAGTCTAGCCAATGGCTCCCATTTAATGTAGTCCAGCCAATGGCTTCCATTTAATGTAGTTCAGCCAATGGCTCCCATTTAATGTAGTTTAGCCAATGGCTCCCAATTATTGTAATCTAGCCAATGGCTCCCATTTATTGTAGTCTAGCCAATGGCTCCCAATTATTGTAATCTAGCCAATGGCTCCCATTTTTTGTAGTCTAGCCAATGGTTCCCATTTAATGTAGTTCAGCCAATGGCTCCCATTTATTGTAATCTAGCCAATGGCTCACATTTATTGTAGTCTAGCCAATGGCTCTCATTTATTGTAGCCAGCCAATGGCTTCCATTTAATGTAGTTCAGCCAATGGCTTCCATTAAATGTAGTCCAGCCAATGGTTCCCATTTAATGTAGTTCATCCAATGGCTCCCATTTATTGTAATCTAGCCAATGGCTCTCATTTATTGTAGGCCAGCCAATAGCTTCCGTTTAATGTAGTTCAGCCAATGGCTCCCGTTTAATGTACAGTGGCTTGAAAAAGTATTCATACCCCCTTGAAATTTTCCACATTTTGTCATGTTACAACCAAAAACGTAAATGTATTTTATTGGGATTTTATGTGATAGACCAACACAAAGTGGCACATAATTGTGAAGTGGAAGGAAAATAATAACTGTTTTTCAAAACTTTTTACAAGTAAATATGTGAAAAGTGTGGGGGGTACATTTGTATTCAGCCCCCCTAAATCAATACTTTGTAGAACCGTCTTTCTCTGCAATTACAGCTGCAAGTCTTTTTGGGGATGTCTCTACCAGCTTTGCACATCTAGAGAGGGACATTTTTGCCCATTCTTCTTTGCAAAATATCTCAAGCTCTTTCAGATTGGAAGGAGAGCGTCTGTGAACAGCAATTTTCAAGTCTTGCCACAGATTCTCAGTTGGATTTAGGTCTGGACTGTGACTGGGCCATTCTAACACATGAATATGCTTCGATCTAAACCATTCCATTGTAGCTCTGGCTACATGTTGAGGGTTGTTGTCCTGCTGGAAGGTGAACCTCCGCCCCGGTCTCAAGTCTTTTGCAGACTCTATCAGGTTTTCTTCTAAGATTGTCCTGTATTTGGCTCCATCCATCTTCCCATCAACTCTGACCAGCTTCCCTGACCCTGCTGAAGAAAAGCATCCCCACAACATGATGCTGCCACCACCATGTTTCACGGTGGGGATGGTGTGTTCAGGGTGATGTGCAGTGTTAGTTTTCCACCACACAAAGAGTTTTGCTTTTAGGAAAAAAGTTCAATTTTGGTCTCATCTGACCAGAGCACCTTCTTCCACATGTTTGCTGTGTCCCCCACATGGCTTCTCACAAACTGCAAACAGGACTTCTTATGACTTTCTTTCTCCAATGTCTTTCTTCTTGTCACTCTTCCATAAAGGGCAGATTTGTGGAGAACACGACTAATAGTTGTCCTGTGGACAGATTCTCCCACCTGAGCTGTGGATCTCTGCAGCTCCTCCAGAGTTACCATGGGCCTCTTGGCTCTTCTCTGATGAATGCTCTCCTTGCCCGGTCGGTCAGTTTAGGTGGACGGCCATGTCTTGGTAGGTTTGCAGTTGTGCCATACTCTTTCCATTTTCGCATGATGGATTGAACAGAGCTCCGTGAGAGGTTCAAAGCTTGTGATATTTTTTTATAACCTAACCCTGCTTTAAACTTCACAACTTTATCCCTGACCTGTCTGGTGTGTTCCTTGGCCTTCATGGTGCAGTTTGTTCACTAGGGTTCTCTAACAAACCTCTGAGGGCTTCACAGAACAGCTGTATTTATACTGAGATTAAATTATACACAGGTGGACTCTATTTACGAATCAGGTGACTTCTGAAGGCAATTGGTTCCACTAATGTTAGTTGGGAGAGTAAAGGGGGCTGAATACAAATGCGTGCCACACTTTTCATATATTTATTTGTAAAAAAAATTGTAAACCATTTATCATTTTCCTTCAACTTCACAATTATGTGCCACTTTGTGTTGGTCTATCACATAAAATCCCAATAAAATACATTTACGTTTTTGGTTGTAACATGACAAAATGTGGAAAATTTCGAGGGGTGTGAATACTTTTTCCAGGCACTGTAGTTCAGCCAGTGGCTCCCATTTATTGTAGTTCAGCCAATGGCTCCCATTTAATGTAGTCCAGCCAATGGCTCCCATTTAATGCAGTCTAGCCAATGGCTCCCATTTAATGCAGTCTAGCCAATGGCTCCCATTTAATGTAGTCCAATCAATGGCTCCCATTTAATGCAGTCTAGCCAATGGTTCCTATTAAGTGTAGTCCAGCCACTGGCTCCAGGTTTTTATTAGGAATCCTGAGTTGTTCCTGTCATAAAATGAAGAGTACAGTGTTCAAGGTCTTTGCAACTATGGATTCTCAATAATAAAGCTGGGCTCCATGAAAACAGCTAAATAAAAAGATGAAATACATATAAGAGTTCCTTCACACTTGCATTGGGTGTGGGGATAAAAACAGGTGGCTGAGCCCCAGTTTTACTGCTTCCAGGCCACCCACCAGAATTCAAACATTACAACCTGACAGGGCTGTACAAATGTTGTATTCATGATGCTTTGCTTCATTGGTGTGGTAATTTTAACTTGTACTGACCAACCAATACATCTTCCTCCCTTCCGTGACATTGCGCTCCAAATGACTCATGCCTATCCCTGCAGTACAGTTTGATTGGTTAATTTATGGGTTTATATATTGTTGGCCATTAACTAGTCAAGCTGCAACACTTAATTGGTCTGCATCTTTATCAATGGAGAAAGCCACCTTGGCCAGTCAGACAGCAAGGCCGCAGCAATTTGGACTCATGGTGACCAACTAAAGTATGTTGCTCCCAGTGGCGGTGCGTCGATAGAGGACGCAGGAGCGCCGCCCCCTCTTTCCTGCACCCATCAATCTTCAATAAATAGATTCGTGCATTGCATGAATCTATCCGGGGCTTTTTTTCTCAAACAATAGGTGCTGGAACTCAACCACGACCCCCCAAAACCCCTCCCCCCCACAGACACCCTCCACATCACATCAAATAGTGGGTGTGGTCATATTTCACAAACAGTAGGAGGGTCTTAAAGGGGCATTAAATATCAGTATTGCATGACATACAGAGTGCAGAGTTCAGGGGGGTTACACACAGAGGGCAGAGATGTCACTTGTAAACACAGAAACCGGACTGTGATTGTGGTGAGCAGGCACCAAAGGGTCTGAGCCAGAGGTGGTGGAACTGAGTTCCACCAAGTTCCCCCTGAAAAAAAGCCCTGCTATCTATTGTCGCCGCTGCCGCCGCCTATTCAGATGTCCGGCCCCTTGTTGGGCGCCGGGCATCTGAATTACAGCGGCGGGGGTGTTCTTGGAGTGCCTGATTAGAGCCATGGGCTCTAATAGGCTTCCAAATTGGTAAACAGCGGGCGCACTGCTGTGCGTTCACTGTTTACACAGTGTTGTGTTAGGGAATAAAATAAATCGCTTCCCTAACACTGACCCGCCTCTCAGCCAATCAGGTGCACCGGGTCTGGTTACCTGTCACCTGATTGGCTGAAGCAACAGGCTGGGAGAAGACATCGAGGACTCGGAGGGAGCATGGAGGAATGTGCTGACCCGAGACAGGTAAGTGCCGGGGGGGGGCACACTGGCAGCATTTGATGGGGCAAACTGTTGGCAATTGATGGGGCAAACTGGTGGCAATTGATGGGGCAAACTGGCGGCAATTGATGGGGCACACTGGCGGCAATTGATGGGGCATACTGGCGGCAATTGATGGGGCACATTGGCAGCCATTGATGGTTACAGTGGCTGCGTTTGATGGCACAGTGGCGGCAATTTATGGGCACAGTGGCTGCGTTTGATGGGCACAGTGGCTGCGCTTGATGGGTACAGTGGCTGCGTTTGATGGCACAGTGGCAGCATTTAATGGGCACAGTGGTGGCAATTTATGGGTACAGTGGCTGCGTTTGATGGGCACAGAGGCTGCGTTTGATGGGCACAGTGGCTGCGTTTGATGGGCACAGTTACTACGTTTGATGGCACAGTGGCTGTGTTTGAAGGGCACAGTGGCTGCGTTTGATGGGTACAGTGGCTGCGTTTGATCGCACAGTGGCTGCGTTTGATCGCACAGTGGCTGCGTTTGATGGGCACAGTGGCGGCAATTGTTGGGCACAGTAGCTGCGTTTAATGGGCACAGTGAGGCTGCAATTGATTTTTTTTTTTTCAGTTTGTTTGAGCCCCCCCAAAAATTTTGAGCACCAGCCGCTACTGGTTGCCCCCTTCATTGACAGTGTACATCAAATGACCCATGCCCATCCCTGCTGTACGATTTGTTTAGTTGACCTATGAGTTACCATGTCAGGATCAGGATCTGAACCCACTACCTCTGCTGCGTCGGGCAGTACTTCTTGTTGAGCCACCTAAGATGCTGGACAGCCCCCAATCTTGCTTTATCTCTTGTTTCTGATAAACCTTGAACTCTTTGCTCCTCCCATGAACTTCCTGATTTAAGCCATGTCTCTGCCCTTCCTATTTGCCACATTATAGTGCTCTCTTCAGCCAATATCTTGCATCTTTGCATACCTGCAGCTGCCCTTATCTCCAGTACAACTCATTACCAACCTCAGGCTTGTTACTCAGCTTCTGCTTGATTCCAACTGACATCAACCTTTCGCTTGTTCCTCTACCAAGCTTCCGTTTGATCTCAACTTGTGACTGTTTATCACCGACCTTTGGTTTGTTTACTGACTACGCTTTTGCTTGATTCCTACCTGCTATATCTGCTACTGGACCCCGACTTACTCACCTCCTGATGGGGTGATCCTGAGGACTGCAACCTGGTACTAACACACAGCAAAACCCATCTCCACCATCAGGAGCTCTGGTGAATAACGGTTAGTGCTTAGACCCCACACCTCGGGTGAGTCCGCATCATCCCCCAGGGTGTCATGCTTGTGTACTTATCCAGCTGGTCAGTGGGAGCCTCTCTATTGTTATAGCTACTGGTCTCTGAGCCTGACCCCTGACTGTGACATACCCTGTTGTTGGTCATGAACCAGTCAAGTTGCATTGCCTTATTGGCCTCCACTTTACTCAAGAGAGAAAGCCATCTTGGCCGGAGCAAAAAATTGGAAATGGGCAGGACCTCCGTTGCAGATCACATCAAATGTCGAACTCTCAATGACATAGCATGTTGTTGTTCATCAACCAGTCAAGCTGCAATGCTTAAATGGCCTCCACCTTCCCCAAGAGAGAAAGCCATCTTGGCTGGTCATCCAGCACAAAGAAGCTTTTATGACCCCAAAGGTCAATAGCAATAAATGGGAAATTGGCAGGACCTCCACTCACTGCAGATCATATCAAAGGTAAAATTCTCCATGACATGGCATGTTGGTCATCAACTAGTCAAGCTGCAATGCTTTTTTGGCCTCCACCTTCCTCAAGACAGAAAGCCATCTTGGCTGGTCATTCAGAACAACAAAGCTTTGATGAGCCCAAAAGTGAGGAGCAATAAATTGTAAATGGAAAGGACCTCTATTGCAAATCATATTAAAGGTCGAATTGGTGATCAGCCAGTCAGGCTGCAACACTTAATTGGCCTCTACCTTCCTCAAGACAGAAAGACATCTTGGCTTGTCATGCAGCACAAAGAATCTTTGATGATCCAAAAGGTCAGGTGCAATAAATGAGAAATTGGCAGAATCTCCATTACAGATCATATCAAAGGTCAAATTCTCCATGACATAGCATGTTGTTGGTCATCAACCAGTCAAGCTGCAACGCTTTTTTGGCCTCCACCTTCCTCAAGACAGATAGCCATCTTGGCTGGTCATCCAGAACAAAGAAGCTTCGATGACCCTAAAGGTCAGGACCCATAAAGGAGAAATGGACAGGACCTCCATTGCAGATCATATCAAATGTCGAATTCTCTATGACATAGCATGTTGTTGGTCATCAGCCTGTCAAGCTGCAACACTTAATTGACCTCTACCTTCCTCAAGACAGAACGCCATCTTTTCTGGTCATCAAACATGACCCCAAAGGTCTGGAGCAATAAATTGAAAATGGGCAGGACCTCCATTGCAGATCATATCAAAGATCGAATTCTCCATGTGATAGCACTTGTTGGTCATCAACCAGTCAAGCTGCAACACTTAATTGGCCCCCCACCTTCCTCAAGAGAGAAAGCCATCTTGGCTGGTCATCCAGCACAAAGAAGCTTTGATGACCCCAAAGATCAGAAGCAATCAATGGGAAATGGACAGGGCCTCCATTGCAGATCCCATCAAAGGTTGAATTCTATCCTGACCTAAAAAAAAAACGAGAGCTGGTATTGATTGGTTGCTCTAAGTAATACATTTTCAACCAATTTAGGAGCATGTTTCGCAAAATGTGTGGCATCACCTGAAAGCATAAGAGGGTATAGGTATAGAACAAGGTCACTTGACTCACCATGTAGAGAAAAACACCAACCAAAAGAAATTAAGTTTATTCTCTCCAGCTTGGTAGAGGCAGTAAAATGTCTACAATTTATAAAAACATACTCGAAAATGAATGTACCTCCTGATATAATGATGCCTTTAGGCTGCTTATTTTCGCATTCAGGCTTCTACGCACAAATGTCAGCGTGTAACCCTGACAAGACGAGCGTATTGATCCAGCGCTACTTGTGTCAGCCGGTCTTTTCGACGGCGGCACATTTACACTTGTTTGAAGCACATGAACAGAACATGAAACTGAGACACTCGAAGCTCTTGACCTTTCACAATCAGGGCTTTGGAGAACGTTTGATGTGATTACATTTCTTCCTCCTTCAGCAGAAGAAAGAAGTTCCTGAAGGCGGACGGTAGTTCAGGGGCGACGCAGAGCCCCGCTCGCTAGAAAACAACCATTGTTGCGGAATAAAGATTAGCTGGTTACCATTTATCATCGGCTTTTCTTTGTCTCCTGTTGGGTGGTTGAGGTCCAATATACATATGTCACTGTGGCTCTGTTCCAAGATAGAGCTTTTCACATTCTGCATTTGCTACAATGTGGCAATCAGAAGGATTTAATATAAACGCTGTGAGCTGTTTTCAAATCCTGTCAAGAGATGTCTTCATAAAAAGCTGACAGCTTACAGTGAACCCGTTCTTTGTTCATGAAGGACAAAACAACAGGTTTGCTTAAAGTGGATCGTCAGTACCCCCCCACCACATTTTTTTTATAACCCCTGCTTACCGGGGGTTGTCTTCTGCACAATTCTGATACTCAGCAACGCAGAGGATCCAGCGTTGCCCCGCCAAGATCCACTTTTGCTTTTGCATGTTCCATCATGTTCAGGTGTGATGGTATTGGTAGATACTGACTTTTCCGGGTTCGGCTGGCTGGCCTATCGATGATGCGCCTCTTGACCGCCGCCCCTCCTCCTTCACTGAATGGAGGGACAATGCCTCCTGGGATATGTGATGCGCATATCCCAGGAGGCATAGGGTGCGCAGTGCAAGTCATTCGCCTAGGCAGGTGAGGAGACCTGATTTTTCTCTGTTACTCTTATGCCCCGTACACACAGTCGGACATTGATCGGACATTCCGACAACAAAATCCTAGGATTTTTTCAGACGGATGTTGGATCAAACTTGTTTTGCGTACACACGGTCGTACAAAGTTGTTGGAATTTCCAATCGCCAAGAACACAGTGACGTACACCACGTACGACGAGACTAGAAAAGGCCAGTTCAGAACCAAGTGCGGCACCCTTTGGGCTCCTTTTGCTAATCTCGTGTTAGTAAAAGTTTGGTGAGAGACGATTCGTGCTTTTTCAGACTCGTGGTTTTCAGATCGTTTTCTGCTGTTCAGTTTGTGCTTGTGCTTGTATCTGCTCTTCAGTGCGTGCAGTCAGTTCGTATTGTACTATTCAGTGCGATCTTGTCCGCTTGTTACTGTTTTTCAGGTCGCTCTTCACAGGGCCTTGCTGTTCTTCAGTGCATTCTGTTACTTCGTTCTGAGCAGCCGACCATTTTCTAGCCATGTTGCGTATACGTACTCCTCGTAGAGTTCGTGCTGTGCGGGGGCTTGGTGTTGGGGTCCTGACCTTGACACAAGTCCAGTCCATGAACAGGTTGGGGAGGAGTTCATGGACCAAGAATTGGTTGCTTCAGCGTGACCAGTTATGTCACATGCCTTTGCTCCGTGAGATCCGTGAGAATAATCCTGATGATTTCAGGAACTTTCTCCGGATGATGGACCCCGTATTTCACCGTTTGTTGGCTTTGCTGACCCCCTATATCAGCAGGCAGGATACCTGCATGAGGCAAGCCATCACTCCGGAGCAGAGGTTGGTCGCTACCCTGCGGTATTAGGCGACGGGGAGAAGCCTGCAGGACCTCAAGTTCTCAACAGGCATCTCCCCCCAGGCTCTGGGGATTATTATCCCAGAGACCTGTTCTGCCATCATCCAGGTCCTTCAGAAGGAGTATTTTAAGGTAAGATTTATCGTTTAATATCACATTTTATTGTATTTAATGTTTGATAATATATTGCATTTCTTTCCTCATTCCCTAATTACCATAATTGTAATTTGCTGTGAATGTCCCCTTTGTTCTCATGCATGCTGGATTTTTATGTAATTATTTTTGTTGTCCTTCATGCATATTTGCCTTCACTTACCTCCCCAGCATGGTCTCCTGGCCCTATATTCACCTCATGTAGTCACTTAACAATGTATTTTATCAGCTCCATAGTAGTGCTTTACCCCAAACACCCCTAAAATGTATTGAAATCTGATTTGTGCTTTAAATTCAGGCAGAGTGCCAGAGGCTTTTTTTGGGGGGGGTCCCCAAATCATTTTGAACCCTCCCTCCCCCCAACTGCTAAGTCAGCTGATACCAATTCTCTATCTATCAATCATCTATCTGCTGACTTTGCCAAACCCATACACACTATACCCATCTCTTTTGTGCTCAGATTTATGGATGAATTCCCCAAAGCATGTAGTGCAAGGGCCTGCCTGTATACTTTCAAATGGTACTGTTTCAAGTTTGGGTATCCTATTATTATCTTGATAGGTAATAGCAGAATGTCCAAATGTACTCAAATGTGTACAGTGTGTATTTATATCTTTGTATTATGACACTTCTTACCTGTCCAGTGGGCTGCCAATAGTGTAACTAAGAAGGGGCTGTTCCAAGTAATACACATTATTTAGGCATTCATCTCTCAATGAAGTGGAGAGGGTTACCTGTCCAAGAGCTCCCCCCCTATAATGTTAGATATGGCCCATGAGGGGGGGGGGGGGATATGATAGGTGTACCTTATACTTTGGTCTTTAAAAATTCCCATAAATCAATGTTATCTTGATGTTGGCCAAGAATGTTTGTGTCTAAACTGCTTTCCATGTTTATGTGCAAAAAGACTAATTTTGATGGGAAACACGTCCACATCATCCCACCACCCAACTCGGGGTCGTACTATTATAATTATAAGGGGTTCAATAGTATTGTGATGTTGGCGGTGGTGTCGGCTACTTATGAATTTCTGTATGTGGACGTGGGCAAGAATGGCCGGATGTCCGATGGTGGAGTCATCGCCCAGACGGAGTTCTACAGGCGTCTCCAGAATGGCAGCTTGGACTTGCCACCTCCAGAAGATAATGTGGAAGGACTCCCATTCGTCTTCGTTGCGGATGAAGCTTTTGCGCTGGGGGACCATCTTATGCGGCCATTCCTGATGAGGACCCTCACCCCGGACCAGAGGGTTTTTAATTACCGGCTGACCAGAGCCAGAACAGTGGGGGAGAACACGTTTGGAATCATGGCCTGCCGGTTCCGGCTATTTCTCACACCCATACATATGGCGGAGTATAAACTGAATCACATTATCCTGGCGTGCTGTGTTCTACACAACTTTTTACGGAAACATTCTGCCAACTATACTGGCTCAGTTGGGCCTGAGGCTGGAATTCAAAATGAACCAACCCTGACGGCGCTTGAAAGTGGCCGTCCTGGCTTGCCCTCCCTGAGTGCCCGTGATGTCCGGCTAAGATACCTTGAATTCTTAGCTGGTAGGGGGGCTATCAATATGCCAGACAATGTGTGAAACCTTTTTCAAATAAAAAAAAAAAAATTAAGCAAATCTTTGGTGACATTTACTGCTTGTGTTTGTTTTAGCTGACCCTGACAGAAATGTGTGGAGTCCTGAAAATGGCGTGATTGTGTAACCTTACAAAGCACTGTTGGGTGTTATTTACTAAAGGCAAAGACACTTTGCACTACAAGTGCACTTGAAACTGCACTTGTAGTGCAAGGTGGTTTTGCCCTTAGGAAATAACCCCCATTGTCACAGAAAGCAGCAATTAGAGCACCACAAAAGTGTTGGAGCGTTGAGACAATAATCCACACATTCTTGATTAACAATCTTTTTAATACCAGCACAATCACATGTGCATTTAGAAAAGGTTTTTTAAAACAAACCAACATGTTTGTTGTATAACAATTTTTTGGGTGGCATTAGAAAAAGTAGTAATGTCCATTTAAGATAAAACAGGCATGTTTAAAACCAACAAGAATGACACAAATCTTGAACTTACAAAGTTCACATTTGGTAGAACTTGAAGGCAATATCAGACAAATTTTGAAGATGCACACAAATTTACGAATGTCAACATGTGCTATCTGCCATCACGGGGGATCAAAGGACATGTTTTGGGGGAGCAACCCCTTCCTCTCAGCTACTTTATGATTGAGGAAGCGGTTGCACCCCCAAAACGCGTCCATTGATCTCCCGTGATGGCAGATAGCACATGTTGACACACTGTGTGCATCTTCAAAATTTGGCTTTTCTACTATTTGACAAAAAATTGTAAAATTGTAGTACACTATAAAACAAAGGGATTTGGAGGGGTTTTAAACTCTCCCCAAAACATCAATGATGTTCTTATTTTTTTTAAGAACATCATTGATGTTTTTCTTGATGTTTTCCAAGTCCCTATTACACCCCATGATCTCCCCAATCAGGATCTGTGCACTTTCCGAGGTGAAAGGATCTGGATTCACAACATCACAATCACCTAAAAAGATAGAAACAAAAAAAACCCATGTATTATAAATATGCCGGCATCCATCTCTTACCTGAGCCTGTGGTCGCAGACACTCACCTGTTGTGGTGCCAATTTCCACCACGTCTTCCTCCTCCTGCTCTTCTTGTCTTGGTTGGATTTCCCCTTCTTCCAGAGGTGGGGGGTCTCTGGTCTCCTCGGATGAGGGGTTTCCTCCGAGTCTTTTCTCCCCTATGTAAAAAAAAAAATCGTATACTTAGCACACAGATATTTGAGGGAAAAACTATAGATATGAAACATTGCTTTGAAGTGGGGTACAATTGTCTATTTTGGCTGAGTTCCAAGATGTAGAATTTTTAGTGTCCTTTGTCAAGCTTCAATACTTTACCTGTTTGGTACAAGCTTCACAGATGGAGACACCCCTATAGTATACACTGGAGCACCTGTGTGGGTCCCCTAATAAAAAGGGTGTTCTTGTGTCCCACACTAGTGCTCCAGCGTCCAGATGTCTAAACAGCTGCTGAGTGTCCTCTCCTTACACAGAATCTAGTTTGCATTTCATTCTATTAACAAACACATCTACACAACCAAATTATTTTCAGACAAGTAGGCCCTAAAAAATGTTGGCAAATGCATATGGCCCAAACAATGGTGTTTTATAGGCCAAAAGAAAAATGTTTGATACGAACAAATAATGTGCCCATGAACATGAAAGTTGACATTTTAAACTGGATTAACAGTTAAGAAAAGCACATGGAGCAGCACGAACGTAATAAAGACAAAAAGAATAGGAACACAGCACAACTACTTACTTTTTTGCATCACTCTCCAGATCTTTCTGTACTGCTCGTGTTCTCTTAGTTTTAGGTCCGACCATCGCTTCCTGAGCTGATCTTTCGATCAACATACCCCGAAATTCCGGTGCAGACTTTTGACCACTTTTGCCATGATCTTGGCCTTTCGGACGTTGGGGTTGGGGTAAGGTCCATACTTTACATCATAGTCGGCCCTCTTCATTATGTCGACCATCTCCAACATCTCCCCAAAGGACATATTTGATGCCTTAAATCTTCTCCTTCTGGATCCAGACGTTTCAGGCTCTGGGCTTTCCTCCTCCTTCTCCTCGTTGGTGTAAATATCAGACACCTGCTCTGACTCCGCCATGTGCTCTTCCCCACTGCGCTGAACAAGAAGGGGCGGGGAATAAACTAGAAAGAACGTCAGGGGTGGGCGGAGTTTCACGCATGCGCAGTGTCTATAAAGCATAACACGCGTGCGTAGTACGTACGATCTGTGAGTGGAGGAAGGAGTAACGGAGGCGCCGATCGTGATAACGAAGGTAAGATTTAACATTGGGTCTATACTGCTTCTAGATTGAGGCCTGTATTTGCACAAGTTTAGAAGACTTTAGGCTGACATTAGGGTTTGTCTTGTGTTGTGTCTTGCAGTGAAAATGGATATCTTGAAAGATAAGTACTTTATGCCAATCTTCATTGATATTTTCAGGGAGCTGGCCTGTCTGTGGGAGATAAACCACCGTGAATATAAGAACCAAACAAAGAGGAAGGCAGTGCTGGATAATGTGTTGGAATTTGTGAAGACGGTGATCCCCACGGCAGACATCACCTATTTGAAGATCCTAATTGGTGGCCTAAGGAGCACTTATCTAAGGGAGCACAAGAAGGTCCAGGATTCCCAGAGATCCGGAGCTGCAGATGACATTTATGTCCCCAGGCTGTGGTACTATGACAGGCTGCATTTTCTGGCAGGTCAGACTGAACCCAGGCCAGCACTCTCCAGTCTTCCTTCCAGGCTTCCTTTCCCCCCAGCTGAGACTTCTGAAGCCCAACCTGGGCCTTCCAGGCAGCAACATGTGGAGGAGCCCAGCTTGAGCCAGGTATAGCATTCTTCTAAATATTTCCGGTTGTCCAATCAATGATGTTAACTAGATGTTAGTTTGGAGTACTAATTTATGATTGTGATTGATGATGCAAAAACTAAAACCATGTCCCTTTTTCATACACAGGGAAGTCTCAGCCAGGAGGTGGACGGGCCAAGCAGGCTGCCTGATATCCAGGTCCCTCCCCTACACCTTCAAAGACAAAGTGGCAGGAAGAGGAGTAACCTGGAGGAGGCTGCCATAGGCCTCTTTTGGAAGGCTACAGAGGCCCTGAGAAGCCCCCACACTGTGGAGGAGGACTTTGCTTGCATAACTGCCTGCAAAATGCTGCAGATGGAGGAGGGCCAACGCCTCCTGTGTGAGTCCTTAATTTTGGAAGCTCTCAATAAGGGGTTGAGCGGCCAAATAACATCTGCTACCCACATTTGTGACCTCACACATAGTCCTCCTCCTCCTCCAGATCCTCCTACTCCTCCTCCTCCTCCTCCTCCTCCAGGTCCTACTACTCCTCCTCCTCCTCCAGGTCCTACTCCTCCTACTGCCACATCTCCAACACCAGAGCCACAGCGTGGAAGGAAGCGTGGAAAGAAGACCAGAGAGTGATGACCCTGGGTCCAGTCTGGTCTGGCAAAAGATGCAGCCTCTTGCAGTACCACAGCCTGGGGACATACATGTCATCTGCTGCTTTCATGATCTCTGGGACTTCTGGACCAGACTGCACTCCCTTAGATATGGACTCCTCAGGCCACTAATTTTGATGTTAAATAATTAATGTGTGCCCTGGGGGTCCAAGGCTTCGCCAATTTCTGATGTTTCTCCAGCGTTGCCTCCCTCTTTGTTTGGTTCTGAGCCCTTAATAAAGGATTTTTTGTTTCAATTATACTCGCCTATGTGTGTTTTCCTTCAAAAAGGACAGTTTGTTTGCGAGGATTCAGGTACATTTCAAATATACAATGTGAAATTAACAAGGGACACCAACACCAAGCAACCTTCTTGAGATTAAATAATACAAGATAATAATGGTGTTGTGGTAACTTGACACACAAAACACACACAAAAATATTAGGGAGTAAAACTAAAACTAAAATAAAACAAAGATCAGCCTTGAAAAAAATACAAACCCCAAAAAAATAAAAAAACAGCCTTTAAAAATAAATAAATAAATAAAACAACAAAAAAAAAATTTTGTCAGATGTGACAAATCAAAATATATTGAGGGAATCACGATAAATAATAAAGAAAGAAGGTTGTGAGAAGTCTGTGTGAATATGAGCAGCAAAACTACTTCATTCTTCTCACATTATAAAGAAGAAGAGAGTGCGCTGTATTGGACCATTTTTTACATTGCAGCATGACGAAAGTACTGTATCCATTGCGAACGCTAATTTTACCAGACCAAGCTGTTCCGTCTCGGAATTTCTTCTGAGCATGCGTGGCACTTTGTGCGTCGGAACAGGCCACACACGGTCGGAATTGACGCGATCGGATTTTGTTGTCAGAAAATTTTATAGCCTGCTCTCAAACTTTGTGTGTCGGAAAATCCGATGGAAAATGTCCGATGGAGCCCAAACACGGTCGGAATGTCCGACAACACGCTCTGATCGCACATTTTCCATCGGCAAATCCGACCGTGTGTACGAGGCATTAGAGTTGAACTCTGGGAATTAGGTAAAATGGACCCTTAAGGTTTGGCCCCCCTCACACTGTTGGGGTTAACTGCTCGTTACCTCTAGATGTGCCAGAATAAGGAGTAACACTTACCTTACTCCATGCTAGAGCAGGCCCCCTAGATCCATGGGACCAGTTCCACGCTTTCCCCTCTCTAAGACGCTCCATATATAAAACACGGTTAATAGCCCTGCTATGTACGTGATGCTGCTGGCTTTGGGGATAGGAGGAAAGCACAGGAAGGTTAAGGTAAGTAAGTCTCTTTCTCTCCCCTCTTATGCCGCGTACACACGGTCGGACTTTCCGACGGGAAATGTTCGATGTGAGCTTGTTGTTGGAAAGTCCGACCGTGTGTAGGCTCCATCGAACATTTGCTGTCCGAATTACCGCCCACAAATGTTTGAGAGCAGGTTCTCAAATTTTCAGCCAACTTCACTTTGTTGTCGGAAAGTCCGATCATGTGTACACAAGTCCGTTGCACAAAGGTTCACGCATGCTCAGAATCAAGCAGAAGGAGCCGCACTGGCTATTGAACTTCCTTTTTCTCGACTCGTCGTACGCGTTGTACGTCACCGCGTTCTAACGTTCGGAATTTTGGGCCAACATTTGTGTGACCGTGTGTATGCAAGACAAGTTTGGGCCAACATCCGTCGGAAAAAATCCATGGATTTTGTTGTCAGAAAATCCGATCGTGTGTACGGGGCATTAGACTTAATAAGCTTTTAACCCTTGCAATGGTGGGGGTTGGGGGCACTGCAGGGGTAGATATTTATCATATTCTTCACATCCATCCATCTCTTTCCACTTCTGTTTTACTCAACTCTACCCCATCATCTTCTTCTGCTTTTCCTCTCCACTCCCCCTCTCCCTTGGCCTATTCTCCTCTTTTTACTCTAGCTCTCCTCCCTGTCCTCTCCACATTTACCCTCCCACCACCACTCTCCTCTCCTATTATCTTCCCTGGTCGCCTCTCCCCTCCCCTCCTACCACTCTCATTTCCTCTATTTTACCTCCTCTCCTCCTGCTGCCACCCTCTCTCTCTCACCTCTCCTCCTCTTCCCTCTTATCCTCTTTCACTCACTCTCCTCTCTTATCCCCTCTCCCTCTCCTCTCCTATCCCTATTATTTCCTCCCCCCCAAACTCTTCCCTTACTACCCTCTCCTTATCCTCTTTTCTTTTTCACCACTTCTCTTACTTCCGTCTTCTCTCCTCTACTCTCCCTTTACTCCCCTCTCCTTTTCCTCTCCTCTCCTCTCCCTCACTCTTCCCTTACTCCCCTCTCCTCTCCCTCACCTCTTCCCTTACTCCCTTCTCCTTTTCCTCTCCTCTCCTCTCCTCCCCTCTCCTTCTTCTCCTTCTCCTCTCCCACCTACTCCTCCTCCTTCCTCCTCTCCCCTATCCTCTCCACCCTCCCCTTTCCCTACTCCCCTCTACTTCTCTCCTCTCTTTCCCCTCTACTCCCTTCTTCTTACCCCTCTTTTCCTTTCCCTACTGTCTCCTCTCCCTTCCTATCCCTTCACTTTATCTCCTCACCCTCTTCTCTCTTCTTCTCTCCCACTTATCTCCTTTGTCTTGGCTCTTCTGTCTCCTCTCCTCCCCTCTCCTCTCTTCTTCTCTCCCTCTTATCCCCTATCTCCTTCCTCTTCTGTCCCCTCTCCCTCTTATCTCCTCTCCTCCTTATGCCTCTCCTCTCTTCCTCACCCATCCCCTGTTCTCTTTTCTCATGCCCCCTTTTCCCTTCTCCATTTGCATTTTACACATCTGTACCCTTGTCTGTTTTGAAGAAATGCCTACCGCTGCCACATAACTTGCATTTTATTTTCCTATTGCAAAGGTAACCCATGCTTTCTCCAACCATTTTGGAAATGTGTTG
This sequence comes from Lithobates septentrionalis, assembly GCA_037952835.1. NCBI lineage: Eukaryota > Metazoa > Chordata > Amphibia > Anura > Ranidae > Lithobates > Lithobates septentrionalis. The sequence continues at coordinate 158,392 of JBBDGP010002693.1, read as the reverse complement.
ATTCTATCCTGTTTGCTGCGATCAGTGGATTCTGCAGTGACGGAGCATCTGCAGCACTTGCATCGATCACAGAGTGTCATTCGTTCTTCCCACTGATAGGAAAAGCTGCTGCCTAGAGTGGATTTTCCCAATCACTTTGCTGCCATCTAGTGGAGGAATCCGGCATTGTGTGTTCTTCCAGATGTGAGTGATGTGTTATCTGGAGGACAAATGTCAGAATTCTCTCCACAGGACTCTGATGACATCTGCAGCTATTATCACCTGTAACACCTGGCAGGCCCGAGCCCATCCTCCGCAGCTCGCCGGACGCCTTTCATCCACTCTAATCTCCATGCAGGGTGCCGGACGCATGAATTTCATTGGGTTTTTTTTTTTTGGAAGCACGTGATTAGAGCCTGAGACTCTAATTGGCTTAAAAAAGGGTGGGCTTGGAGAGGAGAGCACTGCACCCTGAGCCCACCCAGTTGTGTGTCAATAGCAAAATTATTTTTGCTATTGTTTTCCTTATTCTCCTCCTGGCCAATCAGGAAGTGGGTCCTGAGACCCGATTGGCCAGGGAGTCTTAGGACTCCCGGCCAATTGGTTCTCAGGACCCACTTCCTGTTCGGCCAGGAGGAGAAGCAACGTCTGTTTGGCCGGGAGGAGAAGCCCCACCTCTTCCCTCAGCTGGAGGAAAGAGCAGCAGACCTACCCCTCCTCCTCAAACCTCATCATCTCCTAAGGTAAGGCCACCTTCCCTTCCGCCTCCCGTGCGGAGGTGGGGGGAGTTATGGATGTGGCGGTGGTGAGAGTGAGGGGGGGGATTTGTTTGCTGCCCCCCCAAAAAAATATTGAGCACCAGCCACCACTGGACAAAGCCTCCTCATATCTCCATCATCTAGGTCAAGGTTTCTCAACTCGGGTTCCATCAAACCCTAAGGTTACGGAATAGGTTGCTAGAGATCCTTGAGCAATTTCTACCTCTCAGATACTGTAAGTTCTCACTGACACCATTAGACTTTTTAAGCTATCTGTAAGGGGGAATTCTTCCCAATGACCACAAGTATAAGGAGCATTCTTGACACCGACTACCACACTAATGTATCATGAGATGTAGATATAGTCATTTTTTTAGCTGGGGTTCCCTGAGACTGGAAAGGTAATTCAAGGGTTCCTCTGTGTTGAAGGTTGAGAAAGGCCGATGTAGGTTCTTTATGGCAGTGGTTCTCAACCCCGTCCTCAACTACCCCACAACAGGCCATGTTTTGAGAATTTCTCTTAGATAAAATAGCTGTCCAAAATACCAAGCCATTGACTCTGATTTAAAGAACCTGTGCAAGATAAAGGAAAACCTGCAAACATGGCCTGTTGGGGGTACTTGAGGACAGTGTTGAGAACCACTGCTTTATGGAAAAACCCCTCCAGCAACATTCAGCTCAAACAAGTTACCCGACACGTTTGAAGGAACACGTCCTCTTCCTCAGAGCTCCTGTATTAACTGAATCAGGGGTCTCCAATTTTTCAGTACAAAGGCAACATCGTATTGTTTACAAATTATCGGAGGCCAAAGAAAATTAGTTGTATAAATGAATTAATCAAATTTCAATGATTTATTAATTAGTACATTTTTTTCTGAATCAATATGATAAAGATAATAAACTCTACTGGAGTAAATACACTGAAGTGCTCTTTTTTTTTTGAGGAGACTGAGGTCTTTTAACATCTGCCGGGTGATGCAGAAGATGTCTCACGAGTCTGTGGTGGCCAGAGCTCTCCTGTAAGTGGTGGCACACTGGGGTAGCAGGCTAAGGCTGGGGTCACACCTGGGCATAGTGGGAACTCACGTTGCCACTTACCTTTTTTAGTGCATCTTAGGGCCTTCTCAGTCATCATGCATAAGACACACTATTCGCCTGAATGGGCTGCCCTCTGCGTAATAAATGCCCCAAAGAAGCCCCAAAAACGTTTTCAGAATGGAGTGTAGTGCATTTTTTCACTGCACTTTTTGGTGCATTTTTAGTGCTTGCGGTGTGACAAAATGTGCGGCCAACATGAGCCTCTTACCCACAATTGGGGTGCCATTAACAATCAATGCCACCACAAGCAAGACGCGCGTTTGCAGGGTGTTTTCTCTTGCCTGTTCAGGAAATGCCAAGTGTGAATGGAGCCTTATGCCCCGTACACACGATCGGACTTTCCGACAACAAAACTGTGGAATTTTGTTCGAAGGGTGTTGGCTCCAACTTGTCTTGCATACACACGGTCACACAAATGTTGGCCAAAAATTACGAACGTAGTGACGTGCAAGACGTACAGTGAGCCGATAAAAAGAAAGCTCAATAGTCATGTGATATCTCCATTACGAACGCTAGTTTTACAAGACCAAGCGCTTCCGGGCATGCGTGGGCTTTTGTGCAATGGACTTGTGTACACACGATCGGAAAATTCGACGACAAAAAATTGTTGGCGGAAAATTTGAGAACCTGCTAGCCAACATTTGTTGGCAGAAATTCCGACAACAAATGTTCGATGGAGCGTACACACGGTCAGACTTTCCGCCAACAAGCTCACATCCAAGATTTGTTGTCGGAAAATCCGATCGTGTGTACACGGCATTAGGGTGGCATTAGGGTGGCCAACACCAACAGACTCATCAAGTATCCCATCATTGATGTCAGTGGGAGGAATAGTGCCCCATCATTGGTATCAGTGGGAGGAATAGTGCCCTATCATTGATGTCAGTGGGAGGAATAGTGCCCCATCGTTGGTATTAGTGGGAGGAATAGTGTCCCATCATTGGTGTCAGTGGGAGGAATAGTGCCCCATCATTGGTGTCAGTGGGAGGAATAGTGCCCCATCATTGGTGTCAGTGGGAGGAATAATATCCCATCACTGGTGTCAGTAGGAGGAATAGTGCCCCATCATTGGTATTAGTGGGAGGAATAGTGCCCCATCATTGGTATCAGTGGGAGGAATAGTGCCCTATCATTGGTGTCAGTGGGAGGAATAGTGCCCCATCGTTGGTATTAGTGGGAGGAATAGTGTCCCATCATTGGTGTCAGTGGGAGGAATAGTGCCCCATCATTGGTGTCAGTGGGAGGAATAGTGCCCCATCATTGGTGTCAGTGGGAGAAATAATATCCCATCACTGGTGTCAGTAGGAGGAATAGTGCCCCATCATTGGTATTAGTGGGAGGAATAGTACCCCATCATTGGTATCAGTGGGAGGAATAGTGTCCCATCAATGGTATTAGTGGGAGGAATAGTGCCTCATCATTGGTGTCAGTGGGAGGTATAGTGCCCCATCATTGGTGTCAGTGGGAGGAATAGTGCCCCATCATTGGTATCCATGAGAGGCATATAGATGAAGGTGCTCAATGTGTAGTATAATCTCAAAAGTGCTGAAGTGCTCAAGGATGCTCCGTTAACCAATTGCCCACCGGGCACTTTCACCCCCCTCCTGCCCAGGCCAATTTTCAGCTTTCAACCCTGTCGCATTTTCTGGTCACTATGTACAGAGTGCCGAGTTCTGGGGTGCACTACGTACAGAGTGCAGAGTTCTGGGGTGCACTACGTACATAGTTCAGAGTTCTGGGGTGCACTACGTACAAAGTGCAGAGTTCTGGGGTGCACTACATACAGGGTACACAGTTCCGGGGTGCACTACGTACAGAGTGCAGAGTTCTGGGGTGCACTACGTACAGAGTGCAGAGTTCTGGGGTGCACTACGTACAGAGTGCAGAGTTCTGGGGTGCACTATGTACAGAGTGCAGAGTTCTGGGGTGCACTACATACAGGGTGCACAGTTCTGGGGTGCACAACGTACAGAGTGCAGAGTTCTGGGATGCACTACGTACAGAGTGCATGGTTCAGTGGTGCACTACGTACAGGATGCAGAGTTCTGGGGTGCACTACGTACAGAGTGCAGAGTTCTGGGGTGCACTACATACAGAGTGCAGAGTTCTGGGGTGCACTACGTACAGGGTGCAGAGTTCTGGAGTGCACTACGTACAGAGTGCAGAGTTCTTGGGTGCACTATGTACAGAGTGCAGAGTTCTGGGGTGCACTACGTACAGAGTGCAGAGTTCTGGGGTGCACTATGTACAGAGTGCAGAGTTCTGGAGTGCACTACGTACAGAGTGCAGAGTTCTGGGGTGCACTATGTACAGAGTGCAGAGTTCTGGAGTGCACTACGTACAGAGTGCAGGGTTCAGGGGTGAACAATGTACAGAGTGTAGTGTTGAGGAGTGTGCTACATACAGAGTTCAGGGTTCAGGGATGCCCTATGTACAGAGTTCAGGGTTCAGGGGTGTGCTATGCAGTGTGCAGGGTTCAGCTTTCATTCACAGGCTATCCACATCTCACCTCCACCCCTCCCCCTGGGGGGTGAGGGCCACATGAAAAGGCCTGGAGGGCAGGATTCGGCCTACGGACCTTGTTTTTGACACATGTGACCTAGATAACAAAAATTATTTACTTCATTATCTCATATAAAACACCACTAAAACGTACATCAAATATACATGCTGTGCCAACCTTTTCCCTAAAAAAAGCAATAACTCTGGGCACCCTGGGCTTATGGATATATTTATGTAATGGATATTACTATTTGGTTGGCTTTAGACACACAGTATTGGCGTATTTGGACTGTTTTTTTCAGGACCGAGGTTTAAACCTTTCCTCACTCTATCCAAAACTAATTATCCCAGAATTCTGTTGACACTGCAGCTGGCAAACCTGACTCTGAGGCAACAAAGCACTTTATTAGCTGAAGATCACGAGCTCAACAGCAAAGTACTTGTGGAAATAATGAAAAAAAAAATATTGGCAACAATGGTATAGTAATGCTACTGTCTGAAAACTCTTGTTTCCATGTACAGTCAATAAATAGATGCATAAAGTATATGGCAGAACGTGTGTGGAGACCCCTCAAAATGGTTGAGTTTAAATGTCTCCAGTTAATGTTCCTGTTAAAGTGGTTATAAAGGCATTTTTTTTTTTTTAAGCAAACATATCTATACCTGCCTTTGTCCAAAAAAATTGCACAGATCGGCCCCCATCCTCCTCTTCTCCGGTCCCTCGCAGTCGCTCCTGGCTTCTCTTCTCTTGCTGGTGCCCCCAATAGGAAACTGATTCCCATGGGGGCACCCATGCTGGCTTTGCTCCATTGCATCCTTTGACACAGAGGCCGCATCCTCGTCACTGGAGTTGATTGACAGGAGCAGGAGCCAATGGCTCCCACTGCTATAAATCTGCCCAATGAGGAAGGAGACAGCGGTGAGAGCAGCTGCTCTCATGTACGTCATTGGATCAGATTAGCAGAGCTCGCCCACCCCACCCCCCCTCCTTTCCTGACCTGCCGGGCTGCAGGCTCAGATCAGGGTCTGGTATGGATTTTGGGGGTGACCCCACGCTTTTTTTTTTTTTACATTTTGGCGTGGGGTTCCCTTTAAAATCCATACCAGACCCAAAGGACCAGGTATGTACTGGGTGGGGGCAATTTTTTTATGTTTTTTTTTTTCTTTTTTTGTATTGCCGGATGCCGACAATAGCTTTCAGCCGCAAAGAACATTTGAATGCATTTTTTTTATCTTTAGAGATTTCAGTTTTGCTGCAGCAGGTTCTAGTCATGGTACAGATGCGCCACTTTACAGGCAGACTAAGAGGACCCCCCAGGTACAATATTTAAAGGAATTTTAAATTTTTATGTTTTCACTTTAACCACTTAAGGGCCAGTAGAATTTGCCCCCTTAATGACCAGGCCATTTTTTTGTGATACGGCACTGCGTCATTTTAACTGACAATTGCGCCGTCGCGCAACACTGTACCCAAACAAAATTGATGTCCTTTTTTTCCCACAAATAGGGCTTTCTTTTGGTGGCATTTGATCACCTCTGTGGTTTTTATTTTATAAACAAAATAAGTGCGACAATTTTGGAAAAAAAAACAATATTTTTTACTTTTTGGTATAATAAATATCCCCCCCCCCCAAAAAAAATAAAAATAAAAAATTCTTCATCAGTTTAGGCCAATGTGTATCCTTCTACATATTTTTGGTAAAAAAAAAAAAAAAACGCAATAAGCGCATATTGATTGGTTTGCACAAAAGTTATAAGGGTTTACAAAATAGGGGATAGATTTATAGCATTTTTATTATTATTATTTTTTTTTTACGAGTAATGGCGGCGATCTGCGATTTTTAACCAGATCGGACACTTTTGACACATTTTTGAGACCATTGATATTTATTCAGCGATCAGTGCTATAAAAATGCACTGATTACTGTGTAAATGTCACTGGCAGGGAAGGGGTTAACACTAGGGGGCGATCAAAGGGTTAAACATGTTCCCTGGGGGGGGGGTTTCAGGGGGCGGGGCTGAGTCCTACATTCTGCATCTATGGCTGGAAATGTGTTTTTCCTGGCTCCATTCCGGGCCGGTCTGAGGTCTGATCCTGGAGCAGCCAGCTGTGAAAAAGGTGAGCCGGGGAGCGTGAATCAGACCTTCCCATATTGAGAACTACTGTATGTAAATTCCATCCGACCGCAGAGACGGCCCTGGGAGAGCGAGTAATGTACGACGCCGCGCTCGGCAAGACATGAGATGCATTGTGGCAGACGTGATAAAGATATACAGCGCTGGGAGCTGCGGGAAGATTCTACACTGCTCTCCGGAAAACAAGAAACTCCATCAGCCGAACAGCCAGATCAGAAATCTGTTCCCCTGCAGAGCGCGGAGTCATGGTGCTGTGCTGCCTAAACACTTCTGCAAGGTACGGCATGCACATCAGTTGCAGGCCATTGCAGACAAACGCAGACACTACATTTTGTCCCCAGGAGGAGACAACAATAGAACCACTCCGCTGTCCACCGTTCGCTGTCAAAATACCAGTGGCGGCCGCTCATGCAGGGCGCAGGGGCACCGCCGCCCTAATCCATGCGCCTGGCCCCTAATCTACATGCGGGCCGCCAGGCGCCTAGATTCCAATGGGAGTTATTTTTCAATTTTGAAGCACATGGTTAGAGCCTGAGGCTCTAATTGGCTTAAAAAAGGGTGGGCTCGGGGTGCAGAGGACCACCACCCTATTGTGTGACATTAGCAAATTAATATTCCTGTTTCTCCTCCAGGCCAATCAGGAAGCGGGTCCTGAGACCCGATTCGGCAAGAGTCCTAGGACCTAATTGGACGGGAAGATAAGTGACCACCGGGACTCAAGAGGAGACGTGGGGGGGGAAAGCCGTCAAAGCCGCGATCTGTGACCTGGGAAATGTGTGTGTGCCGCTCAGGCTCAATAGGGAGGAAGTATGTAGATGTAGCACCCTCTACCTTAGGTAGGCTTCTAGAGGTAGTTTTTTTTGTTGTTTCAGCCAATGCAGGTAAATTTAGGCAGGCCTAGGCCTATTTGTTTTTGATCGGGGGGCTGGGAGTGGTTTAGAGTAGCAGCAGGTGACTGACATGTGGCTTCATCTCTCTGGCTCCTCCCTCTGGTTTTTAGAAGGTTCTGGAAAAGAGGTGGAGAGAGGGGATTGGAGTGGTATGGGGTGTTTATGGGAGCCCTGACCAATCCCAAACTAGGATTGGCAGGGGGCAGCCCTCCTAAATATACCCAGGGTCAGCCTGCTGGGGGAGGAGTTATCGGGTGGAAGATCTGAGTGATGAAGTGTTAGGCTGTTGTTGCCTTTGGGGGGAGCCCCCTATCTGGGGGGGGTGACCTTGGGCTGGGGCCTCGGAGAGCTGGGAAGGAACCCCTCCATACAACCCAAACAAGGGGTGTCCTGAACAGGAGCAGGAAAGGACAGCGGGGAACACTGCCGGGCAAATCATCAGGAGGGATCCATCTGTGGTTCAGTGAGTGACAGGCACAGTCAGAAAATCTGGGAGAGACATGCCAGGAGTGGACGTAGAGCCAAAGTGAGGGACTTTGATGTTGCTGGCATTAGAGACAGGCTGCTGCAGCCAGGAGTGTTGGCAGAGTCTGCACAGGACTGACTGGTACCAGTAGTCCACCTAAAACACAGCTAGAACAAAAAAGACTATTTTCAGTTGCTATTGGTTGCTACACAAAAGGGCACTGCATACCCCTGCAAGCAAATGGCAAATCCTTGCCCGTTAGGCCTTATTCAGAGTGGGGCCTAACCATGTGCTAGCTGTGCCAGGAATCTAGCATTGTGCAGTAGAGGAAGCAAAGTTGACTCCTAAGTATGTGCTGGAGGAGTATGGAGCTTTAGATACTGCAAATACAGATTCCAAAGATCTTTCATCCGTTTAAAGTCAATTATCTGGGCATCCCATGTTCCCTTTACCGCATCCAAGTTAAATCCCCCAATAAAACTACAAAAACCAGCTGAAGGACTGTTTATTGTCTAGTGAGGAGTGACTGGAAGTGAATGCCGGGCTGAGCAGGGTAACAGGGGGAACTACTACACTCAGCAACCCCACGGGGGCACCGCTACATAGACAATGCATCCGCAGCTGTTGCTAGTGTGCTGACAGGGGATGGAGCCTGTCCTGGCTCCTGCTAAGGTTCAAGAAAGGAAGGGTGACCTCTGGAAGCCCCACATATATGGTGTCCTGCTACGATGAATGGAGTGGCAACCTCACCTTGGGCTTGGACTCCGACCAGGCCATGCCCCAACATGTTTCTCTCCTCCCCCTTAGCTTAGTCATGGGGAGCCGCGACCTGGATGGGGTAAGTGTGGGGATGGTGGGGGGCCTGGTGGGCGACAAGCGAGCGATGATGCGATGGAGAGAGGGGGGGAAGCGGCGATGGAGCGAGTGCCGGGGATGGTGGGGTGTAATTGGCTGACTGGCTGGGGGGGGTCTGGCTGGCTGGCTGGGGGGGCCGCGGGCTGCTCCCCCCCCCAAGAAAGCACCAGCCGCCTTTTTTAAAGAATTTAAGCAATGCAAAGATCGTTCACAAATAGCCCAGTGGGAAGGCAGCCCAGCTGGGAACACTTACAGGTCCAACAGTGTGCAGCGTGCAGGTTCCAGCATCAGTAAAGAGGTGCAGAATGTGGCCTGGCCAACTGGCACCCAAGCAAGAAGATGTCTATAGAAGCAGCGGACCCTACACTTTCCCTCCTTATCAGGAACCTTTCCCTGTTGCTCATTCTATCTCTTCCAGATGGGGTACCTGTCCTGACTCTACCAACTTGCAAATGTGTGGCAGACCTGGGAGTCAGGACCTTAAATAGCCTTCACCTAACCCAATATGGCCACCGGAGCAACATGGGGTGGCAGCATCCAATGGTATAGATTCCCCAGAGACCCAGGAAACCATAGAGTAATCCTGTTCCAACTTCCTCTGCCACTGCGAGAGAGCACCACCTGCAGTGGAGAAAGTAGGCTGCACCTACCTAAAAATGGACCCAGACAAGGCCCGTATGAAAAGGCCCTTTATTATATGTCAGATGTTCACGGTTCATCTGTGGCAAGCACAAGTTGGGTGTTGATGGTTTGTGTGCCATCACAGTTTTGTCAGCTCAATATAATGTGGCCTTGCCCTTTCCAATGCAAGGTGTTTTAGTGCTCTTTCACACCTATGACTGTTGTTGCCATCCCTCTGAAAAGCTATGTGCGGTGGATCACTTTTTAGAGGGGGTTTGACAGGTGGCGAGGAGATGATAAGGCACTTCAGTTGCAGCACAGCCACATTCACTTGAATAGGCTGCATTCAGCGGTGATACTACTCACTGAATGCAACTTGCCGTCTAATTTCTGCCGCGCCCATGGTGTGCTTACAGCCCTGGGAGGCGGCATTTTAGTCTTTAGGTGGGGAGCGTTAAAACTGCTCAACTGTCTACTTTTACTGACCTCCTCCCCTGGGAAATCTGTGTAAACAACCCTTTGGGCTCTTTCATAGAGGAGGCTAGGGGGTGGTAAAAACAGGAGGCTAAGCTGAAGTTCTCCCCCCTCATGATAATTTCTCTTTATAATCTAGGTGCCTCAAGACTGAAAATAAAGACTGCTATCCGGTTCTTCTGCTCGTTCTTTTGTGATGGTGACAGCTAGGGATGAGCCGAACACCCCCCGGTTCGGTTCGCACCAGAACCCGCGAACGGACCGAAAGTTCGCACGAACGTTAGAACCCCATTGACGTCTATGGGACTCGAACGTTCGAAATCAAAAGTGCTCATTTTAAAGGCTAATTTGCATGGTATTGTCCTAAAAAGGGTTTGGGGACCCGGGTCCTGCCCCAGGGGACATGTATCAATGCAAAAAAAACTTTTAAAAACGGCCGTTTTTTCGGGAGCAGTGATTTTAATGATGCTTAAAGTAAAAAAAAAAAGTGAAATATTCCTTTAAATATCGTACCTGGGGGGTGTCTATAGTATGCCTGTAAAGTGACGCGTGTTTCCCGTGTTTAGAACAGTCCCTGCACCAAATGTCATTTTTTAAAGGAAAAAATCTCATTTAAAACTGCTTGCGGGTTTAATGTCATGTCGGGTCATGGCAATATGGATGAAAATCAGTGAGACAAACGGCATGGGTACCCCCCAGTCCATTACCAGGCCCTTTGGGTCTTGTATGGATATTAAGGGGAACCCCGCACCCAAATTAAAATAAGGAAAGGTGTGGGGCCACCAGGCCCTATATACTCTGAACAGCAGTATACAGGCGGTGCAAACAAGACAGGGACTGTAGGTTTGTTGTTAAGTAGAATCTCTTTGTAATTTTGAACATTTTTAACGTGTTTAGCTCCAGCCAAAAAATCTTTTTTAAGCTTTTTGGAAAACATAGGGAAGGGTTATCACCCCTGTGACATTTGTTTTGCTGTCTTTCCTCCTCTTCAGAAGATTTCACCTCACTTTTTTGTCCCAATGAAAAATGTTTTTTGAAAATTTGGGTTTTTTTGTGGAACAAGGATTGGAAAGCATCAGTGGAAAGGAGAAATTGTTTTCCCATATTAACTCTTACAGGAGAGAATTTCCCTTCCTAGGGGTAGATTTCATCTCACTTCCTGTTGTCTCCTTCCGTTTGCAAGTAGGAGTCGTTTGTAAGTTAGATGTTTGAAAGTAGGGTCCTGCCCTATATACTCAGCAGAAATTTGGGCCTTAGGTGTTGCTGTGGCCACAACACTGTAAGCCCTCACAGGGCCCTGCTGTGAAATATTAGATCAAGAATTGTAATTACATGCCCCTGTTGAACAGGAGCTGAAAAATTAGGCCTTAGGCACTGGTGCTGGTGCCACAACACTGCAACCCCTCACAGACACTCTAGTTGGAACGCAGGAACGAGCCCTGCTGCAAAGTATTGCATCAAAAATTGTAATTACACGCCCCTGTTAGACAGGGGCAGAAAAATTGGGCCTTAGGCACTGGTGCTGGTGCCACAACACTGCAACCCCTCACAGACACTCTAGTTGGAATGCAGGAACGAGCCCTGCTGCAAAGTGTTACATCAAAAATTGTAATTACACGCCCCTGTTAAACAGGGGCTGAAAAATTGTGCCTTAGGCACTGGTGGTGGCGCCCAGAACCAAAAATGTTCTTACAAGCTATCAGCGTGATGATTGAGGAGGAAGAGGATAATTACTCAGGGATAGTCACTCAGCATCAGCATAGGCAGTCTTTGAAGGGATCTGAGATTTCAAAAAAAATTATTCGGTTACATCAGCATCAGGTGCTTGGTAGCTGGTGGTGATCCAAGACTGATTCATTTTTATGAAGGTCAGCCGATCGACCGAGTCGGTGGACAGACGCACCCTGTGATGGGTTACCACGCCTCCAGCAGCACTGAATGTGCGTTCCGAAAGAACGCTGGATGCAGGACAGGCCAGTAGCTCAATTGCATACTGTGCAAGCTCTGGCCAGTGATCCATCCTCAAGACCCAGTAACCCAGAGGATTTTCGGTGGGAAAGGTGTCCAAGTCTGATCTTGCCCCTATGTATTCCTGCACCATGTAAAACAGACGCTGGCGATGGTTGCTGGAACCGATCATACCTTGGGGCTGCGGACCAAAAAATTGTCTGAACGCATCGGTCAGACGGCCACCTTCTCCACCGCTCCTTCTTTGACTGACCGAAGCCTCAGCAACACGTTGTCCAGAAACAGGAGTTTGTAACCTCCCAGTCTCTGGGAACGCGTTGCACAGACCTTTCTGCAAGGCCTCCCAAAGATGTTTCATCCTCTGCTCCCTCTGCGATGGCAAGATAAGGTCCGCAACCTTACCCTTGTAACGTGGATCAAGGAGGGTTGCCAGCCAGTATTGGTCCTTCTCCTTGATACCACGAATACGAGGATCCTTACGCAGGCTTTGCAGGATCAGGGAGGCCATGCAGCGTAGGTTTGCTGAGGCATTCGGTCCGGAGTCCTCTGGGTCACTAAGGACGACAACGTCCGCAGCCACCTCCTCCCAGCCACGTACAAGTCCATGTGTTCCTTGGGACTGATCCCTTAAAGACTGCTGCTGATGCTGAGTGCCAGGCTCCACCTCCATACTGACACAATCTTCCTCCTCCTCCTCCTCCTCCTCCTCCTCCTCGTCCTCTTCCTGTGTGATCGGCGGGCACGCAGGAACACTGTCTGGATAAAGGGGGCCTTGAGAGCTAAGGAAGTCCTCCTCTTCCTGCCTCTGTTCTGCCTCAAGTGCCCTGTCCATTATTCCACGCAGCGTGTGCTCCAACAGGTGGACAAGGGGGACAGTGTCACTGATGCATGCACTGTCAGTGCTCACCATCCTCGTGGCCTCCTCGAATGGTGACAGGACAGTGCATGCATCCCTGATCATGGCCCACTGGCGTGGGGAAAAAAAACCAAGCTCCCCTGACCCTGTCCTGGTGCCATAGTCGCACAGGTACTCATTGATGGCCCTCTGCTGCATGTGCAGCCGCTGCAGCATGGCCAACGTTGAGTTCCACCTGGTGGGCATGTCACAGATTAGGCGGTTCTTGGGCAGGTTAAACTCCTTTTGGAGGTCCGTCAGCCGAGCACTGGCATTATATGACCGGCGGAAATGCACACAGACTTTCCTGGCCTGCCTCAGGACATCCTGTAAGCCCGGGTACCTGCCCAAGAACCGCAGCACCACCAAGTTAAGGACGTGAGCCAAACAGGGCACATGGGTCATTTGTCCCTGTCGGAGGGCAGAGAGGAGGTTGGTGCCATTGTCGCAAACCACCATTCCTGCCTTAAGTTGGCGTGGCGTCAACCACCTCTGAACCTGCCCCTGCAGAGCTGACAGAACCTCTGCCCCAGTGTGGCTCCTGTCCCCCAAGCACACCAGCTCAAGCACCGCATGGCATCTTTTGGCCTGCGTACTTGCGTAGCCCCTTGAACGCCTACGGAGCACCGCTGGTTCCGAGGAAGAGGCCATGGAGGAAGAAGAAGAGGAGGGGGTGGAGGAGAGAGGTGTGTCACAATCAGCATTTTGGAGGCGTGGTGGCGGAACAACCTCCAACACTACTGCACCTTGTCCTGCATCCTTCCCAGCTGCCAGCAGAGTCACCCAATGCACCGTGAAACTTAGGTAACGTCCCTGTCCATGCCTGCTGGACCATGAGTCAGCGGTAATATGCACCTTACCACTGACCGCCCTGTCCAGCGAGGCATGGACATTGCCTTCCACATGCCGGTAGAGAGCCGGAATCGCCTTCCGTGAGAAAAAGTGGCGTTTGGGTACCTGCCACTGAGGAACCGCACATTCCACAAACTCACGGAAGGGGGCAGAGTCTACCAACTGAAAAGGCAGCAGTTGAAGTGCTAGCAATTTTGCCAAGCTAGCATTCAACCGCTGGGCATGTGGATGGCTGGGAGCAAACTTCTTTCGGCGGTGCAGCAGCTGGGGCAGGGAAATTTGCCTGGTACAATCTGACGTCGGTGTACCAAAAGCAGATTGCCCACAAGTACTTGGCTGTGACACACCTAATTCTACACCTTCATTCCTCTCACTGCAGGTCTCAGAGAGGACTGAAGGTCTAGTGGGGTTGGATATCTCAGCTGATGAGGAGCAAGGAGAGATCCTCTTTGTTCTTTTGTGTGGGTCTTTTAGATACGCTTGCCAACGAACTGCATGGCAGGTCAACATATGTCTGGTCAAGCATGTGGTACCCAAGCGGGAGATGTTTTGGCCACGCGAGATACGCTTGAGACATATGTTGCAAATAGCAGCGGTGCGATCTGATGCACTCGTCTCAAAAAAGGCCCACACCAAAGAACTTTTTGAATAACGCGCAGAGACTGCAGCGCCCTGCACATGTGGAGCTTTGGGGTGTGATGCAGTCAATGTGCTGCCCTTAGGCTGGCCCCTGGAGGGCATCCTGCCTCGTTGGTGATGTGCCGCCTCCTCCTCCTCCTCCTCCTCCTCTCTCCTATCAGGCACCCACGTTGAGTCAGTGACCTCATCATCCCCTCCCTCCTCATCACTGGAGCAAACCTGGCAGTATGCTGCAGCAGGGGGAGCATGACTGCCAGATTGCTGTCCTTCTTGGGCACCCCCTCTGTCCGTGCTCATGTTACTGCCTTCATCGAGCTCAGTATCATCATCAGAGCCTTCCAAACGCTGGGCATCCTCCTGGAGCATGTACCCAACACTGTGGTCAAACAGTTCGAGGGAATCCTCAGGAGGACATGGTGGAGCTAGGGAAGGAGTCACTGATGACATTGAGCTGAGGGAAGAGGCCGCTGCTTTGCCAGACAAAGCACCCTGGGCATGGGTAAGAGAGGATGAGGAGGATGAGGACGGCTTGGTCATCCACTCGACCAAGTCTTCCGCATGTTGCGGCTCAACACGGCCAGCTGCCGAAAAAAAGGCCAAGCGTGTCCCATGGCCACGTGCTGATGAGGATGCACCGTCTCCACGACCAGCACTAGACACAGAGCCTGCTTGCCCTCTCTTATTGGCTTGTGACTGTCTGCCTCTCCTTCTTGGCCTTCCAGACATACTAATGGCCTGTAGCTGCACTAAGCTGGGATAGAACACCTGTAATTTTCTTCAGGTAGCTTTATATACTGTAACCAGACAAGCCTGCCTGTCAGTAGGAAGATAACAGGAACGGATCTAGCTGAACACTGTGAGTAGGACGCACTGTACTAAATGTAAATAGTCTAGCTGCCTGACCGTGGTACTAATAGGATCAAATAGAACACCTGTAATTTTCTTCAGGTAGCTTTATATACTGTAACCAGACAAGCCTGCCTGTCAGTAGGAAGATAACAGGAACGGATCTAGCTGAACACTGTGAGCAGGACGCACTGTACTAAATGTAAATAGTCTAGCTGCCTGACCGTGGTACTAATAGGATCAAATAGAACACCTGTAATTTTCTTCAGGTAGCTTTATATACTGTAACCAGACAAGCCTGCCTGTCAGTAGGAAGATAACAGGAACGGATCTAGCTGAACACTGTGAGCAGGACGCACTGTACTAAATGTAAATAGTCTAGCTGCCTGACCGTGGTACTAATAGGATCAAATAGAACACCTGTAATTTTCTTCAGGTAGCTTTATATACTGTAACCAGACAAGCCTGCCTGTCAGTAGGAAGATAACAGGAACGGATCTAGCTGAACACTGTGAGCAGGACGCACTGCACTAAATGTAAATAGTCTAGAAGATAACAGGAACGGATCTAGTTGAACACTGTGAGCAGGACGCACTGCACTAAATGTAAATAGTCTAGAAGATAACAGGAACGGATCTAGCTGAACACTGTGAGCAGGACGCACTGCACTAAATGTAAATAGTCTAGAAGATAACAGGAACGGATCTAGCTAAACTGAATACAGTGCATATATATATGCAACACCTGGGATGCATATATATACACAATACACTGTAAGTGCAGCTAACTGACTGACTGTTCTGCCTAATCTATCTAACTCAAATCAAATGACACTGTCTCTCTCTCTCTCTATCTCTCAGCACACCGGAACACACACTACACAGGGCCGCCGTGCAGGCGGCCTTATATAGTGTGGGGCGTGTACTAAATCCCCTGAGCCATAATTGGCCAAAGCCACCCTGGCTTTGGCCAATTACAGCTCTCTCTACTGACGGCGCTGTGATTGGCCAAGCATGCGGGTCATAGTGCATGTTTGGCCAATCATCAGCCAGCAATGCACTGCGATGCCGCAGTGAATTATGGGCCGTGACGCGCCATGCGAATTTGGCGCGAACGGCCCATATCGTTCGCAATTCGGCGAACGACCGAACAGCCGATGTTCGAGTCGAACATGGGTTCGACTCGAACACGAAGCTCATCCCTAGTGACAGCAGATGGAAAACCATTCTCCCTGTGTTTGTAAAAATATCAAACTAACCCCTTCATTTCATTTCCACATCAATGCACATATCTTTCATTTGCAGCGAATTTGCAGCAAATAAAATGTCATAACAAATCACTAAAGCTACAAGAAAATCCAATTTTTACAGTTTGTAATTAACAAACATTTCAGGCAGGCTTTTCATCTTTCCGTCTTCGCAGGTGTCTGCCAGCCCAAGTTTTTCATTGCTTGTGGGAGTAGACTGATATCTCATGGCCTTCATACTTCAATACGGTTCTCACAGCTTTTGCAACCAGGAGAGGGATGGAAATCTTTGGTCTGTGGGGGGGGGGGGGGGGGGGCAAATATACTCCAATGCTCATAGTATTGCGAGATTTCTGTGGGGTAAAAAATGTGCCCTATACAAAGTGGTCAACAATGGTTCTGTAGTTATTAGTGGGCTTGGTGAAACCATAGTTAATGGTGGTTAAGATGAAAACATAGTTATTAGTGGGCATGGTGATATCATAGTTATTACGGGGCATGGTGGAACCATAGTTATTAGCAGGCATGGTGAAACAATGGTTATTGGTGGGCATGGTGATACCATAGTTATTGGTGGCCAAGATAAAACCACAGTTATTAGTGGACATGGTGAAACCTTGGTTATTGGTGGGCATGGTGATACCATAGCTATTGGTGGCTAAGATGAAACCATACCTATTGGTCAGCATGATAAAACCCTGGTTATTAGTGGGCATGGTGAAACCACAGCTATTGGTGGGCATGGTATAAGAAAAGCTATTGGTGGGCATAGTGAAACCATAGCTATTGGTGGGCATGGTGAAACCATAGTTATTGGTGGGCATTGTGAAACCATAGTTATTGGTGGGCTTGATGAAACCATAGTTATTAGTGGGCATGGTAAAACCATAGATATTCATGGGCATGATGAAACTATGGTCATTAGTGGTCAAGATGAAACCATAGCTATTAGTGGGCATGGTGAAACCATGGTTATTGGTGGTCAAGAGTAAACCATAGTTATTAGTGGGCATAGTGCAACCATAGTTATTGGTGGGCACGATGAAACCATGGTTATTAGTGGGCATGTTGATACCATAGTTATTTGTGGCCAAGATAAAACCATACCTATTGGTCAGCATGATGAAACCATGGTTATTAGTGGGCATGGTGAAACCATAGCTATTGATGGGCATGGCAAAACCATAGCTATTGATGGGCATTGCAAAACCATAGCTATTGGTGGGCATGGTGAAACCATAGCTATTGGTGAGCATGGTGAAACCATAGTTATTGGTGGACAAGATGAAACCATAGTTATTGGTGGACAAGATGAAACCATAGTTATTAGTGGGTATGATGAAACCATGGTCATTGGTGGGCATGATAAAATCATGTTTATTGGTAGGCATGGTGAAAGATGGATGTTCCTAAAAAATAGGAATGAGCTCAGGCGTATTCAGATCCTAGTTCAAACCCTCCTGAGCTATCCCGCCAGGAAGCTGTCACTGCGCCCCACCAATCATAAGAGCCAAGGCACTTCCTGCCCCACAGCCGTATGAATACATGCCCCTCGTATATGGTAGGGGATGGGGAATGCCTCATCTGCTTTTGATTGATGGGGCAAAGTGACCTGACAGGATAGCTTAAGCGGGTTCAGACTAGGATCTGACCACACCTGAGCTCATTCCCTACTAAACAACATGGTTTATTGGGTCATGCCTTTTAACTTTAGCTTACTTTGCGATTGGTCACATGACATCTTAGAACCACAAAATATGTTGATTGTTAGATTGTCATAAGCTGGTGGAGCCTGGCGTATATGTTCCGTGGTGCTGACTTGAAAAATGGTGGTGGGTGGAGAAGAGGATGCTCGCCCAAGGTGACTACATAGAATGACAAGAGTGAAGAATCATGTGTACGATGAAGATGAAGTAGAGTGCCGCCTTACTGCCTTTCCCTGTCTGAAGGCATTAAAGTGGTGTTCCGGCCGAAATTATACTTTTTAAATAAAAATACCCCTATAACACACAAGCTTAATGTATTCTAGTAAAGTTAGTCTGTAAACTAAGGTCTGTTTTGTTAGTTTATAGCAGTAGTTTGTTATTTTATAAACTTACAGCAGGCCGTGGCCATCTTAAGTGTCGGCATCTGAAGCCAGATTTCTTCCTGGATCTCATCCTTGCAGATCTCGCACATGCTCAGTGCAGCACAAGCAGTGTAATAGGTTTCAGGTCAGGTTTCCATAGCAACGGCAGTGTCAGAGGAAGTTGCCGCCCCTTCCCAGAAGGCACTGCAAACAGGAAATGATGTGATGGGCCACAGCCAGGGAGGAGGAAGTGAAAAATGAATACAGCAGATATACAGGAGGTGCTGAGAAAAAAAATGTAAAAATATCCAATTTGTTTACAGTCCACAGTTTAGTGAGGGATGCTGAAGAGTTGTAAAAGTGGGTGGAACTCCACTTTAACTCTGCTGGCCTCTAGGGGGTGCATGGTGCATCTGTCCCAATCCTTCCTCTGCTCACAGAAAGACCTGCCCACAATCTGGTGCTTCTTTAAATGAATCCAAAATGCCTGATGGGTAACCAACCTGTGATTAATATAACATTAATTATTTTTTATAAAAAAATATATCTATCTATCTATCTATCTATCTATCTATCTATCTATCTATCTATCTATCTATCTATCTATATCTCTATATCTCTATATCTCTATATCTCTATATCTCTATATCTCTATATCTCTATATCTCTATATCTCTATATCTCTATATCTCTATATCTCTATATCTCTATATCTCTATATCTCTATATCTCTATATCTCTATATCTCTATATCTCTATATCTCTATATCTCTATATCTCTATATCTCTATATCTCTATATCTCTATATCTCTATATCTCTATATCTCTATATCTCTATATCTCTATATCTCTATATCTCTCTCTCTATATATATATATATATATATATATATATATATATATATATATATATATATCTCTATATATCTCTATATATCTCTATATATATATATATATATATATATATATATACACTGTATATCAATATTTTAATATTATTATTATGAATAATAATAATAAAATAATTATAATACAGTTAAAAGTAGTACCAGAAAAGCTATATTCTAGATATAGGTCCCCCATAATAATATATAATAATATTAATATTAATAATAATAATACAGTGAAACGTAGTACCAGAAACACGATAAAATAGTTTTAGCGCCCCCCCCCCCCCCCCCCCACACACACACACAATAAATAAATAAATAAATAAATAAAATAATAAATTTGCACTTGATTTGCAATCATTTCTTGTTGAATTTTGATATGGCATCCAGGAATCAAATTCAGCAATCACTTCAATGCTGGAAAAGGAAATTATGTTAAGAGCTTTTTAGGTATTCTCATTTTTATTTTTTTTAATAAACATTGGGCTGAGCGTATGTCTTGTATTACAAATAACAGCCACAGCTTGTTTACCTTATCAATCCCGAAAAAGTTTGCATGTGATCCTATGTCTCGCTCTATGGGTTACCCTGCTCAGGTAACAGAAACGGGACTGATTTCAGTGAGTTAAATGGTGGCTTCAAGTGTTCTGAATTGGGCCACCCCACTCATAAGGACTTGGGAACCAGGATATGTAATCTGTACCACACAGCTGTTCACTGCCACCCTATTAGGTCAGGCGCTGGCAAAATAATGGAAACATATTATGGAAAAAATATATATTTTTAGTAACTAAATCACAGTTACAAACTTAGCTGCAAAGATGCCTAAGGGCTCATTCACATCACACTACACATACAGACACGCTAACGCTGCTAAACTTAGCCTCAGCATTTAGGAATCAATGACCTCTGCTCACGCAATAGTTTAATTAAAATAATGCTGAATAAACCCCATTTACTTTACAATTACAGTCTGTTGTCCCCCTCTGTATGCCTATAACACAATTATTTTTCTTACTACGATTAAAATAAATCTTAATCTCTATTACACACTGATCCATTGGTTCCATGTACACAAAAATACTCCCACATGCCCCCAAAAAAATGCCAGAAAGCTAATGGCGATCTGATGCATATTCTCTGGGTATGCGAAAATATAGATTCAGTTTTAGGGTAGGGTTGGGGTTAAGGTATTGTAGGGTAGGGTTGGGGTGGAGTTGGGGTTAGGGAAGGGTGGGGTTATGGTTAGAGTAGGGTAGGGATGGGGTTAGAGTAGAGTAGGGATGGGGTTAGAGTAGGGTAGGGTAGGGATGGGGTTAGAGTTTGGATAAGGTTGGTATTGGGGTATTGTAGGGTAGGTTTGGGGTGGAGTTGGGGTTAGGGTAGGGTAGAGTAAGGTAGGGGTTAGGGAAGGGTAGGGTTGTGGTTAGAGTAGGGTAGGGATGGGGTTAGAGTAGGGTAGGAATGGGGTTAGAGTAGAGTAGGGATGGGGGTAGAGTAGGGATGGGGTTAGGGTTTGGATAGGATAGGGTAGGGGTTAGGGTATTGCAGGGTAGGATGGGTGTGGAGTTGGGGTTAGGGTAAGGTAGAGTAGGGTAGGGGTTAGGGAAGTGTAGGGTTGTGGTTAGAGTAGGGTAGGGATGGGGTTAGAGTAGGGTAAGAATGGGGTTAGAGTAGAGTAGGGATGGGGTTAGAGTAGGGTAGTGATGGGGTTAGGGTTTGGATAGGATAGGGTAGGGGTTAGGGTGGGGTTGGGGTTACGGTGAGCATAATGTTAAGGTAGGTTAGGGTTGGGTTTAGGGTAAGAATAGGGTTAGGCTATGGTGAGAATGGGGTTAGGGTAGGGTTTGAGTTGGGGTAGAATAGGGGTTTGGGTTAGGGTCGGGGTTAGGTTAGTGTAGGGTAGGGGGTTAAGGTTAGGGTTGGGGTGAGGGTAAGGTTAGGGTAGGGTTGGGGTTGACATAGGGTTAGGGTCAGGGTTAGACCCGTTTGGTCACATATTAAAGGCAATGACAGTGAAATAGGATTTTTTAAATTTTGCACTGGATATGTTTTATAGCAGAAAGTACAACATATTGGGGTCTTTTAAAAAAAAAAAATTAGTCTTTTTTCATTTATATCACAGAAAAATATAAAACCCAGTGGTGATCAAATGCCACCAAAAGAAAGCTCTATTTGCTCTAAAGCTCTAAAAATGATATAAATGTATTTGGGTACAGTGTTGCATGACCGTTCAATTACCTGTTAAAGTAGCGAGGTGCCGAATAGCTAAAAATGGCCTGGTCATGAAGGAGGTAAAACCTTCCAGAGCTCAAGCGCATATATATAAAATAATAATAAAAAAAACATATAAAATAAAATAAAAAATAAAATAAATGTATAAAATAACTAATATTAAATCTGAATCAAAATTTTCTTGATTTTCCCACCATGCTGGTGATTATCCCATCATTTTATATTTTAATATTCTAGAACACTTTAAATGAAATAAATCGATTTAGCGCGATCATAGGAAAATAAAGCGTCCTCAAGCAGGTGAGGACTTCAATAATTCACAAATGACAAGAGACACAGAACCCCGTTTGGTCAACAAAGGCTTCCAAACACGAGTCTCAAAAGCCTCCAAATAAAGATTCCCTCCCAGCCAATTATATACCAGTATATAGGTCTCCAATCCCAGTATATTCAAGTTCCCATTACCAGCTACCAAACCTCCAACATAATTATTATGTAAATGTGTTTTGCTGCTTCTCCTGAAAAAATAAATACCGGCTGGTAATCAGTCCCCGTACCTTTTATGTAGTAGTACAGCTGGTCACTGCCATAAACCTTCGGGGGAAAGTCCTATATTATCGCATCAGCAATTCAGTGATCATTATTTTGTATACATCACAAATGTAATGGTAGCCACCAGACCACAATGACGTGCCATGTATTTACAGAGATGATGAAAATCATGTCCCGCTTTCGTAATGTTCCACAACACGTAACAACATGGAAACTATTCGCAAAAAAAAATAAAAAATCAACACTGGGACTTTAACCACTTCAGCCCTGGAAGGATTTACCCCCCTTCCTGACCGGGCCATTTTTTGCGATACGGCACTGCATCGCTTTGACGCGGTCGTGCGACGCTGTACCCAAACAAAATTGATGTCCTTTTTTTTCCCCACAAATAGAGCTTTCTGTTGGTGGTATTTGATCACCTCTGCGGTTTTTATTTTTTGCGTTATAAACAAAAAAGAGCGACAATTTCGAAAAAAAAAAAAAACACAATATTTTGTACTTTTTGCTATAATAAATATCCCCCAAAAAATTAAAAAAAAAAAAAAACTTTCTTCATCAGTTTGGGCTGATATGCATTCTTCTACATATTTTTGGTAAAAAAAAAAAAAAATCATAATAAGCGTATATTGATTGGTTTGCGCAAAAGTTATAGCGTCTACAAAATAGGGGATAGATTTATGGAATTTTTATTATTATTATTATTATTTTTTTACTAGTAATGGCGGCGATCTGCAATTTTTATCAGGACTGCAACATTGCGACGGAGACATCGGTCACTTTTTTAGAACCAGTGACATTTATATAGCGATCAGAGATAAAAAAAATAGCCACAACCGCGCAATTTGCAATTAAAATAACGCATAATGCCATATGCCACAATCAACCTAAGCTGTGGTTAATATCTTCCTACAACACAAATTTCCATGTACTTCGGTGATAGCACGTACTGTACTACCAACAGGGCTTTTCTCCTCCCTGGCCCCAGTGGGTCTTCAGGCTTTGTTTACCCCTCTGTCCTTTCCTTTTTTTAGGGGGGGTCGGGTCATTGGTGAGCTGCATGCCCCCCTTTGGATCTGACATGGACATTTGTTCACCATTAAAGATTTCTTGGTTGAGAATCTGAAAGTATACTGTGCTCTCGCACGTTTTTAAAGAAACAATCATTGGAATGTTAACCATACCGTCATCATGTATAATGCAATTTCTTCTTGCTAACATATACCCTGAAGAAGGAGACAACTCTGTACTCTGAAACGCGTCGGGTGCAAGAAGTATAGATTGTACTGTATATCTAATGACGGTGATAAAGTTTTAGACATGTATAAGCATTCCCTGTTTTTTATATGTTTTCTATATTTTTCTAAATAAATATCTTGAAACCCTAAAAATAACATTATCTTCTCAAATATATCGTGCCTTAAAAGTCCACCATAAGGGGATTTTCTTCTCTTTTCCTTCAATACTGGATGTGGCACTAATTTTTGCTCAATACTGCTGGCTAAATATTTTCTTAGTGATCAAAGCAGGCCAGTTTTAATTTCTGCAGAAGCAGTCTTGGTACCCAGCATTCGCAAACTTTTTCGAAAATGCAAATGTTTGTGCATGATTGCGTTTACCGTTCCCACAGAAAGATTTGTCTCTTGTGCAATTTCACACCAAGGTTATGTGTCGATTTTCCAGGATCAGGCCTTCCATGGGCTGAATGTTCACAGGAATGGCCAACGCTGTATCCTGGCCTAGGCCAACAAGGCCCAGGCCTAGGGCAGCACTTTGCAGGGGGGGGCAGCACGGAAAGAGCCCCCGCCGGCTTGTGCTACACTGTTAGTGTAGGGCCAGTCTTATGGGGTGGACTGGGCTGAGAGGCAAATTAGTCTAGCGCCCCCATAAAGCGGCCGCACTGCTTCCTGTATGCGGGCAGCCGGCATTCCGCAACTGCTGGGGGGGTGCCACTGTCAGGAGACTAGTAGACCAGACTGTGTGGACTGCACAGAGATAACCCAAAACACATGTAAGTTAATAGTGATATTTATTAAAATAGGTGATAATTAGAAAATACAAACAGTGAACAACCAACCCAACAAACCCACTACAAACAACAATATCTACAGCAAGGGGCAATGCCGGAATCACAGATGTCAGCCAGGCCAGGGTCATACACAGCAGGTCAGCAAGAACAAGGGATATACCAGAGACATAAACGTTTAGCCAAGCCAAGGTCATACACAGGAAGATCGGTAAATGAGGGACAGGGAACCAACAGGACAGAGAGTGGATGGATCGGGCTGAAGGGTACAGGAACACAGAAGGGATCGGGTCAGGATAAGCTCGGGCACAAGGTCAGATGCAGGCTCAGGATCGGGTAACAGGCGAACAAGGTCAGGGCTCAAGGAGAGAGATACCAAGGCAAGCATATGAGGGCTTGCCGGATATTTATAGGACTGACTGTGATTGACTTCAAGTCACACCTGAGCGCAGGTAGTGTTGTCTGCTCCATACTGCCAGGATCCATCCGCTGGTGGACGTCAGTACTGCGGCCAAAAGATGAAATGACACCAGCAGGGAAATATTCTCCTGACAGTTCAACACTGCCAAGAGACACCTGCTGGTGGACCCCAGTACTGCATGCCAGACGATATATCTTACCAGCGGATGAATCCTTTCCTGACAGTACCCCCCCTAAAGGAGCGGCCTCCGGACGCTCCAACTAGTCTTAATTGTCCATAGTCTATGGCATCAGGCAGAATGGTGGAAGAAGGCTGGTGATCAGGCCCATCCAGGCAGACAGCTGGCACATCAGAGTCATTGAGCTGGGCAGCGGACAGGAACAAACAAAGCTGGGCAGCGGACAGGAACAAACCAAGCTGGGCAGCAGGCTCCGGGTCATCGAGCTGGGCCGCCGGCTCCGGGTCATCGAGCTGGGCCGCCGGGTCATCGAGCAGGCTCCGGGTCATCGAGCTGGGCAGCAGGCTTCGGGTCATCGAGCTGGGCAGCAGGCTCCGGGTCATCGAGCTGGGCAGCAGGCTCCGGGTCATCGAGCTGGACAGCAGGCTCCGGGTCATCGAGATGGACATAAGGCTCTGGAACACTAGGCCGAACAGAGAGCACCGTAAGGGCAGGCCGGATTACAGGCACCGGCTCAGCAAGCTGGGTAACGGACCCCGGCCCAGTGGGCTGGGTAACAGGCCCTGACTCAGCGAGCTGGACACCGGGCACTGGTTCGGCAAGCCGGATAACGGATACTGGCTTGACAGGCAAAGTGACGGACTTCGGTTTAGCAGACTGGGTAACGGGCACCAGTTCAGCAGACCGGGTAACAGGCACTGATTCAACAGACTGGGTAACGGGCACCGATTTAGCAGGCTGAGACACGGGCACCGAAACTCCAGGCTGAGACACAGGCACCGAAACCTCAGGCTGAGTTACCAACATCACGACATCAGGCTGGAAGACAGGTACCAGGATATCAGGCTGGAGGATGGGGACATCAGACCGGAAAGCAGGCTCATCAGGCTGAACAGTGGGCACATCAGGCTGGAAAGTGGGTACCGAGACATCAGACCGGGCAGCAGATGCTGAAACTTCAGGCTGGACAGCAAAGACAGGCGCTGGCACATCAGGCAGAACAGCAGGTACTGGCACAACAGGCTGAACAGGTACATCGGACTGGTCAGTAGTCGCTGGAGCGTCAGACTGGAACATGGACACTGGGATTTTGGGCTGAGCAGCAGGCACTGGGACCTCAAACTGGGCAGCGGACACAGGCATTGGCACAACTGGCTGAGTAGCAGACACTGGCACATCAGGCTGGAAAGCGGACTGGAAAGCCGGCACCGAGACATCAGACCAGGCAGCGGTTACTGGAACTTTAGACTGGGCAGCAGACACAGGCGCTGGCACATCGGGCAGAACAGCAGGTGCTGGCATACCAGGCTGAACAATAGGTACATCGGACTGGACAGTAGTCACTGAAGCGTCAGACTGGAACACTGGTAGCAAAACTTTAGGTTGGAACATGGACACAAGGTCATCAGACCGGCCAGCAGGCACTGGACCGTCAGGCTGGGTAGCAGGCCCTGGACTGTCAGGCTGGGTAGCAGGCACTGGACCGTCAGGCTGGGTAGCAGGCACTGGACCGTCAGGCTGGGTAGCAGGCACTGGACCTTAACTGCTGGGTAGCAGGCACTGGACCGTAACTGCTGGGTAGCAGGCACTGGACCGTAACTGCTGGGTAGCAGGCACTGGACCGTCAGGCTGGGTAGCAGGCACTGGACCGTCAGGCTGGGTAGCAGGCACTGGACCGTCAGGCTGGGTAGCAGGCACTGGACCGTCAGGCTGGGTAGCAGGCACTGGACCATCAGGCTGGGTAGCAGGCACTGGAACGTCAGACTGGGTAGCAGGCACTGGAACGTCAGACTGGGTAGCAGGCACTGGAACGTCAGACTGGGTAGCAGGCACTGGAGCGTCAGACTGGGTAGCAGGCACTGGAACGTCAGACTGGGTAGCAGGCACTGGAACGTCAGACTGGGTAGCAGGCACTGGAACGTCAGACTGGGTAGCTGGCACTGGAACGTCAGACTGGGTATCAGGCACTGGAACGTCAGACTGGGTATCAGGCACTGGAACGTCAGACTGGGTAGCAGGCAGAGGTTTGGCAGAATCAGGTGGGTTAGTTGGTGTGGAAGCAAGTTGGGTTACTGGCAGGATCGTGTGGGTAAGAAAGAATTTTTGTTTCTTTTTTGGTTTAGCCCGTGCAGTTTTGTATGTAGGTGCAGGGCTGTAAGAAAAGAAAGTAGCTGGATCGAAGGAAGACCAAGGAACTGTAGCTAGAGAGGGGTTTTGTGGGACTGTTACAGGTGGAGGAGAAGAGACAGGTGGACTGAAGGCGGGATAGGTGCTACACTTGGAGACTGGGTAGTAGTATTTGGTAGGGGGTTGAGTAAACTGGGCTGTAGCTGAGGTTACCATAGGCGACGGGGAGATAGATTTTTGGGAAGGCAGGTGATTAATGGTAGGGCTGGAATATTGTGGCTTAGCTAAAGACAGGAGATCTGACCATGCCTGCAGCACAGGTTGAACAAATGCTGATTCACACACAGCCTGACTAATCAAGGATTGCACCGACTGGATGCAACTAAACAACACCTGCTGTGAACAGGAGGAATAGTGTTCCATGAAATAGGCTGGATCATCCTCTAACAACCAAACCAGGGATTCAACTTGGCCATAATTGAAGGGGGGAGAAAAATCATCACTTCCCTCAGGAATGCATGACAGGGCTAGTTTAGCACATAACTGGATCAGGGGCTGAGCATCTTCAAATGACATACACCCCTGATCCACTAGGGAATGAGCTAATCGGATAGTTTCCATCAGCTGGTCACTAGTCCACCCTTTTAAGATCTGGCCACAATATTCACCATCCTCTTCCGCTAGCAGAGAATAATAAATTATTTCATTGCAATCCATATTAGCAGACCTAACAAACCAGGATGGTTTCTCAATGCAGCCACGTCTGGTCAGGGATGGCCTTGGTATACTGTCAGGAGACTAGTAGACCAGACTGTGTGGACTGCACAGAGATAACCCAAAACACATGTAAGTTAATAGTGATATTTATTAAAATAGGTGATAATTAGAAAATACAAACAGTGAACAACCAACCCAACAAACCCACTACAAACAACAATATCTACAGCAAGGGGCAATACCGGAATCACAGATGTCAGCCAGGCCAGGGTCATACACAGCAGGTCAGCAAGAACAAGGGATATACATAAACGTTTAGCCAAGCCAAGGTCATACACAGGAAGATCAGTAAATGAGGGACAGGGAACCAACAGGACAGAGAGTGGATGGATCGGGCTGAAGGGTACAGGAACACAGAAGGGATCGGGTCAGGATAAGCTCGGGCACAAGGTCAGATGCAGGCTCAGGATCGGGTAACAGGCGAACAAGGTCAGGGCTCAAGGAGAGAGATACCAAGTCAAGCATATGAGGGCTTGCCGGGTATTTATAGGACTGACTGTGATTGACTTCAAGTCACACCTGAGCACAGGGAGTGTTGTCTGCTCCATACTGCCAGGATTCATCCGCTGGTGGACGTCAGTACTGCGGCCAAAAGATGAAATGACACCAGCAGGAAAATATTCTCCTGACAGTTCAACACTGCCAGGAGACACCTGCTGGTGGACCCCAGTACTGCATGCCAGATGATATATCTTACCAGCGGATGAATCCTTTCCTGACAGCCACTTCTAATTCTGACTGTCTTATCATCCTGGACCACAAACCTTCCTCACTGTGCTATATGTTTTCTGCTGCACCATTGGCATGGTTATATCTTCTTATTCCTCTCCATAAAATTATCAAAAATTTGTGCTTAAAGTAGAACTTTAGGCAACACTTTTTTTTCCCGTTTTGGATAGAATAAGAGAGGGTTATAGCCCCTGTCAGTTTATTTTTTACCATCCTTGTCCCATTGCAGAGATTTCCCATAGCCGAACAGGAAGTGAGAGGAAATCTATGAAAGTTAAGGGAATCCATTGCGCCCTTAATTTGCAAAGAACTAGAACTAGTGTCCCGACTCGAAAATTTCAGGGCGGGTCTTAAAC
The DNA here is from genome assembly GCA_037952835.1 of Lithobates septentrionalis. NCBI lineage: Eukaryota > Metazoa > Chordata > Amphibia > Anura > Ranidae > Lithobates > Lithobates septentrionalis. Next base: position 129,811 of record JBBDGP010002693.1, on the reverse strand, counting down.
AGCAAGGGGGTTTAGCCTTGACAGGAAGGGGTGGGTCATATTTAAATGAGGGGGTGCACGAGTTTAGTCAGGCCTAGGGCAGCACAAAACCTAAATACACTACTGGGAATGATTGCTGTGGGCTGGGAGCCACCATGGCCGGGATCGTCCCTGACGGACATTTGGCCATCTTTGAAACGTTTACACCATTCAAATGTCTTACTGTGGCTGAGCGTCTCATCACTGCACTGTGCTTGAAGTCTTCTGTAGATATTCGTGGGTTTTACACCTTAGTTCAGAAGAAACGTCGTCACCCCACACTGTTCCGTGCACGCACCAACACTGTTGTCTGCAATCTTGATTAACAATCTCTGGACTGACATGTGCGCCGCCTATCAGTAATAGGACACACTGGCCATTACTACTGTGTGTAGTACCGCCATGCTAGCATCCCTTTTCATACCTGTAAAATTAAAAGTCCTGGTTTGATTTACAGTAGCTCACAAAAGTGAGTACACCTCCCACATTTTTGCAAAATATTTTATTATATCTTTTATGTACTGTGAAATACTGAAGCAGAGCATGATCCCCTCCCTTCAGGGATTGGGCCGCAGGGCAGTATTCCAACATGATAACGACCCCAAACACACCTCCAAGATGACCACTGCCTTGCTAAAGAAGCTGAGGGTAAAGGTGATGGACTGGCCAAGCATGTCTCCAGACCTAAACCCTATTGAGCATCTGTGGGACATCCTCAAACAGAAGGTGGAGGAGCACAAGGTCTCTAACATCCACCAGCTCTGTGATGTCATCATGGAGGAGTGGAAGAGGACTCCAGTGGCAACCTGTGAAGCTCTGATGAACTCCATGCCCAAGAGGGTTAAGGCAGTGCTGGAAAATAATGGTGGCCACACAAAATATTGACACTTTTGGCCCAAATTGGACATTTTCACTTACGGGGGTATTGACTTTTGTTGCCAGAGGTTTAGACATTAATGGCTGTGTGTTGAGTTATTTTGAGTGGACAGCAAATTTACACTGTTATACAAGCTGTACACTCACTACTTTACATTGTAGCAAAGTGTCATTTCTTCAGTGTTGTCACATATTTACAAAAAATGTCAGGGGTGTACTTACTTTTGTGAGATACTGTACATGCTCCTCGTACAACTTAGATTTGGCCCATTTCTTCCATTTTTGTACGAGGAAATAAGTTGATGCTTTTGTCAAACGGCTGAGAAGGTTGGAGAAGGAGAGCTGATGGATGCCGCTCATCCATAACAGTTGATGGGATCCTGTTATTATTGAGTGCGCATGACCTCTTTATTTAGGAGGTCTCATCCTCCGGTGAGCAGTCATTTCACATGGTCGGTGAAGGTAGAAGTGCACTTGGGGAAGCGTGCATTTCTTGGATGAAGACATTTTGTGATTGAATGCACCTAGTGGACTTTATTTGATTCGCTTGGGTGAAAACATTATTTGGTGGACTTTGTATAACGGAGTTTTTATGCACTGTATGAATTTCTTTTGAAGTGCTGTACACTTTTTTTAATGTATTTATTGATCCATTGCTGACCAAGCATATACACGGTCTCACAGAGGTAGACCTTCTTCCATGGGGGGGCCACTATGATATGTACCTGTGTTTGTGCTGGGAGTGCACCGCACAGTGTGCTCCCAGCATGGAGACCGAGCTGTCACCAACAACTCGGGTCTTGTACTAACGATCGGGAAGACTAACGCTTGATCGCATGATTGCTGTAATAGCCTTTGATTGGCTATTACAGTAATCAGTCACTGTACAGCCCACCCCTGTACTCTTTCTCCTCTTGAATGGGGAAAAAGATACTGTACATGATATTAGATAAATTATTAGATACATTGTATAGTTCTCTCCTTGCTGGAGGAGAAAAATAGACAGGGTCAGTGTGTTTTAGGTATGTTTGAAAAAAAAGGTCTTTTTATTTAGTGTAGCACCCTCCTAGATAGGTGCTAGGATGTAGATAATTCAGTATAGTGTGCTTAACAGGAGACTGATAGGTACAACATAGCAGCTTGTTTGCTTAAGGCTCCTTTCACACTGAGGCGTTTGTAGGGCACTTTCACACTGCCAGCGCCCGGGCGTCGGCGGTCTAGCGTCGCTCTTTTTAGCGACGCTTTACTGTCCTTTTAGCGGCGCTATTCGGCCGATAGTGGGGCGGTTTTAACCCCCGCTAGCGGCCGAAAAAGGGTTAAAACCGCCCACAAAACGCCACTGCAGCGGCGCTTTGCCGGCCGTATGGCGGCGCTGCCCATTGATTTCAATGGGCAGGGGCGCTTTAGCAGCGGTGTATTCACCGCTCCTACAGTGCTGCAAAGAAGCTGCTTGCAGGACTTTTTGTGATGCCCTGCCAGCGCAGCGCCCCAGTGTGAAAGCACTCTGGCTTTTACACTGGGATTGCAGCTGAGGCTTTTTTCAGGCGCTAAAGCGCCTGAAAAACGCCTCCAGTGTGAGAGGGGTCGTAGCCAGTAAGGCTACTTTCACACTGGTGCGGGCGGGCGCCGGCGCTATATTTAGCGTCGCTTTACCGTCATTTTAGCGGCGCTATTCGGCAGCTAGAGGGGCGCTTTTAACCCCTGCTAGTGGCTGAAAAAGGGTTAAAACCGCCCGCAAAGTGCCGCTGTGGCGGTGCTTTGCCGGCGGATTTGCAGTGCTTCCCTTATTGTTTTCAATGGGAAGGGGCACTTTAGGAGCGGTGAATACACCGCTCCTATATGCGGCTTGCAGGACTTCTTTGACCGTCCTGCAAGCGCACTGCTCCAGTGTGAAAGTCCTCGGGGCTTTCACATTGGAGTGAATTGAGCGGCTCTTTCAGGGAGCTTTGCAGGCGCTATTTTTAGCACTTTAGCGCCTGCAAAGCGCCTCAGTGTGAAAGTAGCCTTAGCGCTTTTGAAGAGCTTTTCAGGCACTTTTGAAGAGCTTTCCATTCATTTCAATGGAAAGGGATGTTTTTTTTACCGCCCTGCCAGCGCACTGCCCCAGTGTAAAAGCATTAATTGATTTTAATGGAAATAGGTTTTCGTGAGCTTTTCAGGCGCTTTTTTTAGCATGAAAGCGCCTGAAAAGTGCCTCAGTGTAAAAGGAGTCAAAGGCCCCTTTCACACTGGGACGTCGGCGCCGTCGGCAGTAAAGCGCCGCTAAGCTTTAACGTCATTTTTGCGGGGGTTTTCGCAAACTAGTGGGGTGGTTTTAACCCCAACTAGCGGCCGAAAAAGGGTTAAAACGACCCGCAAAGTACCGCTGCAGCGGCACTTTGCTGGCGGTTCAGCAGCGGTGCCCATTCAGTTCAATGGAAAGAAGCGGTTTGGGAGCAGTTTAGGAGCAGTGTATACACCGCTCCAAAGATGCTGCTTGCAGGACTTTTTTTTAGCGTCCTGCCAGCGCACCTTTCACGCGGACTTTCTGATCAGGTCCACCTGAAAAACTGATCAGAGCTCTTTACTTTTCTGTAAGTTAAAAAGTTTATAATACATTGTATACACACAGGAGATATTCTATACATATAGGATACATTCTATAATACATAGTATACATACAGGATACATTCTATAATACATTGTATACATACAGGATACATTATATAACACATTGTATACATACAGGATATATTATATAATACATTGTACACATACAGGATCCGTTATATAATACATTGTATACATACAAGATATATTATATAATACATTGTATACATACAGGATGCATTCTATAATACATTGTATACATACAGGATACATTATATAATACATTGTATACATACAGGATACATGATATAATACATTATACACATACAGGATCCGTTATATAATACATTGTACACATACAGGATATATTATATAATACATTGTACACATACAGGATCCGTTATATAATACATTGTATACATACAGGATCCGTTATATAATACATTGTATACATACAGGATCCGTTATATAATACATTGTATACATACAGGATCCGTTATATAATACATTGTACACATACAGGATATATTATATAATACATTGTACACATACAGGATATATTATATAATACATTGTATACATACAGGATACATTCTATAATAAATTGTATGCTTCACTCCGTGCTGGGGAGAAAGCTGCAACAGACAAAAAGTGTGTGTAAAAAAAAAAAAATAAAAAAAAAAATGTAAAAAAATAATAATAAATAGCTGGGTTAAGGTTTGATTTAGGTCAGTTTCAGGGTTAGTGTTAGAGTCAAGGAAAGAGTAAAAGGTCAAGGTAAGGGTCAAAGGTCAGTTTCAGTATATTTTGGGTTTTCTTTTTTCAAAAACAATTATTAATTTAGTATCAGTGCCAGATAGTGTAATGCCGCGTACACACGAGCAGACTTTACGGCAGACTTGGTCCGGCAGACCGGAGTCCGTCAGATAATTCGAATGTGTGTGGGCTCCAGCGGACTTTTTTTATCCCCAAAAGTTCGACAAGCCTAGAAATGAAACATGTTTCAAATCTTTTCGACGGACTCGAGTCCGGTCGAAAAGTCCACTCGTCTGTATGCTAGTCCGATGGACAAAAACCCACGTTAGGGCAGCTATTGGCTACTGGCTATGAACTTCCTTGTTTTAGTCCGGTCGTACGTCATCACGTACGAATCCGTCGGACTTTGGTGGATCGTGTGTAGGCAAGTCCGTTCATTCAGGAAAGTCTGTCGAAAAGTCGGTCGAAAAGTCCGTCAGACCTAGTCCATCGAAAAGTCCGCCTGTGTGTACGGGGCATTAGTGTGTGTTAGGTAGGACACAAAAAACGCAAAATGTTTCTGGGATTTACTGCAGAAAAAAACATCAAATAACATACACATATGTGGTATTGCTGTCATCATCAGGAGCAGGAGAATTTATTTTGGGTTATTCTTTGGTGGTACGTCATGGTAATAGCAATAAATATACAGCAAAATGTAAAAAAAAATACAATTCTCACTATTTTGGGCCAGTGTTCCTTTGATAATAATAATAACAATAATAGAAAAAAAAAATAGAAAAAAAATAGAAGATATCTATTACCATTTACCACCAAATAAAAGCCCAATTTGTCCTGAAAGAAGCAATATAATCCACCCGGATGCACAAAGTAGTTGTGATGATATGTACAGTTTTACTAACACATGTCAAAGTTGCAAAATTGTGTTCAGACATTAACATTTGTTTTCCCCTCCGTCACCGAGGGGGTTAAGAAAAGCAAAGTAAATAAAACACATAAGTTCAGCTTCTTTCACCATCCATTCACATCCAGACAATAGACTTTGTCACAACAGCAGACTAATTATTTTCAGCTTCATAAGTTTATTTAGTAAGCATTTTCTTTTCCCAATGTACTCCATATTTTTCATTAAAACAAATGACCCGATCCTCCCTGTACACAACAAATGACTTTCAGATGCAAATGGTAAAAACATGAAGAGCGGAGGGAAGTCTCGGGTCCTCTGTTTACTTTTCTGTAAGTTAATAAGTAAAATACGGAGGAAAATCGTCTTTATTAATCATGTGTCAGAATAGAGGGGCCCACAGCGGCTTCATTAATCCTCAAACATAATTAATGGCCAATATTAATAAATCAAAATTTTCATCCCTCTGCAGAGAATGTGGCTTTTCAGAGTCATATTAATTCTTGAACTGAGCCGCCTGGTATACATTATTGTGTCCATTGAGATTTTGGACAAATAGTTCTTAAAAATTACTTTTCAGAGATGTTTTGCTGCTTGTCTATCTCAGCTGACAACGCCTGAAACTTATTTGGATCTTCATTAGCGAAGTCTCTCCAATTTACAGTGTCATTAATCCCATATCATTAAAAACTATCAATAAAGGGTGTGCTATAGTATCTCACAAAAGTGAGTACACCCCTCACATTTTTGTAAATCTTTTCTTCTATCTTTTCATGTGACAACACTGAAGAAATGACTCTTTGCTACAATGTAAATTAGTGAGTGTACAACTTGTATAACAGTGTAAATTTGCTGTCCCCTCAAAATAACTTGACACACAGCCATTAATGTCTAAACCGCTGGCAACAAAAGTGAGTACACCCCTAAGTGAAAATGTCCAAATTGGGCCCAATTATCCATTTTCCCTCCCTGGTGTCATGTGACTCATTAGTGCTACAAGGTCTCAGGTGTGAATGGGGAGCAGGTGTGTTAAATTTGGTGTTATCGCTCTCACTCTCTCATACTGGTCACTGGAAGTTCAACATGGCACCTCATGGCAAAGAACTCCCTGAGGATCTGAAAAAAAAAATGTTGCTCTACATAAAGATGGTCTAGGCTATTAGAAGATTGCCAAGACCCTGAAACTGAGCTGCAGCACGGTGGCCGAGATCATACAGCGGTTTAACAGGACAGGTTCCACTCAGAACAGGCCTCGTTATGGTCCACCAAAGAAGTTGAGTGCACGTGCTCAGCGTCATATCCAGAGGTTGTCTTTGGGAAATAGACATTTGAGTGCTGCCAGCATTACTGCAGAAATTAAAGGGGTGGGGGATCAGCCTGTCAGTGCTCAGACCATATGCCAGACACTGCATCAAATTGGTCTGCATGGCTGTCATCCCAGAAGGAAGCCTCTTCTAAAGATGATGCGCAAGAAAGTCCGCAAACAGTTTGCTGAAGACAAGCAGACTAAGGACATGGATTACTAGAACCGTGTCCTATGGTCTAATGAGACCAAGATAAACTTATTTGGTTCAGATGGTGACAAGCGTGTGTGGTGGCAACCAGGTGAGGAGGACAAAGACAAGTGTGTGTTGTCCACAGTCAAGCATGGTGGTGGGAGTGTCATGGTCTGGGGCTGCATGAGTGCTGTCGGCACTGGGGGGCTACAGATCATTGAGGGAACCATGAATGCCAACATGTACTGTGACATACTGAAGCAGAGCTTGATCCCCTCCCTTCGGAGACTGGGCCGCAGGGCAGTATTCCAACATAATAACGACCCCAAACACACCTCCAAGATGACCACTGCCTTGCTAAAGAAGCTGAGGGTAAAGGTGATGGACTGGCCAAGCATGTCTCCAGACCTAAACCCTATTGAGCATCTGTGGGGCATCCTCAAACGGAAGGTAGAGGAGCACAAGGTCTCTAACATCCACCAGCTCTGTGATGTCGTCATGGAGGAGTGGAAGAGGACTCCAGTGGCAACCTGTGAAGCTCTGGTGAACTCCATGCCCAAGGGGGTTAAGGCAGTGCTGGAAAATAATGGTGACCACACAAAATATTGACACTTTGGGCCCAATTTGGACATTTTCACTTAGGGGTGTACTCACTTTTGTTGCCAGCGGTTTAGACATTAATGGCTGTGTGTTGAGTTATTTTGAGGGGACAGCAAATTTACACTGTTATACAAGCTGTACACTCACTACTTTACATTGTAGCAAAGTGTCAGTCACATGAAAAGATAGAATAAAATATTTACAAAAATGTGAGGGGTGTACTCACTTTTGCGAGGTACTGTACATGTTGTTCATATTCACTCAGTCACTATGGGATTCGTTTTCTGTATTCTGCAAAAATCCTGGATGATTCTGCTGCTCTCTGCCTCCTTGTTTGTGTCCCCGATGCAGCCTCAGATTGTGTAGACCAACCGTTGTCACATCTACTGAGCATGCTCCAGTTTCAGTTCCCTACTAAGCTGATTTTTTTCCTTCATTTTCTTATCTGTGCATCCCGCATTACTGTAGAGTCACACAGGTGGGCGTATAGACTCTGGATAAATGATCTTCCTTTCCCTCACTCCTCCTCCACACCCATTAAACAGCTAAAGGGGGCGGGATGTTACGAGTTGATTGATGGAGGTGTCACCTCTCTGTAATTCTAAGCACATGCAGACCATAGACACAGGCTGGAGGGGAGTGAAGCCTGTGATTGGCAGAACCTCTCCCTAGATAGCCCACAACATGTTTTTGCATGAAAAATAATAAAGATTTGAGTTCACGAAACATATTTTTATGACGATTCTAAAACATTTATTCGATATTAACTCCTTCCCACTCGCGCTATAGCCGAATGACAGCTACAGCGCAGGCTTACTTTGCCGGGAGGGAGTCTATTGAAGTCCTCCCATGATCGTACTGCCTGCGCGCCCCCTGCGGCCCCCTTTAATCAGGGAAAAGGGCCAATTACAGCTGCCCTTTACCATGTGATCAGCTGTGTCCAATGACAGCTGATCACGGATGTAAATAGAATTGTTTTCAGTCATATGCCCCGTACACACGGTTGGATTTTCCGACGGAAAATGTGTGATAGGACCTTGTTGTCGGAAATTCCGACCGTGTGTGGGCTCCATCACACATTTTCCATCGGATTTTCCGACACACAAAGTTTGAGAGCAGGATATAAAATTTTCCGACAACAAAATCAGTTTTCAAGATTTCCGATCGTGTGTACACAAATCCGACGCACAAAGTGCCACGCATGCTCAGAATAAATAAAGAGATGAAAGCTATTGGCCACTGCCCCGTTTATAGTCCCGACGTACGTGTTTTATGTCAGCGCGTTCAGAACGATCGGATTTTCCGACAACTTTGTGTGACCGTGTGTATGCAAGACAAGTTTGAGCCAACATCCGTCGGAAAAAATCCATGGGTTTTGTTGTCGGAAAGTCCGATCATGTGTACGGGGCAATATAGTGCATATAGTCTCTTTTTCCTCAGGGAAAATGTGCAGGTACTCCCCTCTTCCAAGTCACCCCTTGTCTACACCCCCTACCCACCTCCAAGCACTGTCCCTTAGTTCCAACCCCTACCCACCTCTGAGCACTGTCCCTTGTTTCCCCCCTCCTACCCACCTCTGAGCACTGTCCCTTGGTTCCAACCCCTACACACACCCGAGCACTGTCCCTTGTTTCCCCCCTCCTACCCACCTCTGAGCACTGTCCCTTGGTTCCACCCCCTACACACACCCGAGCACTGTCCCTTGGTTTCACCCCCAACACACCCCTGAACATTGCCCATTGGTTCCGCCTCCTACTCCTGAACACTATCCCTTGGTTCCATCTCCTACACAACCCTGAGCACTGTCCCTTGGTTCCACCCCATACACACACCTCTGAGCACTATGCCTTGGTCCCACCCCCTACACATCCATGAGCACTGTCCTTTGGTTCTACCCCCTACACACCTCTAAATACTGCCCCTTGGTTCCACCCCTAGACACCTGTGAGCACTGTGCCTTGGTTCTACCCCCTTCACACACCTGAGCACTGTCCCTTGGTTCCACCTCCAACCCATCACTGAGCACTGTCCCTTTGTTCCACCCCCTATACATTCCTGAACACTATCCCTTGATTTCATCCAATATACACCCCTGAGCACTGTCCCTTGGTTCCATTCACTATGCACCTCTGAGCACTGTCCCTTGGTGCCACCACCTACACACCCATGAGCACTGTCCTTTGGTTCCACCCTCTACACACCTCTAAATACTGTCCCTTGGTTCCACCCCCTACACACTCCTGAGCACTGTCCCTTGGTTCCACTTCCAACACATCTCTGAACATTGCCCCTTGGTTACACCCCCTATACACCCCTGAACACTATACCTTGGTTCACAGAAACAAAAAGAGACCCTCTGGTGGGACTTTAAAGGGCAATGACTCCAAAAAAAGGCGTATGCAAAAATATGTCTAAAATATATGTTTAATAGTGCCAAATCTAAAAGTATAGACACAGCATTAGCACATTAGCGCATTAGCTATATCAAACAGATTACAAAGTTATTTAAAAATCGTGAAACATAGTTTTCATCATGAGATCAAAAAACACTAATTTACATCACTCATTGTACATTTTAAACAGAGTGATACTCAACGCGTTTCAAGGTCATGCATTACTCTTCATCAGAAGCAAGTGGTGTGAATATCTATGATATCATGTAGAAGCCGGTGTCTTGGTATGTCACATCAATGAGGTATGGCTGTGCCTACAGCGCTCAGAGAGAATGGGGACAAGGGGACGACCAAAAGGGGGGGGGGGGGCAAAGAAGGGGAGAACCCAACCCAAGCCAGACAATCCACACCAAAAATAAAGATGGCAGAGATCTCAATATATAGGTGCACAGCGTGAAAATTGGGATAATTCCAAATTGGAGGATCCAGTCGTAGGAGGAATCTTACTATTGGTATGTCTTATATAAAAATTGATGTTGCAGGGGAACGGTGTCTGCTGAAAAGGACCTGGAAGGTCACCTTTATTATATATATCAATATATCAATAAATAGTGAAGTATACCACATAGATGGCCTTCCACATAAATGTCCCAAGTCTGGAAGGATTTTTCTCCAGAGAGCCAGCACTATTCCTTGGTTCCACCTCCTACCCACCTCCCAGTACTGCCCCTTTTAGAGAAAACAGAACCAAGTATCAAAAAAAATTGGAAAGAGTGGTGGATATGTCCATATTTAGATAAGGCACCTCATCCCAATGATTGTTGAAAAGGAGAAGCAGTGAGGGTGGGGATTATTACGGTGCCAACACAACTCAATCAAAAATTATTTAAAATGATCAATTTTTTACATTATATCAAAAACAGATAATACATACAGAAATTCCTATTAAATTATAAACATATAAAGAGGGAGCACATAGAGTTTGCTAATGGCCAGAATGGTATAGGCCTAATATGATTGCGGGTCAGGTCTTCCCTACATGTTTCGCCATGACTTTGGCTTCTTCAGGGGAATAGGACATGACCGATGTAATAAGTATAACTCTACAGAGAGAAAAAGTAATGAACATAGCATTAGTAAAAAGTTACAATATAACAAAATAGAAACATGATGCGTGATATTGAAAGTCTAGTACCTTGTCGCCTTAACTTTTAATATCAGGCATCATGTTTCTATTTTGTTATATTGTAACTTTTTACTTATGCTATGTTCATTACTTTTTCTCTCTGTAGAGTTATACTTATTACATCGGTCACATCCTATTCACCTGAAGAAGCCAAAGTCTTGGCGAAACATGTAAGGAAGACCTGACCCGCAATCATATTAGGCCTATACCATTCTGGCCATTAGCAGAACCAAGTATCATTTAGTGGTGCTAAGTAATTTGTTTGGTGTTTGTCAGTAATAACAAGAAAGGCAGTAAAATAGATCTCCTGCAGCCAGAAACAATAGCACCCCCCGAGCAACTATAGATCCCCCAGCAACAATAACCCCCAAAGCAATAATAGATCTCCCAGCATAAATAGACCTCCTGAAACAAAATATCCGCTAGCAACAACAGATCAACTCCAGGAACAATAAACCCCCACCAGAAACAATAGACCTCCTGCAACAAAATATCCGCTAGCAACAACAGATCAACTCCAGGAAAATAGACCCCCACCAGCACCAATAGATCTCCTGCAAAGAAATATCCCCTTGCAACAACAGATCAACTCCAGGAACAATAGACCCCCACCAGCAACAATAGACCTCCTGCTACGAAATATCCGCTAGCAATAACAGATCAACTCCAGGAACAATAGACCCCCACCAGAAACAATAGACCTCCTGCAACGAAATATCCGCTAGCAACAACAGATTAACTCCAGGAACAATAGACCCCCACCAGAAACAATAGACCTCCTGCAACGAAATATCCGCTAGCAACAACAGATCAACTCCAGGAACAATAGACCCCCACCAGAAACAATAGACCTCCTGCAACGAAATATCCGCTAGCAACAACAGATCAACTCCAGGAACAATAGACCCCCACCAGAAACAATAGACCTCCTGCAACGAAATATCCGCTAGCAACAACAGATCAACTCCAGGAACAATAGACCCCCACCAGAAACAATAGACCTCCTGCAACAAAATATCCGCTAGCAACAACAGATCAACTCCAGGAACAATAGACCCCCATCAGCAACAATAGACCTCCTGCAACAAAATATCCACGTGATAACAAAAGCTTGCCACCACTCTCATTTATAGCTGGCTATCGCAGTAAGCAGCATTGGGAGGCTAAAAAAGGTACCAACAAGTGTCTGGGGAATGCCCAGGAAAAAGCCAAAGTCTACTTACCACCAGCTTGCAGACAACCAAATTGACCTATCTAACAGTAAGCGTTAAAAAAGGGGTTTAGTCCGCACGCATTTGCAAACGCATGCGTGAGCCACAGAGCCACGTCACGGCACCCTTGTATCTGTGGTCCTAACACTAAAGTATAAGTGTCCCCACAGTGGAGGCACATGCATTTAATGGATAAATGAGAGCAGGTGGCTGGAGGGGAGCCCACCCCTCCTTAAAGGTACAGGAGCACACCAAACGCCCAGCAATAGCACAATGGCTGCAAAGGTGTTGGTGCACTGCTGGACTGCTGGTGCAAGCTGGTGGTAAGTAGACTTTGTTGGAACAAAATATCCACTAGCAACAACAGATCAACTCCAGGAACAATATAGACCCCCATCAGCAACAATAGACCTCCTGGAAAAAAATATCCACTAGTAACAACAGATCAACTCCAGGAACAATAGACCCCCACCAGCAACAATACATCTCCCAGCAGACAGCATTAATAGACCCTCCAGTAGCCAGCAACAATAGACCCCTCCCTCAACAGTAGACCCCCCCCAGTAACATAAGACACCCCCCCAGTAACATAAGACCCCCCCCCCGGGACAATAGACCCCTACCTCAAAAGATCCCCCAGAAGCCAGCATCAATGGAACCTCCAGCACACCCTAGCGACCCTTGCCATTACACCCCCCCCCCCCCCATGTTCCCACTAAAAAAAAAAGCCCTGATATAGTCAATATGTTGTTGTTTTTTTGGAGTGGGAGTTGATGATTTTTCTTTTTTGTATGATACATTTTTTTTTGGGGTGATTTTTTTTTTCTTTTACTTTTCTAAAAATGAGTATAATACTTTGCCTGTAGCAGTCTTCACCTGACAAGAAAGTGTTCTCCATGTAAGAGCTGCAGCCTATCGAAAAATAAAAGACATAGAAGGAGATCAAACCCTCCGCCCCGGCATGATAAATGGGCCAGCAGGAAAATGACATTTATTATAATATTTAGGTTCAGTCATCACTGAGCGGGAATCAGACATATGCCAAGTACCTCAAGGACAAAACTCTCTTATTTTTTTTTGGGCTTTGAAAACGTATTGAGAATGCATTTAATGGCTGAAAGATTTATTGAAAATCACATTGGTAATGGAGGACATTCATCACTTCAATTCAGCTCTTCACACTTTATTGCTCTCCGAAACACTTTGATTACATGCATGTCTCACCGCAAAAAGAGGCGCCGCCGAGCCGCCGGAGAATGGCGCTGAGATACCAATCACCGGCTGGTGCGGAGAGAGAATCCGGAGATACCGTACAGACAGCCGACAGATAAAAGTTCCACCAAATGGGGAAAATATGGATTAAAAAGAAATATGCGTTTGTCAACAAATTATTACTGAAGGAGAATAAAAAAAGATCTGAAGCTGAGAAAAACATTCACAAGGAAACCTGCCTATTGTAATATCAGTCCTCCCACCCTTACACTATATTACCAAAAGTATTGGGACGCCTGCCTTTGCACGCACATGAACTTTAACCACTTCAGCCTCGGAAGAATTTAACCCCTTCCTGACCAGAGCGTTTTTTTGCGATTCGGCACTGCGTCGTTTTAACTGAAAATTGCGCGGTCGTGCATCGTGGCTCCCAAACAAAATTGACGTCCTTTTTTTCCCACAAATAGAGCTTTCTTTTGGTGTTATTTGATCACCTCTGCGATTTTTATTTTTTGCGCTAGAAACAAAATAAGAGCGACAATTTTGAAAAAAACACATTATTTTTTACATTTTGCTATAATAAATATCCCCCAAAAATATATAAAAAAACATTTTTTTTCCTCAGTTTAGGCCAATATGTATTCTTCTACATATTTTTGGTAAAAAAAATCGCAACAAAGCGATTAATAATGGGTTTGCGCAAACGTTATAGTGTTTACTAAATAGGGGATAGTTTTATGGCATTTTTATTAATAATTTTTTTTTACTAGTAATCAGCGATTTTTATTGTGACTGCGACATTATGGCGGACATGTTGGACATTTTTGACACATTTTTGGGACCATTGTCATTTATACAGCGATCAGCGCAATTAAAAATGCACTGATTACTGTGTAAATGGCACTGGCAGTGAAGGGGTTAACCACTAGGGGGCGGAGAGGGGTTAAGTGTGTCCTAGGGAGTGATTACTAACTGTAGGGGGATGGGCTGTATGTGTGACGTCACTGATCTCTGCTCTAAAGACAGGGAGCAGAGATCGAGTGACACTTGTCTCTAGGCAGAACGGGGAGATGCTGTTTACAACGGCATCTCCCCGCTCGTCCTCTCCGTGAGGCGATCGCGGGTATCCCCGCGGCAATCGAGTCCACGGGACCCGCGACCCGACTCACGGAGCTCCTCCACCCCAAACTCACTCATCCATGTCTTTATGGACCTTGCTTTATGCACTGGTCCAAATCATTTGGTGGAGGGGGGATTATGGTGTGGGGTTGTTTTTTTTTCAGGGGTTGAGCTTGGCCCCTTAGTTCCAGTGAAGGGACCTCTTATACCGTGTACACACAAGCGGATTTTCCGTCGGAAAAAAACTTGGATGGTTTTTTCCGACGGAATTCCGCTCAAGCTTGCCTTGCATACACACGGTCACACAAAAGTTCTCTGAATTTTCGACCGTCAAGAACGCGGTGACGTACAACACTACGACAAGCCGAGAAAAATGAAGTGCAATGCTTCCCAGCATGCGTCGATTTGTTTCCGAGCATGCCTAGGAATTTTGCACGTCGGAATTTGTACAGGCGTTCGAGTTTTCGGATAGGAACTTTTTCCGACCGAAAAATTGAGAACATGCTCTCAGTCTTTTGGGAATTCCACCAGCAAAAGTCTGATGGAGCGTACACACGGTCGCATTTTCCGACCAAAAGCTCTCATCGGTCTTTTGCTGGCCGAATTTCCGATCGTGTGTACGGGGCATTAAGGTGTCAGCATACCAAGACATTTTGGACAATTTCATGCTTCCAACTTTGTGGGAACAGTTCGGGGATGGCCCCTTCCTGTTCCAACATGACTGAGGTTTAGGACTCTGTGCAGGCCAGTCAAGTTCCTCCACCCCAAACTCCCTCATCCATGTCTTTATGGACCTTGCTTTGTGCACTGGTGGGCAGTCATGTGGGAACAGGAAGGGGCCGTCCCCAAACTCTTCCCACAAAGTTGGAAGCATGAAATTGTCCAAAATGTCTTGGTATGCTGGCGCCTTAAAGCGGATGTATACCCTTTTTTTTTAACTTTTACCTACAGGTAAGCCTATAATAAGGCTTACCTGTGGGTAAAATTAATATCTCCTAAACCTATACAGTTTAGGAGATATTTACTTTGCATGCAGCCGCTGACGTGAGCGGCGCATGCGCTGTGAAGGCCCGGCTGAAGGTCCGGCAGACGCTTGCCGGGAAAAAGACTAATCGCGGTATCGGGCACTCACAGCGCCGGAGCCACAATACCTATAAGAAACGCAGAAGGAACATGTCTGCTCCCTCGGTGTGGACCAGGATCAGATATCGAGGCCTCGTTCTAAGGTGAGTATTTCCTAATGTGCTAGTATGCGCTGCATACTATCTCATTATGCCTTTGCCTTGCAGGTTTTTTGTTTAAAAAAAAAAAAAAGTGCGGGTATACAACCGCTTTTAAGAGTTTCCTTCACTGGAACTAAGGGGCCAAGCTCAACCCCTAAAAAACAACCCCCACACCATAATCCCCCTTCCACCAAATGATTTGGACCAGTGCACAAAGCAAGGTCCATAAAGTCATGGATGAGCGAGTTTGGGGTGGAGGAACTTGACTGTCCTGACCTCAACCCAATAGAACACCTTTGAGGTGAATTAGAGCGGAGACTGCGAGCCAGGCCTTCTCGTCCAACATCAGTGCCTGACCTCACAAATGCTCTTCTGGAAGAATGGTCAAACATTCCCATAGACACACTCCTAAACCTTGTGGACGGCCTTCCCAGAAGAGTTGAAGCTGTTATAGCTGCAAAGGGCGGAGCCAACTCAATATTGAACCCTACGGACTAAGACTGGGATGCCATTAAAGTTCATGTGCGTGTAAAGGCAGGCGTCCCAATACTTTGGACAACATAGTCTATGTTATAGTCTTTAGGGAAGATTCTTGCTAAGATGAATGGTCTGGTGACAGGGTCTCTTTAATTCTGTTACATGTCAGAATGAAAACACAACTGTCTTTCTAATACCGCTCTAATTACATAAATATTGATCGCATTTCTCGGCCGCACTCTTGTGTTTATCGAATTCTGGATTTTGTGGGTTTGGAAACTCCCGTTATTCTTCCGAGATCTTCACTCCGAGGACGGTGTGAAAATGTAATACGATTTTTTTTTTAGCATAGGTCAGAGTTCTGATCAATAGGAATAACTTTCCTCCAGTGCCGGTTGGATGCCGAAGGTCCACAATGTAATCCCAGGTGACCTTCTGTACGTCTCTTCAAATGGGAGCGATATTTCATTACGGAATGATGACATAACCTTTAGATTGTTATAACCGGCAGAATCCTCATAATGTTCCTCCAAAGAATATATTCAATTTCTATTTAGATGTTATCTGCGCCTGAAAAATGATCTGCTATCAGCCAGCGAGTTCCTGAGATGTGAGGCTTGGACTACCTTCTGTAAGACTCTGAGCCAAGGAAGGACAGCCAAAGAGGGGAGCGAAGTACAACGGTGTCCAATCTTCTGAGAAGCAACGTTTAAGGCAAGAGGACAAAACCCCTAATAGCCTCCCGAACAATGACACACATACTACTAGAAAGTCTATTATCCAATAGGGAGCCTCTGCAATCCAGCATCATATACTTTCCAGGTTAAAGTAGAACACCAAAAAAGTACAAATAAAAAAAAAAGCAGCCTTTTGCTGCATACTGCCCAGAGCTCCCCCTGCAGTATTACGTTTGCACCACTAGATGGCATTAGTCTTCTAGGCTGAATGACACCCGGCATCATTCAATCAACTTCCTCTGGGCCCGGGCTGTCATTGACACACCCACTGGGCGTGTCATCACTGCAGCCTGGGCATCAGAATACTACTTCACTGTACGGGGCTCACACTTCATTATTGGGGGGATCGTGCCGTGCAGGAGATGGAGAGATGTGCACAACGGAGACATTTTGTTTCGTCGTATTTTTGTTATGTTGGAATGATTCATTTTCGGAATTCCTTTTCCTATACTCGGATTTGGTTAGTATATTCATTATTTTTAAGTCAAATTTCAGAAGACGGCTTCTATTTTATTCTATTCTAATCTATTCGAATTGGTTTGAATTTTGGAAGACCGCTATTTGTTCTATTCTATGCAATTTTTTTTCGATTCTAATTTATTCTATTCAAATCGATTCGAATTTTGGAAGCCAGCTTTATTCTTTCTATTCTATTCTATTCAAATTGATTCAAATTTTGGAAGGCGGCTATATTCAATCTGCTTTATTCTATTCTAATCTATTCTATTCGATTCAAATTGATTTGAATTTCAGAAGACGGCTTTATTCATTCTATTCTATTTAAATCGATTTGAATTTCGGGAAGCCAGCTTTATTCTTTCTATTCTATTTAAATTGATTCAAATTTCAGAAGGCGGCTATATTCAATCTACTTTATTCTATTCTAATCTATTCTATTCTATTCAAATTGATTTGCATTTCGGAAGGCAGCTATATTTGTTCTATTTTATTTTATTCTATTATAATCTAATCTATTCTATTCAAATCGATTTGAATTTCGGAAGATAGCTATATTCATTCTATTCTATTTAAATCGATTCACAGTTTGGAAGACGGCTATATTCAATCTACTTTATTCTAATCTAATCTATTCTATTCAAATTGATTTGAACTTCCGAAGGTAGCTATATTTGTTTTATTTAATTTTATTCTATTATAATCAAATCTATTCTATTTGATTCAAATTGAATTTCAGCTATATTTGTTCTATTTTATTTTATTCTATTATATTCTAATCTATTCAATTCAAATCAATTTGAATTTCTGAAGACAGCTTTATTCATTCTATTCTATAATCTAATCTATTCTATAATCCATTCAAATTTTTAAAGACGGCTATATTCAATCTACTTTATTCTATTCTAATCTAGCCTATTCTATTCAAATTGATTTGAATTTCGGAAGACAGCTTTATTCTTTCTATTCTGTTCTATTCTATTCAAATTTATTCTATTTCAATCTATTCTATTTGATTCAAATTGATTCGAATTTCAGCTATATTTGTTCTATTTTATTTTATTCTATTATATTATAACAATTGATTCAAATTTTGGAAGACGGCTATATTCAATCTACTTTTATTCTATTCTAATCTAGTCTATTCTATTCGAATTGAATTTCGGAAGGCAGCTATATTTGTTTTATTTTATTTTATTCTATTATAATCAAATCTATTCTATTCTATTCAAATTGATTTGAATTTCGGAAAACAGCTTTATTCATTCTATTCTATAATCTAATCTATTCTATAATCTATTCAAATTTTGGAAGACGGCTATATTCAATCTACTTTATTCTATTCTAATCTAGCCTATTCTATTCAAATTGATTCGAATTTCGGAAGACAGCTTTATTCTTTCTATTCTATTCAAATTTATTCTACTCCAATCTATTCTATTTGATTGAAATTGATTCGAATTTTAGCTATATTTGTTCTATTTTATTTTATTCTATTATATTCTAACAATTCATTTAAATTTTGGCAGACGGCTATATTCAATCTACTTTATTCTATTCTAATCTATTCTATTCAAATTGATTCGAATTTTCGGAAGGCAGCTATATTTGTTCTATTTTTTTTTATTCTATTCTATTCTAATCTCTTCCATTCTATTCAAATCGATTTGAATTTCAGAAGGCAGCTATATTTATTCTATTTTATTCTATTCCAATCTATTCAAATCGATTTGAATTTTGGAAGACAGCTTTATTCATTCTATTCTATTTAAATTGATTCAAATTTTGGAAGACGGCTATATTCAATCTACTTTATTCTATTCTAATCTACTCTATTCTATTCAAATTGATTTGAATTTTGGAAGGCAGCTATATTCAATCTACTTTATTCTATTCTAATCTATTCTATTCTATTCAAATTGATTTGAATTTCGGAAGGCAGCTATATTTGTTTTATTTTATTATATTCTATTATAATCAAATCTATTCTATTCTATTCAAATTGATTTGAATTTCGGAAGGCAGCTATATTTGTTTTATTTTATTATATTCTATTATAATCAAATCTATTCTATTCTATTCAAATTGATTTGAAATTCGGAAGACAGCTATATTCATTCTATTTTATTCTATTCCAATCTATTCTATTTGATTCAAATTGAATTTCAGCTATATTTGTTCTATTTTATTTTATTCTATTCTATTCTAATCTATTCAATTCAAATCGATTTGAATTTCGGAAGACAGCTTTATTCATTCTATTCTATAATCTAATCTATTCTATAATCCATTCAAATTTTGGAAGACGGCTATATTCAATCTACTTTATTCTATTCTAATCTAGCCTATTCTATTCAAATTGATTCGAATTTCGGAAGACAGCTTTATTCTTTCTATTCTGTTCTATTCAAATTTATTCTATTCCAATCTATTCTATTTGATTCAAATTAATTCGAATTTCAGCTATATTTGTTCTATTTTATTTTATTCTATTATATTCTAACAATTCATTCAAATTTTGGAAGACGGCTATATTCAATCTACTTTGTTCTATTCTAATCTATTCTATTCAAATTGATTTGAATTTTGGAAGGCAGCTATATTTATTTTATTTTATTCTATCCAAATCTCTTCTATTCTATTCAAATCGATTAGAATTTTGGAAGACAGCTTTATTCATTCTATTCTATTTAAATCGATTAAATTTTTGGAAGACGGCTATATTCAATCTACTTTATTCTATTCTAATGTATTCTATTCAAATTGATTTGAATTTCGGAAGGCAGCTATATTTGTTTTATTTTATTTTATTCTATTATAATCAAATCTATTCTATTCAAATTGATTTGAATTTCAGAAGACAGCTATATTCATTCTATTCTATAATCTAATCTATTCTATAATCTATTCAAATTTTGGAAGACGGCTATATTCAATCTACTTTATTCTATTCTAATCTAGTCTATTCCATTCAAATTGATTCAAATTTCGGAAGCCAGCTTTATTATTTCTATTCTATTCTATTCAAATTTATTCTATTCCAATCTATTCTATTCGATTCAAATTGATTCGAATTTCAGCTATATTTGTTCTATTTTATTCTATTATATTCTAACAATTCATTCAAATTTTGGAAGACGGCTATATTCAATCTACTTTATTCTATTCTAATCTATTCTATTCAAATTGATTCGAATTTCGGAAGGCAGCTATATTTGTTCTATTTTTTTTTTTTTATTCTATTATATTCTAATCTATTCAAATCGATTTGAATTTGGGAAGGCGGCTATATTTATTCTATTTTATTCTATTCCAATCTCTTCTATTCTATTTAAATTGATTTGAATTTTGGAAGGCAGCTTTATTTATTCTATTTTATTCTATTCCAATCTCTTCTATTCTATTCAAATCGATTTGAATTTTGGAAGGCAGCTTTATTCATTTTATTCTATTTAAATCGATTCAAATTTTGGAAGACGGCTATATTCAATCCATTCTATTCTAATCTATTCTATTTAAATTGATTAGAATTTTGGAAGGCAGCTATATTTGTTCTATTTTATTTTATTCTATTCTAATCTATTCTATTCTAGCGCAAAAAATAAAAACCGCAGAGGTGATCAAATACCACCAAAAGAAAGCTCTCTTTGTAGGGAAAAAAAAGGACGTCCATTTTATTTGGGTACAACGTCGCACGACCGCGCAATTGTCAGTAAATTAACACAGTGCCGCATAGAAAAAAATAGTCAGGAGGGGGGGGGCCTTCCGGGGCTGAAGTGGTTAAAGAGACTTCTACATTGCTGGGATGCCTAAAACATAATTCATTTCCCTCTCAATCTGTATCAAAGCCGCACATCAGATGTATCTCTTTCCTGGACCTCCAGGAGTAACAGATGCAAGAAGACAGATTGTAACACCGGCGCTAAACATTCTATTAGATACTTTTTATTCCGGTGAGGTACAAAATAGTTTTGTTTCGGCAGAAGGAAGACCCCCCCTGGAGACGGCAGCGGTGAAATGATACAACCCCGGTGACACCGGTGACTTCATCAGTCCGGCTAGTCACAGTGTGTGTATGGCTCTATTACCGGGAGACAATATGTTATAACAAAATAAAACATCCGCGACTCAGAAAACACGGCTTTGACGTTGTCTTGTGCGCCCGCCGCGACTCCGCAGCAGCTGGAATATTTACGGAAGCGATAGCAATAGAATGCGTGACACCCACAGAGGTGGATTTTAAAGGTAACTCCAATTTTGTGATGAAAAAAAAAAAATATAGCAAATAAAAGAAAAGAAAAAAAAGTAATATAGCGTATGAAATTGCTACACAAGTCATATTGTAGTTGCATGTCATTATCCCCTTCAATGCCGGGCACTTCCACCCCTTTTCAGCTTTCAGCGCTGTCACACTTTGAATGACAATTGCGCAGTAGTGCGAAGCTGTACCCAAACTACATTTGTATAATTTGTTTTGAGACAGATAGAGCTTTCTTTTGGTGGTATTTAATCACCTCTGGGGTTTTTATTTATTTATTTTTATAAACAAATGAAAAAAGACCAAAAAAATAAATGATATGTTTTTCTTAGTTTCTGTTATTAAATGTTGTAAATAAGTAATTTTTCTCCTTCACTGATGGGCACTGATGAGGCTGCACTAATAGGTGGCACTGAGGGGCTGTACTGATGGGTACTGATAGACAGCACTGACTAACACCGATAATCAACAATGATAGGAGGCAAAGATAGACATCACTGGTAAGCACTGACAGGCAGCAATGATAGGCACTGATTGACAGCACTGGTGGGCACTGTTAGGGCTGCACTGATAGGCAGCACTGATAGGCTGCACTAATGGGCACTGATATGCGACACTGATGGGCACTGATAGGTGGTACTGACTGGCACTATTAGGCGACAATTATAGGAGGCAATGACAGATATAACTGGTAGGCACTGATGGGCAGCACTGATGGGCACTGACAGGCAGCAATGATTGGAACTGGTTGGCAGCACTGATGAGGCTGCACTGATAGATGGCACTGGAGGGTACTGATAGGCGGCACTGATAGGCTGAACTGATGGGCACTGATAGGCGGCACTTATAGGAGGCAATGATAGGCGGCACTGACTGGCACTGATAGGCGACAATGATAGGCAGCAATGAAAGGCATCACTGATAGGCACTGATAGGCAGCACTGATGGTCACTGACAGGCAGCAATGATTGGCACTGGTTGGCAGCACTAATTGGCAGCACTGGTGGGCACTGATGAGGCTGCACTGATAGATGACACTGGTGGGCACTGATAGGCTGCAGTGATAGGCTGCACTGATGGGCACTGATAGGCAGCACTCATAGGAGGCAATGATAGGCAGCACTGACTGGCACTGATAGGTAACAATGATAGGCAGCACTGATAGGCAGCACTGATGGGCACTGACAGGCACCAATGATTGGCATTGGTTGGCAGCACTGTTGGGCACTGACTTTTTAGCACTGGTGGGCACTGTTGGGGCTGCACTGATAATCAGGACATTGATGATCAGTGACCTGATTACCAGTATAGATGCCCCCTGTATGGATTTGCCGGTTATCAGCTCTCCACTCCTCACGCGCTGTCAGTGTGAGGAGAGGAATGCCGATAATCTACAAATCCTGTCTACATTGTGATCTGCTGTAACTGTCTCTTTACCATGATCTGTGATTGGCTGAGTCTCAAGGACACAGCAATCACAGATGTCTGCGTATAGCGTATGCGTGCCACAGGGACCGCGAGCAGCGCGATCAAGGGAGGACGCCATATGATCGCCTCCCGGCAATGTGCGACCGCGCTGTGGCCACCATTCTCTTATAGTGTGGTTGTGAAGAGGTTAAAAATCACCGTTCCTTTTTTTTTCAGCCGCTGCAATTTTCTCTAAATGTAATATGGCAACCTAGAGGCGTTCTGTACACAGATGACGTATGTATTTCCAATTCTCCACAGCTCCATCTAGTGGCCATAATGCAATATTTATCTACTGCCCGTAATAAAAGAACATTCGTTCAGAAAAAAAATGGCCTAAAGAACATTTGTTCTTTGTCCAGTAGGAATGGAGTGATTGTACATGCAGATCAGATGCAGGCGCACCGGAGGAATGGCTATGCAGTTATTTTATAAAAAGACCCCATATTGCTTTTTAATAACTCTTTTCCTGCTGCCCCCTAAACCCCCCCTCCCCCTCCACCATCACATTAGGGTGATTGTAATGCCGAAGCATCCTCACCTGACGTATGTGTGTTTCCTATGCTCCACAGCTCCATCTAGTGTCCATAATGCTGCATTTTACAGCTGCCGATAAAAAGAGACGTATCTGCATGTTTTCTCACCTCAACATTTGCTCAGGTGAGAAAATAGTCTAAAGAACTTTTGTTTGTTTTTTTGTTTTTTGGCCAATTCGTACAGAATCACTGAACATGTAGATTCGCTGGGGAAACGGTGATGCAATTTATTACTTTTCTAATAGACCCCAAATGTGTTCATTTGATTCTTTTATATCTGTCCGGTGTTGTGATTTTTTTTTTAACTTTGAAAAATTTTATTAAGTATCAAGATGTTCAAGTACAATAAAAGGTAGGCATTCGTAAATCAATACATTGTACATTGGAGGAGCAATACATGTAGAGTAATCAGAATATACATAGGCTATTTCTATAGTTTTTCAGGGTCCCTAATATGATAGGTTGGGGGTATCCTCAATTAGAGGAGAAGCCTGTCACCCCCTATTGGGAGCATACTGTGAGCTGGTTTGATGTGAATTCAGGAACTCCTATACCGGCCCATAAATCGGTGGTTTGGAGTAGGTGGAATTAATTGTCCAACAGAAATTATAAGAAAAACAGCATTGAATGCCCATGAGGCCCATTATTTATAATAGATATGCTGCTATATGAGAAATGGTGGGAGTCATTGTGGAAAGTAGGAATTAATGTTTATTTTAAAAATCGTTTGCTCTTTTTTTTTTCTTTCCTTTGTGGATTAATAATTGATATACTGGATTTTGAAATTGTATTATTATATCTTTGGTTCAGTTTGTATGATGTCTTGTTGTGTTTTGGTTTGTTTGTCTGTTATGAAACAAAAAAAAAACAAAAAAAAAAGAAAAGAAATTATAAGAAAAAACAATAAAATAATAAGGAAACTAAACAGTATAAAGAAAACGAGATGCTGTCTATATGGAGCTAAGATAGAGACTCAGATTTAGATTTCCATTTTTGTGCTATGGAGATGCGTGCTGCATATAGTATGTGTATGACCAGTGGCGGCTGGTGCTCAAAATTTTTGGGGGGGGGCGCAAACAAAGATTCTGAAAAAAAAATCACCCCATCAATCGCAGCCACTGTGCCCATCAATCGCAGCCACTGTGCCCATCAATCGCAGCCACTGTGCCCATCAATTGCCGCCATTGTGCCCATCAATTGCCGCCATTGTGCCCATCAATTGCCGCCACTGTGCCATCAAACAGTCACTGTGCCCCATAAAATGCAGCCACTGTGCCCATCAATTGCTCACACTGTGCTCATCAAATGCTGCCGGTGTGCAATGGCGTCCCTAGGGGGGCCAGAGGGGGCCCTGACCCCCCCAACATTATGCTGTGCCCCACCATGTGCCCCCCCCCCCCAAAAAAATCAATTTTTAAGAGGGAGAGCGTCCCCAGTCAGCTCCTGCGGGTGATTCCTCCCCCCTCCCTCTGATCGCTGACACTGCATAATGCGAGCGCCCACACAACCACGGCCGCCCGATCTGCTCCTTCACCTGCATCCTCGTTGGCAGGGAGAAGAGCGAGTTGCAGGAAGGACTCCACCAGGACTCTCAGTTACTGAAAAAACAGACTGATTTCTCCCGTCCTTAGGACAGGAGAACCAGCCTGTAAATTCCAAGAGATGCCAGACCAGAGCAGTCAATAGCAGGGACAGGACAGCAAATGGAGGCTGGGGAACCCCACAGTGGCAGAACACCAGGGCCCGGTGGCAAGACAACCTTTGCAACCCTGATAGTTCTCCCACTGCTTTGGATCCTTATATTTTCTTGGTATGCTGGTGACATACATCTCTTGTTTTCTGCCACCCTGAGGGCCCCAATACAGTAGGAAGGGAGCTCACTGCAGAAGATGTGAAAGGGCCCGTTGTGGGGTTGTAGTAAAGGGCCCCAGTATATATATATATATATATATATATATATATATATGCATTTTATAGTTGCCCCCCTACTTTTGTCCCTGTCCCCCCATGTGCCCCCCTAAATTTGAAAGCTGGAGACGCCACTGCCGGTGTGCCCCCCGCCGGCCCGCCGTCACACTTACCCTGTCTCGGTGGGACAGCTCCTCGATGTCTTCTCCCGTCCTCTCTTCCCATCCTCTGCTATGATTGGATGCCTGGTGTCCAATCACAGCGCCTGTCGTTTCAACCAATCAGGTGACGGATAACAGATCCGAGCACCTGATTGGTGGAGAGGCGGTTTAGTGTTGAGAAAGCGAATATTCATTCCCTTTTCTAACACAGCTGAGTGACCTGCGAGCGCCAATATATATCACACTATATTGCCAAAAGTATTGGGACACCTGCTTTTACACACACATGAACTTTGATGACATCCCAGTCTTTAGTCCGTAGGGTTCAATATTGAGTTGGCTCCGCCCTTTGCAGCTATAACAGCTTCAACTCTTCTGGGAAGGCCGTCCACAAGGTTTAGGAGTGTGTCTATGGGAATGTTTGACCATTCTTCCAGAAGAGTATTTGTGAGGTCAGGCACTGATGTTGGATGAGAAGGCCTGGCTCACTGTCTCTGCTCTAATTCATCCCAAAGGTGTTCTATCAGGTTGAGGTCAGGACTCTGTGCAGGCCAGACAAGTTCCTCCACCCCAAACTGACTCATCCATGTCTTTATGGACCTTGCTTTGTGCACTGGTGTGCAGTCATGTTGGAACAGGAAGGGGCCGTCCCCAAACTGTTCCCACAAAGTTTGGAGCCTGAAATTGCCCAAAATGTCTTGGTATGCTGATGCCTTAAGTGTTCCCTTCACTGGAACTAAGAGGCCAAGCCCAACCCCTGAAAAACAACCCCACACCATAATCCCCCCTCCACCAAATGATTTGGACCAGTGCACAAAGCAAGGTCCATAAAGACATGGATGAGCGAGTTTGGGGTGGAGGAACTTGACTGGCCTGCACAGAGTCCTGACCTTAACCTGATAGAACACCTTTGGGATGAATTAGAGCAGAGACTTTGAGCCAGGCCTTCTCGTCCAACATCAGTGCCTGACCTCACAAATGTGCTTCTGGAAGAATGGTCAAACATTCCCATTGACACCCTCCTAAACCTTGTGGACAGCCTTCTCAGAAGAGTTGAAGCTGTTATAGTTGCAAAGGGTGGGCCAACTCAATATTGAAGCCTATGGACTAAGACTGGGATGTCATTAAAGTTCATGTGTGTGTAAAGGCAGGCGTCCCAATACTTTTGACTATAGAGATATATATATATATATATATATATATATATATATATATATATATATATACAGTCAGGTCCATAAATATTGGGACATTGACACAATTCTAATCTTTTTGGCTCTATACACCACCACAATGGATTTCAAATGAAATGAACAAGATGTGCTTTAACTGCAGACATTCAGCTTTAATTTGAGGGTATTTACATCCAAATCAGGTGAACGGTGTAGGAATTACAACAGTTTGTATATGTGCCTCCCACGTTTTAAGGGACCAAAAGTAATGGGACAATTGGCTGCTCAGCTACTCCATGGCCAGGTGTGTATTATTCCCTCATTATCCCATTTACAAGGAGCAGATAAAAGGTCCAGAGTTCATTTCAAGTCTGCTATTTGCATTTGGAATCGGTTGCTGTCAACTCTCAATATGAGATCCAAAGAGCTGTCACTATCAGTGAAGAAAGCCATCATTAGGCTGAAAAAACAAAACAAACCCATCAGAGAGATAGCAAAAACATTAGGTGTGGCCAAATTAACTGTTTGGAACAGCCTTAAAAAGAAAGAACGCACCGGTGAGCTCAGCAACACCAAAAGACCCGGAAAACCACGGAAAACAACTGTGGTGGATGACCCTTCACAACAGTTGGCCAGATCAAGAACACTCTCCAGGAGGTAGGTGTATGTGTGTCAAAGTCAACAATCAAGAGAAGACTTCACCAGAGTAAATACAGAGGGTTCACCACAAGATGTAAACCATTGGTGAGCCTCAAAAACAGGAAGGCCAGATTAGAGTTTGTCAAACAACATCTAAAAAAGCCTTCACAGTTCTGGAACAACATCCTATGGACAGATGAGACCAAGATCAACTTGTAGCAGAGTGATGGGAAGAGAAGAGTATGGAGAAGGAAAGGAACTGCTCATGATCCAAAGCATACCACCTCATCAGTGAAGCATGGTGGTGGTAGTGTCATGGCGTGGGCATGTATGGCTGCCAATGGAACTGGTTCTCTTGTATTTATTGATGATGTGACTGCTGACAAAAGCAGCAGGATGAATTCTGAAGTGTTTCGGACAATATTATCTGCTCATATTCAGCAAAATGCTTCAGAACTCATTGGACGGCGCTTCACAGTGCAGATGGACAATGACCCGAAGCATACTGCGAAAGCAACCAAAGAGTTTTTAAGGGAAAGAAGTGGAATGTTATGCAATGGCCAAGTCAATCACCTGACCTGAATCTGATTGAGCATGCATTTCACTTGCTGAAGACAAAACTGAAGGGAAAATGCCCCAAGAACAAGCAGGAACTGAAGACAGTTGCAGTAGAGGCCTGGCAGAGCATCACCAGGGATGAAACCCAGCGTCTGGTGATGTCTATGTGTTCCAGACTTCAGGCTGTAATTGACTGCAAAGGATTTGTAACCAAGTATTAAAAAGTGAAAGTTTGATGGATGATTGTTAATCTGTCCCATTACTTTTGGTTCCTTAACCACCTCAATAAAGTGCATTTTCGCCCCCCTTCCTGCCCAAGCCATTTTTCAGCTTTCAGCGCTGTCGCACTTTGAATGACAATTGCGCGGTCATACAACACTGTACCCAAATGAAATTGTTATCATTTTTCCCCCACAAATAGAGCTTTCTTTTAGTGGTATTTGATCACCTCTGCGGTTTTTATTTTTTGCGCTATAAACAAAAGAAGAGTGAGAAGTTTTAAAAAAAACACAATAATTTTTACCTTTTGCGATAATAAATATCCAATTTTTTTTTCTTTAAAACAAATTTTTTCTCAGTTTAGGCCGATATGTATTCTTGTACATATTTTTGGTAAAAAAAATCGCAATAAGCGTATATAGATTGGTTTGCGCAAAAGTTATAGCGTCTACAAAATAGGGGATAGATTTATAACATTTTTATTTTTTTTTATTTTTTTACTAGTAATGGCAGCGATCTGTGATTTTTATCGTGACTGCGATATTGCGGCGGACACATCGGACACTTTTGACACATATTTGGGACCATTCACATTTATACAGCGATCCGTGCTATAAAAATGCATTGATTACTGTATAAATGTGACAGGCAGGGAAGGGGTTAACACTAGGTGGTGATCGAGGGGTTAACTGTGTTGCTAGGGAGTGATTCTAACTGTAGGGGGAGGGGACTCACTAGGGGAGGAGACCGATCGGTGTTCCTCTGTGCTGGGAACACACCATCGGTCTCCTCTCCTCTGACAGGGTTTACACACACAGATCCACGGTCCTGCTGTGTTACCGGTAATCGCGGGTGCCCGGCGGACATCGCGGGGCACCGGGTGCCTAGTGACACGGCGGGCGCGCGCGATCGCCGGCGGCGGCGCGCACGCGCCCCCTGGTGGCCTAGGAATGCGAGGCCGTCATATGACGCCCGCCCGCAACGAGAGCTGCGCCGCCTGGCCGTCAAACAGCCGGCGGTCAGCTAGCGGTTAAAAAGTGGGAGACACATATACAAACTGTTGTAATTCCTACACCGTTCACCTGATTTGGATGTAAATACCCTCAAATTAAAGCTGAAAGTCTGCAGTTAAACTTGTTTGTTTCATTTCAAATCTATTGTGGTGGTGTATAGAGCCAAAAAGATTAGAATTGTGTCAATGTCCCAATATTTATAGACCTGACTGTATATATATATATATATACGTAATTCTGATATTACAGGTAGGGCCCCTAGCGCGCCAGCTGTGCTGTGATTAGTCACAGCACAAGCCGATCAGCGGGTGCCGGACAATGGATGACCACCGGCATCCTCTGATCGGCGAGGAGGAAGACAGGACAGAACTCTTTCAATGTAAACAATGCAGAGCTCTGTCCTGTCAGTGAGAATATGCCGGTTTTTGTTTCCCTGCGAAGCACCTCCACCAGTAAGAGCAGCCCACCGTACACACATAAACACTGGCTAGGCACATATTTATCCCTCTGATTGCCCTAGATCAGTGATGGCGAACCTTGGCACCCCAGATGTTTTGGAACTACATTTCCTATGATGCTCAGCTACACCGCAGATTGGATGAGCATCATGGGAAACGTAGTTCCAAAACATCTGGGGTGCCAAGGTTCGCCATCACTGCCCTAGATGTTCTCCTCCCCAGCCAGTGTCATTAGTACAGTGACAGTGTGTATTTTTAGCACTGATCACTGTATTAGTGTCACTGGTTCCCATAAAGTGTCAAAAGTGTCAGATTTCCCGCCATACTATTTCGGTCCCGCTATAAGTTGCTGATCACCGACGTTACTAGTATAAAATAAATAAATAAATACAAATTTCAGTATATATCCCATAGTTTGTAGACAGCATAACTTTCACGTAAACCTATCAATATACGCTTATTGGGATTTTTTTTACCAAAAATATGTAGCAGAATATGTATTGGTCTAAATTTATGAAGAAATTCGATTTTTTACATTTATGGCAGAAAGTAAAAAATATTGTGTTTTTTTTCCCCTAAATTTTCAGGTTTTTTTTGTTTATAGCTTAAAAAATAAAAAACCCAGAGATTATAAAATACCACCAAAAGAAAGCTCTATTTGTGGGAAAAGAAATTACTGTATTTATTGGGGTATAAAACGCGCCGGCGTATAACACGCACCCCAAGTTTAGGAGGGAATTTTAAGGACAAAAAACTTTTAGGAGGGAAGTTTAAGGAAAAAAAACTTACATTAAAATGCCCATCAATGCAGCCTTATCTGTCCATCTGCAGCCTTTTCAGTGTCAGTGCAGCCTTGCCCCAGTGCAGTCTTGTCAGTGCAGCCTTGTCAGTGCAGCCTTGTCAGTGCAGCCTTGTCAGTGCAGCTTTGTCAGTGCAGCCTTGTCAGTGCAGCCTTGTCAGTGCAGCCTTGTTAGTGCAGCTTTGGCAGTGCAGGTTTGCCCGTGCAGCCATGTCAGTGCAGCTTTGTGCACTCGGTGTAGATTCAAATATGGCGCCGAGACTGCAGGGATTCGTCAGAGACGAGATACACATACCCGAGTGTTCTCGGCTTTTTTGGGCGTGACGGTGGCGCCGAAAAAAAGCCGAGAACACTCGGGTATGTGTATCTCGGCTCCCTGCAGTCTCTGCGCCATATTTGAATCTACCCACAGCTGTGTATGTCGGCGGCGACCACGGCAATTGTCGCAATCACTCAGATGACACAAAAATCGGCGGGGATCGCCCTATAACACGCACCCGTGATTTTCCCCTGATTTTCAGGGGAAAAAAGTGTGTGTTATATGCCGATAAATACGGTATATAAGTTTAATCTGTGTACCGTGTTGCATGACCGTGCAAATGTCAGTTAAAATAAGGCAGTCCCAAAAAAGCAAACAATGGCCTGGTCATGAAGGGGGGGTTAATATCCTGGAGTTCAAGTGGTTAATGAAGGGACTTGTATGGTCCAGAGTTTGACGACTCCTATACTTCTTTATACAGCATTTACCAAACTTTTGCAGAAGAGCCTCTCAAGGCTGCTTCCCGTCATCTTTTGTATATTGAAGATTATGATGAAATATCGTCGGCGGGCATTTGTCTTGGTGTCACTTATTTCGCCATTGGGCGCACACCCAATGACGAATGGTGATTCACCCTGACATTTAATTGTTCTGCCCTGATGAGCCGAGCAATTTACAATATGCTTAGTTGTTTCTTTATGAAATGAAAATAGGATTTGGAACTAGCAGAACTTTTATCTTCGCTCTCCAAAGAAATGGAGCCTAATGATTTTCTGCTCCGTCTGTGATTTCCGCTCGCTCGCCGAGTCCGTCCGCGTTTTCCTTACTCAGTTAATCATCTTTTTTTTTTTGTTTTTTGGTTTGTGGCTTTCCCAGATAAATCATGTTTTTTGTTGTATGGTTTTGCAGAGATTGCTTGAAATGTATTAATCTGTGATCTGTCTACATCGAGAGGGAGAACATCTAACAATAGGCTGTCCTCAAGTATAAGGATTGGGTCAGGTGCATTGGACCTGGACCCTGGTACTGGTACGTGCCCTGAGTCTTCTGTTGAATGCCCCAGGGCTCCATTGCAGTATATGTTGCTATTGTCCTAAGAACAGTTCTCCAGACCCGTGATTATCAACCACCTGGCTGTGGTCCACTGCTGGGCCGTGACCTCCCCTCTTCTAGGCCTCCAGCCAGCGGTGGATCCCTTAACCTCCCAATTCCCCCCAAGTTCCCATAGTGCTCCCACCTCGCATAGTGGCCCACAGTACCCCCAAACCTTCTAAGAGCCCTTAGCCTCCACAGTGCCCCCCAGTTCCCATAGTGCTCTCCAACCTTCCATAGTGACCCACGGTTTCCCCTGGCCCCCAAAGAGCCCCTAGCCTCCACAGTGCTTCCCAACTCCCATAGTGCCCTCCAACCTCCAATAGTGGCTCACAGTGCCCCCAGGCCCCCTAAGAGCCCTTTGCCTCCACAGTGCCCCCCAGCTCTCCTAGTGCCCCCCAATCCCCCATAGTGGCCCACAGTTCCCCCAGGCCCCCAAAAAGCCTTTAGCATTCACAGTGCCCCTCAGTTCCCATAGTGCTCTCCAACCTTCCATAGTGACCAACAGTTTCCCCTGGCCCCCAAAGAGCCCCTAGCCTCCACAGTGCTTCCTAACTGCCATAGTGCCCGCCAACGTCCAATAGTGCCTCACAGTGCCCCCAGGCCCCCTAAGAGCCCTTAGCCTCCACAGTGCCCCCCCCCAATCTCCCATAGTGGCCCACAGTTCCCCCAGGCCCCCAAAGAGCCCTTAGCATTCACAGTGCCCCTCAGTTCTCATAGTGCTCTCCAACCTTCCATAGTGACCCATGGTTTCTCCTGGCCCCAAAGAGCTCCTAGCCTCCACAGTGCTTCCCAACTCTGATAGTACCCTCCAATCTCCAATAGTGGCTCACAGTGCCCCCAGGCCCCCTAAGAGCCCTTAGCCTCCACAGTGCCCCCCCCAGCTCTCCTAGTGCCACCCAATCTCCCATAGTGGCCCACAGTTCCCCCAGGCCCCCAAAGAGCCCTTCGCATTCACAGTGCCCCCCAGCTCCCATAGTGCCCTCCAACTTCCTGTAGTGGCCGACAATGCCCCCAAAGAGCCCTCAGCCTTCACAGTGCCCACCAGCTCCCATAGTGCCCTCCAACCTCCCATAGTGGCCAATGGTGCCCCCAGGCCCCCTAATTGCCCTCAGCCTCCACAGAGCCCTCCAATCTCCTATAGTGGCCCATAGTCCCCCAGAGACTCCTTAAGAGCCCTCAGCCCCAAGAGCCCTTAGCCTCCTCCCTCATTCCCCCATAGTGGCCCACAGTCCCCCCAGGTCCCCTAAAATCCCTCAGCCTCCACAGTCCACAGCCCTCAGCCCCAAGAGCCCTCAACCCCCCCCCCCCCAATCTCCCATAGTGGCCCACAGTCTCCCCAGGCCCCCTAAAATCCCTCAGCCTCCACAGTGCCCCCCAATCTCCCATAGTGGCCCACAGTTCCCCCAAAGAGCTCTTAGCATTCACAGTGCCCCCCAGCTCCCATAGTGCCCTCCAACTTCCTGTAGTGGCCGACAATGCCCCCAGGCCCCCAAAGAGCCCTCAGCCTTCACAGTGCCCCCCAGCTCTCATAGTGCCCTCCAACCTCCCATAGTGGCCAATGGTGCCCCCAGGCCCCCTAATTGCCCTCAGCCTCCACAGAGCCCTCCAATCTCCTATAGTGGCCCATAGTCCCCCAGAGACTCCTTAAGAGCCCTCAGCCCCAAGAGCCCTTAGCCTCCTCCCTCATTCCCCCATAGTGACCCACAGTCCCCCCAGGTCCCCTAAAATCCCTCAGCCTCCACAGTCCACAGCCCTCAGCCCCAAGAGCCCTCAACCTCCCCCCCAATCTCCCATAGTGGCCCACAGTCTCCCCAGGCCCCCTAAAATCCCTCAGCCTCCACAGTGCCCCCCAGCTTCCCCCCCTCAATCTCCCATAGTGGCCCACAGTCCCCCCAGGCCCACTAAAAGCCCTCAGCCTTCACAGTGCCCTTCAGCTCCCATAGTACCCCCCAATCACCCATAGCGGCCCACAGTCCCCCCAGGCCCCCTAAAAGCCCTTAGCCTCCACAGTGCCCGCCAACCTCTTACAGTGCTGCCCAGGCTCCCACAGTACCTCCCAGCCTGCTGCAAGACTCAAGTCCTCCGCATGCCTCATCTGGTGCACTCTCCTTGATCTAATGAGAAAATCCTCATCTCCTTCTAGTGGTTATAATGTTGTATTTGTTTTATCAATATTTCAGGAAAATACCACATTATGGGCACTAGATAGAGCTGATAATCATATATAGACCAAATGTGTGAAGGTTTTTTTTGATCTGGAGCCCCAATTACCATTCTTTTAGTAACCTGGCGCCCCATGTTTCAGTGTTCTATTACCTGGGGCCTCGAATTTCAGTGTGCATTGAATCCTGAGACCCCCAAAGGTGTGCATTCTGAAGATCTAGGGATCTAAGCATCACCATTCTTTTGATTTGGGACTACCAGATTTAATATATCCTTGTTTAGTCACCTCAATCTAGTGCAGTGGTTCCTCTTCTGGGCCCCCTCAACCCCCATAGTAGCCCAGAGTGCCCCAAGTCTTCGGCCTACACAGTGCTACTAACTTCTTACAGTGCTGTCCAGCCTCCTACAGTGTCTCCCAGCCTGCTGCAGAGCCTTGAGCCCCACCTGGTGCACTCTCTATGTACTCATGGGAAAAGCTGCAGGGTCTACATCCCTTCTGACGTTTTTAACTCTTTGGGAGATGTCTAAAATCTTCAGGGAAAATCAGCAAGCCAATCACAGGAGCACTGTGGGAGGCTGGGAAACACTGTTAGAGGTTGGGGGGAGGCACTATGGAAGCGGAGGGCTCTTAGGGGGCCCAGGGGCACTGTGGGACACGATGGGAGGTTGGTGGACATTATGGGAGATGGGAGACACTGTGGGAGGTTGAGAGATCTGCAGCTGGCTGGAGGCCTGAGAATAAGAGGAGGCCATGGCCCCGCAGTGGTCCACGGTCTGGTGGTTGAGAAACACGGTTTTAGAGAACCATTCAGTGTCTCCAGGCTGCCATATTGCATTCAATTTTACAAAAAATAATGGCTCCAGATCAGAGGCGTAACTAGAGTTGCCACTTTTTCTTCAAGCCAAACCCAAACACTTTAGTAGTGCATATCAAATTTATTTTTAATATACACTATAGGATTGTAACAGACCTGGGACACCTTTGGGCACTCCAAAGAGAATAGTAATGCAGCACACATAGTGCCCCCTCACCCTCCTGTCAGGCCCAGTTCCGAGCCACATTCCTGTCAGAATAATGTGTCCAGGTTTCTGGTGGACTGAATTCAAAACCCGGACTTTGAATCCTGGACAGGTGGCAAACCTTGGCGTATCTAGAACCTTCGGGTGACCCGGTGCAAGAAAACTTGAAGGGCTTGAATGTCGGGACCCTTTTGAGTGTTCCCAGGTCTTCTCCCTCCGGGCCCGGGGCCCTTCCCACTGTTCCCAGGGTCCTTTACCCCCATCATTGGGCCTTTTATAAGCCCCGGTTCATACTGCTGTGAGTTATCATCATGGGGCTTGTGACATATAAAGTCACATGACAAGTCAAATCACATTCATTTTAATGAGTGCCATCTTAATCAGTGCGACTCAAGCCACAGCGACAAAAAAAAAAAAGGTTCCTGCACTACTTTTCCGCGACTTTAGTGCAATAGACTGCAATGTTAAATTACAGAAGACGCAAGCAAGTCAAAAGGAAATCGCAAGACTTTGTGGTTGTAGCCGTGTGAGCTGAGCGTTACGGTCTCACAGTGAGACCCTTTTACATATTCTGCAGTGGCCCCAGTGGTGACCCGTCCATAAGGGGCGCAAGGGTGCAGCCCCCCTAATCCACGCGCCCAGCTCCTAATATACATGCAGGGCACCGGACGCATGGATTCCAATGGGTTTTTATTTTTTTTTAGAAGCACGTGATTAGAGCCTGAGGCTCTAATTGGCTTTAAAAAAGGGTGGGCTCGGGACGCAGAGCACTGTGCCCTGAGCCCACCCAGTTGTGTCACAATAGCGAATCGATATGCGCTATTGTCTTCCTGATTCTCCACCTGGCCAATAAGGAAGCGGGTTCGGTGGGTGGCGGTTTGGCTTGTTTGCCGCCACCCCCCCAGAAAATATAGTACCACCCGGTGGGCCACCTTTCTACCATCTTAGGCCCCCCCACGGTGGCGGAACACCAGGGCCCAGTCACAGTTGCAACCCTGGTAGTTCTGTCACTGCTGCAGTTTGATAAGAAAAAGTAAGTTTTAATTAACCTTTTAATACAATTTGTATGACTTGTGTATGTTATATTATTATTATTTTATTTGCTATATTTTTTTCCCACGAAAGTGGAGTTACCCTTTAAGCCGATTTTAAGTCTCTCTGTACCAGAAACACATAATAATCAAATATAGCCAAGCAGCCCCCAAAGTCACAGGTATAATGTATGAGGGATACAAAGAGAAGACACGTTTTGGTTCAGCGTAATTGAGCGGCATGCAAACCGCACTTCCGAAAAATACAAATTTTTGCCGCCTTGTCAACAAATCCTCTCATTGCGCGTCTGGAAATCTCTGGAATCTGCGCCCGTTTCATGAAAGGATGATTACTGCCATTAAGGTTCCTTACAAAAGCCTGAATCATATTCCACGATAAGAATTGCAATCATTCAAAACACCGAACACCGTGTTTCAGCTTTTCTAAAAAAAAAATCTGAAAACAAAACAGGTATATAATTTATGGAGTGGTGGTGCTTTTAGTGAAAACGTCTGTGTGGGTTTGAAATCAAGACAATAGCATAAGCCAGCAAAATGTTCTTGTTGAATTTTTCTATAAAAATGAACAAATATGTCCACGTTCTGGGTGATGATAAAAGACAATCCCCTACTGGGTGACCTCAAGAGGGTAAAGTAAATGGGGATAAGCAATAACTTACAGTTGTGCTCATAAGTTTACATACCCTGGCAGAATTTATGATTTCTTGGTCATTTTTCAGAGAATATGAATGATAACACAAAAACTTTTCTTTGGTTAGTGTTTGGCTGAAGCCATTTATTATCAATCAACTGTGTTAACTCTTTTTAAATCATAATGGCAACAGAAACTACCCAAATGATCCTGATCAAAAGTTTACATAGTTCTTAATACCGTGTATTGCCCCCTTTAACATCAATGACAGCTTGAAGTCTTTTGTGGTATTTGTGGATGAGGCTCTTTATCTTCTCAGATGGTAAAGCTGCCCATTCCTCTTGGCAGAAAGCCTCCAGTTCCTGTAAATTCTTGGGCTGTCGTGCATGAAAGGCACGTTTGAGATCTCCCCAAAGTGGCTCAATGATATTGAGGTCAGGAGACTGAGATGGTCACTCCAGAACCTTCACTTTATTCTGCTGTAGACAATGACAGGTGGACTTGGCCTTGTGTTTCGGATCATTGTCATGTTGGAATGTCCAAGTACGTCCCATGCGTGGCTTCCTGGCTGATGAATGCAAATGTTCCTCCAGTATTTTTTGATAACATACTGCATTCATTTCCACTACTACACAAATTTCCTGTGCCTTTGTAGCTCACACATCCCCAAAACATCAGCGATCCACCTCCGTGTTTCACAGTAGGAATGGTGGACCTTTCATCAAAGGCCTTGTTGACTTCTCTCCAAATGTAGTGTTTATGGTTGTGGCCAAAAAGCTAAATTTTGGTCTCATCACTCCAAATGACTTTGTGCCAGAAGGTTTGAGGCTTGTCTCTGTGCTGTTTGGCGTATTGTACTTTGTGCATTTGCGTAGTAATGGCTTTCTTCTGGCGACTCGACCATGCAGCCTATCTTTCTTCAAGTGCCTGCTTATTCTGCTTCTTCTGCATCAACAGCCACACCACATGTTTTATTTTACCTGAAGTTACCGTATTTGCATCCCAAACAATTTTCCTGGCAGTTGTGGCTGAAATTTTAATTGGTCTACCTGACCGTGGTTTGGTTTCAACAGAACCCCTAATTTTCCACTTCTTAATTAGAGTTTGAACACTGCTCATCGGAATTCTCAATTTCTTGGATTTCTTTTTATATCCCTTTCCTGTTTTATACAGTTCAACTATCTTTTCCCGCAGATCCTTAGACAATTATTTTGCTTTCCCCATGACTCAGAATCCAGAAACCTCAGTGCAGCACTGGATGAAAGATCCAAGGGTCTGTCAGGAGTCCAGAAACTCATTGACCTTTTATACACACACACACTAATTACAAGCAAACAGATCACAGGTGAGGATGGTTACCTTTAATAGCCATTCAAACCCCTTTTTTTCAACTTGTGCGCATGTTATCAGGCCAAAATCACCAGGGTATGTAAACTTTTAATCAGGGTCATTTGGGTAGTTTCTGTTGTGATTATAATTTAAAAAGAGTACACACAGTCATATGATAATAAATGGCTTCAGCCAAACACTAACCATGAGTGAAAGAAATGTTTTTGTGTTATCATTCATAGTCTCTGAAAAATGGCCAAGAAATCGTAAATTCTGCCAGGGTGTGTAAACTTATGAGCACAACTGTATATACATTGATATGCCATAACACCAAATATTGTTTAGGTACCTCTTTTTCCACCAAAAAAGGCCTGGCACAAAGACATGGACACCACTAAACCTGTGAATTTATGCTGTGATACCTTGTACCAAGCCATCAGTAGCAGATCCTTTAAGTCCTGTAAGTTGGGAGGTGGGGGGGTCTCCGTGGATCCGACTTGTTTTTCCAGCACAACCCACAGATGCTCAATTGGATTGAGACCTGGAGGCCATGTCAACACTTCAAAGTCGTTGTGTTCCTCAAACCATTCTTGAACCATTTTTGCAGTGCAGTAGGGTGCATTACTCTGCTGAAAGAGGCCACTGCCATTAGGAAATACCGTTTCCATCAAGTGGTGTACTTTTTCACCAACAATCTTTAGGTAGGTGGTACGTGTCTAAGTAACATCCACATGAATGGCATGAGCCAAGGAGTTTTCCCAGCAGAACATTGCCAGAAGCATCATACTGCCTCCGCCGGCTTGCCTTCTTCCCACACTGCCTCTCTTCCCCAGGTAAGTGATGCACCCCACCATCCACATGATGTAAACGAAAATGTGATTCCACGTTTTTCCATTGTACCGTGGTCCAGTTTTGATACAAACGTGTCCATTGTAGGCATTGTTGGCTGTGGACATGGGTCATCATGGACACTGAGACCGGTCTGCGGCTATGCAGCCCCATACATAACAAACTGTGGCGCCTCAACACATCAACCTCGGTGACAACATCTTCACTTGCTGCCTAATATATCCCAGTGACTTTCAGATGAGATCATCAATGTTATTCACTTAGTTTCTCTTCATTTTTCGGCACCTGGTTGGTGTGTATATATATATATATATATATATATATATATATATATATATATATATATATATATATACATATATATATACACACACACTATATTGTCAAAAGTATTAGGACAGCTGCCTTCACACGCACATGAACTTTAATGGCATCCCAGTCTTAGTCCGTAGGGTTCAGTATTGAGTTGGCTCACCCTTTGCAGCTATAACAGCTTCAACTCTTCTGGGAAGGCTGTCCACAAGGTTTAGGAGTGTGTCTATGGGAATGTTTGACCATTCCTCCAGAAGCGCATTTGTGAGGTCAGGAACTGATGTTATAAAATAATAAAATATTTAATCCTAAATATCAGTTAATACCAAAATGGGTGAACCGACATAGAGGTTAAATGGAGGGCGCTTCAAAGTGTAAACCTTACGGTATACCTAAAAAGGTGACAGTCTCTTAATTATTAGATTATCAAAGTGACAAATATGAATGAATCAGTGCTTATTACTGTGCAATAGTGGTGATAACCTCTACTCCTATAACATATACCTAGTGTATTATAACGTGCACATGAAATTGACTAAACACTGCTAGTAATGTTGACCAATACAGTGCTATGTGCGACAGCGATAAATAAGAACACCTGCAAGTGTTTCAATTAGTGCTGTAAAAAAGACATGAAAATTCCAGAAAATCAAAACAATATCCAAACAGGTTGCAAGTGACAAAAAAATGGTGACAATAAGGGTGAAAATCAAATGTCCCACACAGATGATTCTTAGGTGATCATATGTCAAATGCTGAATATCAACGTGCTTCTTTCACCACACCACCGTGCTAGTGAGACACTCTCCAGACCTGCACTCACCGAAAAAACATGCCAGCACTCTCATGCACGGCAAAACACGCTCTCTTTACCACACTCCAGGGTAAATGGTGTATACGAGGTCCAATGATGGTATTCAGTAGGTCCACATAAAAAGAAAATAAGTGCTCCAATAGTGTAATTCAGCAAACAATAATTTTATTAAAAATCACTGCACCCCTCACACATCGCACTCACATTAGTGTAATAAAAAACAGGCAGCAAACGTGTAGTTAACAGCAAGCCTCAACTGGTGGATAAAACAATAACCAATGGTCACGGCGGACCCGAGGTGTGCGGCTGCTGGGTATAATCTCACCCCTCCCTCGGGAAACCTCCGTCCTTCAGAGCACTCGTATTCCTCTCCTTCTGTGTGGCTGACAGCATGTACGTCACACGTCACAGCCACGCCCCGACATGTTTCGTCACGGATCGACTTCTTCATGGGATAGGCTGTGTACCCTGCCACTCAACCCTTTTATCTGCTCTCGAACTCCCGCCCACCGGGTCACGTACTGCGCATGCGCACACCTCGCGTCCCCGTGCGCCGGATACACTGACATTCCATACAGCAAATTGCAATTGGGATTCAGGCACATAGGAGTCATGTAACGCTAATCAATATAATCTACTGTGATAGTATATTTATATCGGATTGGACTACAATGTTTTCACTGACCCTTAACATTTAAAGACCGCAGCTACGCTGATCTCTCACACAGTTAACCTGCTGCATGAATAATACGGCCATAACATACAGCAGGACTATTGAGGGGTCCTGACACTGAGATCGTCCATTATTA
Organism: Lithobates septentrionalis; assembly: GCA_037952835.1. Classification (NCBI taxonomy): domain Eukaryota; kingdom Metazoa; phylum Chordata; class Amphibia; order Anura; family Ranidae; genus Lithobates; species Lithobates septentrionalis. The sequence continues at coordinate 89,037 of JBBDGP010002693.1, read as the reverse complement.
GGTCTAGGAACACTTCAGTCATGATACAGATTGAATATACATGAATGAATATACGGCCACATTCCTCATAAGTAACAAACATTCAATAATATTCAGATACATAAAAATGCTGAATTAAATTTCTAAAATTCATAAAATTAATTCTGAATATATAAAAAGATTATAAAAATATAAAATACTATGGACTTCAATACTTCATGCCACTTAAGAGATAATCATAAGTTATAAAGTATATAAATGAATGGACCTTTAAAGCAGAGACAGATGCGTCTCTACTAGATAGCTTTTTTTAAAACGGATACCAACCTGAACGGACTTGCATATATAGCTCAAAAACATTTTTTTCTTTTATTTTAAATTTAATCTAATCCCCCAAACAAGTGCTGAGAAGCGGTAAGAAGCCCACCTTAAGTGGGTGTTCTATATACCCGGGGGAATCATTACAACCTTATAACAAACATACCAAATATCCGTTAAAAAGGATGGTTCCCTTCTCCCCCCTTCCTTGGGACTAATTTATCACCCAGAAAGAATGAATATATAAGATATGTAAAATTATTTAAAATTATAAGTAAATTAGTAAATTAGTAAGGGAACCTCTAGGTGCATATACTATGCTAGACAGTATCCCTATTCTTCCTACCACAACATATAAATGAGTGTAAAACAATATCCCTATTCTTCCTGCCACAACATATAAATGAGTGGGGGCATACATGTCATTATCAGATTGTAAGAACATCCCTAAATGAACATAATTACAATCACAAGGACAAAATATAAGGCTAAACCATTATACAAGGCCTGACCTTAAAGGTAAAGCATCGTTTACCTTCGAGATGCAAGGCTAGAACAAGTGATGGATAATTGAAGTGAACCAGTCTAAAAATTATTAATGAAACAATTTAGATCTAGTTCTATGTTCAACCCTCTAGGAGCTAAACTTTTCAATAAAAAGATCCATCTGGTCTCTCGTTGAGATAGGTCCCTGACTCTGTTGGACCCTCTCCAGGAGGGGTGTACAATGTCTAACCCACAGAATTGTAATAATGATGGGTCTTGTTGATGTCTTTCTTTAAAATGTAAGGAGACACTATGGTACCTATATCCATTTTTTATGTTGGTGATATGTTCCGAAATCCTAATCCTCAGCAACCTCTTCGTTCTCCCCACATACAAAAGACCACAAGGGCACCACATAAGGTAGACTACATGTGACGAGTTACATGTGCTAAATTCCTTAATTTCAAAGGATTCCCCATCCCTGTTAGTTACAGTGGTAATTCCTCTGTGGTTGACTCTAACAGTCCTACAACAAATACACCTCCTGCAACTATAGAAGCCTCTGAAGTCGAATTTCAGTTGATTCCTCCCAGGCGGGTCTAGTATCCTCTTAATCACATGATCACCAAAATTGGGGGCCTTCCTGTAAATAAATATAGGCCGGTCTGGTAATACTTCTCCCAAATGCCTATCCTTACATAAAATATGCCAATATTTTCTGAAAATATTCTCAATATCTTTATACTGGCAATGAAATCCAGAAATGAATCCAAATTGGTGCTTGTTGTTATCAGGTGCATTCTCGGATTTTTTCAGACATAGTTCTCTAGGTACTAATGCCACCTCCTGGGTGATCTTATTCAGTTCATCCTCCCGATAACCTCTTTGTAGGAATTTTCTTTTAAGAACATCTGCTTGTTCAAAAAAGTCTTCCAATTCTGTGCAATTCCGGCGTACACGTAACATCTGCCCCTTTGGAATATTTCTTATCCAGGCTGGATGGTGGCCGCTTCTTATTGATAAAAAGCTATTCCGATCAGTCGGCTTGAAATAGACTTTGGTTTTTAATGAGTTGCCCTGTCTCTCAATCGTCACATCCAGAAAATTAACCGATGACTCACTGATCTGATGTTCCAATTTAATATTGTTGGTGTTGTTGTTAAGTTCTTGTAGAAAATCAATTACCGATTCCTCTGTCCCCTCCCATATAAACAAGAGGTCATCAATGAATCGCCGATAAAATAAAAGTTGGGGTCTTCTCTGATTGAATACTTTTCTGTCCTCCCATTCTGCCATGAACAGGTTGGCAAGGCTGGGAGCATATTTAGCTCCCATCGCCACGCCAACCTGTTGGGAGTAGAAGTGGCCATCACACCAAAAATAATTATGGGACATACAAAAATCCAATACCTGTCCCAAAAATCTTTTCTGTACGCTAGGGATGTCATCTCTTTTACTAAGGGCCCAATTAAGGGCCAGAGCCGCATCTTCGTGTTGTATAATAGTGTATAGGGAGGCCACATCGGCCGTTACCAGATACACTGTTGATGCGTTCTCTAATTTGACATCATTAAGTAATAACAAGAGGTCACTAGTGTCTTTCAAGTATGCCCTGGTGTCTTTTACACTTGATTGGAGAAATTTATCTAAGAATTCCCCCAATCTTGCCGTGACGGAGCCAATCCCGTTAACAATCGGCCGAGGTGGTGGGCACTGTATGTTCTTATGTACCTTAGGTAAGGTGTATATGACAGGGATCCTGCACGCACTGGGGACTAGGTATCTCCTTTCTTTAGCATTGAGTGCATCTGTCCTAAAGCCCCATTCCACCAGAGCTGATAGCTGCGTTTTATATGCATCTGTTGGATCAGCAGGTAGCTTTCTATATGTAGTTCTGTCCCCTACTAGTTCTAACAACTGGTTCAGGTAAAATGATTTATCTAGCAGCACCACACCCCCTCCCTTATCAGCTGGGCGCACTATCAAATTCTTCCTCTCTTCTAGGGATCTAATACCCTCCCTAATATAGTAGGGGTTAACATCCTTGCGTGGAGTCAGCTCCTCAATATCACTCAGTACCAGGCTCTTAAAAACCTCTATGTAATGATTGCCTGGATTTTGGGGATTGAAGATAGATTTGTTCCTCAATCCCGTATCTATCCTATTTGGAGGTATCCTAGATCTCTCTGAGGATTCCACCGGATGACTCAGGAAATATTTTTTAATGTTCATAGTCCTAATAAATTTCTGCGCATCAATATACACATCAAACTTGTTCATTGCCCTTTTAGGGGCGCATTTTAAGCCAAGATTCAAGATGTTCAGTTCCTTATGACTGAGTTCCACACTACTTAGGTTGTATATCCCACTTTTTACACTTCCCTCGGTCGTTTCCTTGGGTTTCTTGGATCTTCCTGCCCTACGCATTTGTGAGGTCAGGAACTGATGTTGGTCGGCTTGCAGTCTCCACTCTAATTCATCCCACAGGTGTTCTATCGGGTTGAGGTCAGGGCCCTGTGCAGGCCAGTCAAGTTCCTACACCCCAAACTCACTCACCCATGTCTTTATGGACCCTTTAGTCCAACATTAGTGTCTGACCTCACAAATGCGCTTCTGGAAGAATGACAAAACATTCCCATAGACACACTCCTAAACCTTGTGGACAGACTTCCCAGAAGAGTTGAAGCTGTTATAGTTGCAAAGGGCGGAGCCAACTCAATATTGAACCCTACAGACTAAGACTGGGATGCCATTAAAGTTCATGTGCGTGTAAAGGCAGGTGTCCCAATACATTTGACAATATAGTGTGTGTGTGTGTGTGTGTGTGTATATATATATATCTATATATATATATATATATATATATATATATATATATATATATATATATATATATATAGATATATATATATATATATATATAAAATTTCATTTTTTTTTATAGGAGACTATATAGAGTAAAAATTGCACAGAGACACCCAACCGATGGAAGACCTTCTGGCATAATTATGTCCCACAGCTTCTGACAAGTGTCTCCTAAATAATAACGAGGCCGGCGATTGCTGAGATAAGCTCCTTTCCCTAAATTAATAGCAATAACAAACGGTTGCATAGTTCATTAGCTTGCAGTGAAATGGCTGAGCTCGTTAGCCTCCCCTGAACTCCAGCGAGTAGATCATCAGAGCCGTCAGCAGAGGACGGATGGCGTGTTTGCCCAGTGCAGATCTACCTCACTGTATGTATTCCTAACCTGCATGTACTTGCTGGCTCGCAGCTCTTTGCCTGAACGGGTCCATGTCATTCAATGGGTGAAGGTCGCTAATATACAGCATATTTAAAGTCCTCTTACTTTCTTTGCAGTGCGTTACCGCCCTTTATAACGCATGGTTACATGTGCTGCGTTAAAGTGGAAGTCCGGGCTAAACCTAATGCTAAACCTGCCGAGAGGTCCCATATTTGCGTACTGTCTGCGCAAAGGAGTTGATGTGACTCGTACTGGCAGAGGTGCTGGGACAGTACAATACAGTGTGTAAAAAATTAAAACATTTAAACTTTTTTGATAAAAAAAAAACTGTCACGTGTAATATAATGTATGATGCATTTTTTTTTTAAATTTTTGTTAATTTGTCAGCTTACAAAAAAAATTAAAAAAAATATATATATTTTTTTAGTTAAGACAATTAGTCTTAGGGGTCTACAATGGTATTTATAAAACATTGGTTGGAAAATGTCACACACATTCATGCAGGTTGGGCTAATTTTCCAAAGTTTCCATGATGAAACTCAATAAAAAATAAACAAACAAACATAAACAATAATAATAAGACTACTACTACTTTTACTACTACTACGATTACTACTACTACTACTACTACTACTACTACTACTACTAATATTAATACTAATGTTTTCTCATTTCTGTTTAAGAAACATATAAATGAATTATTAATATCAGTCAGCATGATGAAATTCAGTAATAAATAAACATAACAAAAGAAAAAAAAAATACTACTACTACTACTGCTACTACTATTAATACTAATACCACTTTAAGAAACATGAAAGTAATAAAAATATTTATACCAGCCTGTATAGTGAAACTCAATAAAAAATACATAAACATAAAAAATAATAACGACAATACTACTACTACTACTAAAATTATAATGTTAAGCTTTTTGTTTATGAAAAGTATAAATCAATTATTAATAGTAGTATGATTAAATAGTGATTTCCATGATAAAACTCAAAAAATAAATACATAAATAAATAAACAAACTTAAAAAATAATAATACTACTACTACAACTACTACTAATACTACTAATACTAATAATAATAACAATAATAATAATGTTCCTTTCTGTTTATAAAACATATACATTTATTTTTAATAACAGCCAGCATAAGAAAACACAGTAATAAACCTAAAAGATAATACAGCAGTACTACAACTACTACTACTAATAATAATAATAATAGCAATAATAATATTATTCTCCATCTTTCTGTTTAAGAAACATAAGTTAGGAAATATTTACACCAGCGTGCATGAGGAAACTCAATAATAAATAAATAAACATAAAAAATAAACACTACTACTACAACTACTACTACTACTACTACTACTACTACTACTAATAATAATAATAATAATAATAATAATAACAATAATAATAATAATAACAATAATAATATTATTCTCCATCTTTCTGTCTAAGAAACATAAGTTAGGAAATATTTACACCAGCGTGCATGAGGAAACTCAATAATAAATAAATAAACATAAAAAATAAACACTACTATTACAACAACTACTACTACTACTACTACTACTACTACTACTACTACTACTAATAATAATAATAATAATAATAATAATATTCTCCATCTTTCTGTCTAAGAAACATAAGTTAGGAAATATTTATACCAGTGTGCATGAGGAAACTCAATAATAAATAAGCACAACAACAACTACTACTACAAATACTACCACCACTACTACTACTACTAATAATAATAATAATAATTTTATTCTTCCTGTTTAAGAAACATATCAATTAATTATTAGTACCAGCTAGCATGAGGAAAATCATTAATAAATAAACATAAAAAAGAATAATAACAACAATATTACTACTACTACTGATAATAAATAATAGAAAAAATAATAATAATACATTTTTTCTCCTTCCTGTTTGACAAACTTAAATTTGTTATGTTCAAGTATGTAATGTTTTTCTTTATTTTACCCCATAATACTATGGTAAAAATACCTTTCAGACTTTTATTTAGTACAGTAACAGTTTGTCTCTTCACTGATGCTTTATTTATTGATCGGTCACAGAAGGAAAACAAAGCTTAGGAGAGATGGTAATATAGACGGGTTTAGTGAAGTCCTTTGACCAGTGCCTCCCCCCGCTGTTGGGCTGCAGTCAGGGGTCGGCGTCCTTGCTTGTCTATTGCTGAGAATGTCGGTCACCGCTGGATTAAATCTTGTCTGGAGTTCATTTCAGGATTCTGTGCTCAATATATCTCATCATTTGGATTTTTTTTCTTTATACTTTAGGATTGGTGTAGCTTTGCCTTCAGATAAATGTGAGCTATAGACCCCATTGAAGGACTGGAGTCCAATAATGATTCCTCTTTGTTATAAACACACCATTTTTGTCAAATTATTCTCAATAGCCTGTGTAAAATATGCATAAATGTGTATTAGAAACATTGTTTCTGTATACGGATTGCAAATATGTATGAAGGAAGAATTTTGCTTATTTCAGGCTTAAAGAATGATTCCAGGTCCACCCCTCCCCCTCCCCTACATCTGCAACCCCCCCACCCCCCATCCCCCCCACCCCCTTTGCCCTTTGGAGCACCCTTGGGTAGAGATGCGCATGACGGAAAAAAAAATGTTGTTTCATATCAAATTAATTTGTTAAGTTAATAATTTTGTTTCGTCATATTTGTTATGTTAGAAAAATTAATTGTCGGAATCTGTTTTGTATATTCAGATTTGTTTTGTATATTCGTTATTTTCAAACCAATTCAAAATTTGAATCTTGGATGATATTAGATATATTAGTTCTATTTTATTCTATTCTATTCTAATCTATTCTATTTTTTCTGTTCTATTCTTTTATATTCTACCCTATTCTATTCTTTTATTTTCTATTTTATTATTTTCTATTCTATTTTATGTTTTTCTATTTTATTTTTTCCTATACTATTATTTTATACTCTTTTCTTTTTTATTCTATTCTATTTGTTTCCATTCTATTCTACAAAGCAGCCTAAGTAGGAATCATCATCTTGTTTCACTTTTATACCTTACTGTATTTTTTGTGATATGTTTTGATTCCTAATAGGAATTCATTTTCGAATTCAAATTCAAATTCATTTTGGAGTTGGAATTAATTCTCTAATTCAAATTCCTTTTTCGAATTGGAATAAATTTTCTTAATTTAAATTGAAACACATTTTCGAGTTGGAATTCATTTTCTAATTCAAATTCAAATAAATTTTCGAGTTGGAAATCCTTTTCAAATTCATTTTTAAACTCAAATTCAAATTAATTTTCAAATTCAAATTCAGATCATTTTGTTACAATTTATTTCCTATTCGTTTTGAAATTTGGTACTATTGTGATTCAGAAATTCAGGCACATCTGAATCTCCAAAAAATTAACATTTTGTCCGAATTTTGATTCTTAATGAAACAAATTACACAAAGTGTCACAAGAAAAAAAAAAAACACAAACACTTTTTGACAATTCTTTTATTAAAAATCCAAAAGTAATGTCCCCCAATGAAGACCCCCACAGCCCAGGGTTGTGGGGAAGAGGCCCTTGTCCCCATCAACATGGGGACAAGGTGCTTTGGGGTGGGGCAGAGCCCTACCCCTGGGCCCTTTTTTCATTGGAAGTGCCCAACTACCCAGGGTTGCGGGGTAGAAGCCCTTTTATTCATCAACATAGGGACATGCTGAATGTATGTGGTCTGGTATGGTTTGTTTGGGGACATGCTCACCTCCCGTTTTCTTGGTGTTTCAGGCTGCATGCTCAGATCTGCTATGGATTTTTGAAGGGACCCTTGTTTTTTGTGGGAAATCCCCCTTCACATCCCTACCTGACCTGAGCCTGGTAAGTATTTTAGGAAGAACCCCGTTTGCACTTGCCAAACTTTATTGGTCAAGTGGCAACAGAGGCACTCCACCCATGCATTTCCCCCCTCTTGTGGGGCTTAGTCATATAGATATCTATGAGCCTCTGGTGACTTTCAAAGGCTTGTTTTTTTTTTTTTAATACCAAACATGTCATACCTACCTCCACTGTGCAGTTTGTTTTGCACAGAGTGGCCCCGATCGTCCTCTTCTGGGGTCCCCTAGCGGTGCTATCAGCTCCTCCCGCAGAAGCGCTCTCCCTGGGGGGGTTACCATGCGGGCGCGCTCCCGAGTCCAGCATTTGCGTCTGTAGACGCAGGATGCAGGACTCGGCCCCCGCATTGGATTTGATTGACAGCCCGCTGACAGCTGATGAGTTAGGTTGTTAAAGACGCAGTGACCAGCTTCTCCTGAACAAACACCCACACAGAATTTGAATCGGTCGATCATTTTTCCAACAATTTGAATCGTTCCGAAAATGTGGAATTCTTTAGAAAACAAATAAACAAAATGAAATTAAACAAAACTAAACTAAACCAATTCCAAAATGAATCAGTGAAACAAAATTAGTACCATAACAAATCTATCCGAAATCAAACAAAACACATTTTTCCGTTCTGCACATGTCTACACCTGAGGTGCGGGGTCTAAGCACTAACCAGTATTCACCAGGGCTCCTGATGGTGGAGATGGGTTTTGCTGCGTGTTAGTTCCAAGTTGTGGTCCTCAGGATCGCCCCACCAGGAGGTGAGCAAGCCGGAATCAGTAGCAGATATAGCAGTTGGGGATCAAGCAGAAGTGAAGTCAGTAAAGAAGCCAAAGGTCAGTAACAAGTGGTTGCGGGTTGGGATCAAGCAGAAGAGTAGTTGAGGAACAAGCCAAGGGTCAGTAACAAGTGGTAACGAAGATATGTGACAAGAGTTACAAGAATGAGATATTGGCTAGAGAGAGCACAATTATCTGCCAAACAGGAAGTGCAAAGGCATTGGCTTAAATATGAAGTTCATAGGAGGAGCAAAAGATTTAAGGTTCAAGAAAAACAAGCCACAAGGCAACAATGTGTAAGGAATCATGCATAGAGCTGTCCAGCATCTCTGGTAGCTCAGCAAGAAGAGATACAGCCAGACACAGCAGAGGTTGCACGTTCCAAACCAGGTCCTGACAAAATCACTTTATTGATCCATTCAATGAACAGACTGTTCCATTTAGTACACAAACCCACTAAAGCATTTCACTTGTAACCCTATGAGTAAAGGGGTATGTGTACTAAATGGAACGGTCTGTTTACCGAATGGATCAATAAACAGATTTGAGGCTTTCAATAAGGTGAGCCGCTCCCCTCCTTTTTCACATGTTGGAGCTTATTCGGAGACTCTGTGAATGGCCATTGACTATAGGGAACCAGTTGCTGTCGTCATTGGTGGCTTGGGCATTAGTGACTTGCAGAGGCATATATGGATCATATCGACTAAGGGGTGGGGATGCGTGTGACATGATTGACCTGATATGGCCATTTGGCTTTATTTGGTCAATGACATTGTCCGAATAAGGCCATGTTGTCATAGCTCACACCTAAGGCTAAACTTAACCCCCCTGTCTAACCCTAAATGATAAACAAATTTGAGGTTTTCAATAGGGTGAGAAGTCCCTTGCTTTTTTCCTTTTTTGGAGATTATTCAGAGACTCTGTGAGTGGCCAACGACTATAGGGAACCAGCTCCTGTCATCATTGGTAGCTTGGGCATTAGTGCCTTCAAGCAGAGTATCTGGATCTTATATATTAGAGGGTAGGGATGCTTGTGACTTAAGCAGGGCTTTTTTTCAGGGGGAACTTGGTGGAACTCAGTTCCACCATCTCTGGCTCAGACCCTTTAGTGCCTGCTCACCACAATCACTTGTAAACACAGAAGTCTGGTTTCTGTGTTTACAAGTGACAGCTCTACACTCTGTATGTAATGCAATCCTGGTATTTAATGCCCCTTTAAGACCCTCCTTCTCTTTTCGTGAAATTTGACTGAAGACACCCACTATTTGATGTGATTTGGAGGGTGTGTGTAGGGGGAGGGGTTTTGTGGGGCCGTGGTTAAGTTCCAGCACCTATTGTGTGAGAAAAAAAGCCCTGGATTTAATTAACCTGATATGGCCATATGGTTATACAGTATTTAGTCAATGACGTCCTAATGTAGCCATGTGGTCATAGTTCATACCTAAGGCTATCTCTAACCTTAACCCCCGACCCTAACCTAACCCTAACACTCAACGATAAACAGATTTGATTGATTTCCCTCCTATTTTTTTATTTGGAGCTTCTTCAAAGATTCTGTTGATGGCCATTGACTATAGGGAACCAGCTCCTGTCATTAATGGTGGCTTAGACAGTAGTGCCTTGCAGGGGGGTATCTGACTCTTATCTACTAAATGGTAGGGATGCTTGAGACATAATTCACCTGATATGGCTATCTGGCTATATTTAATCAACGATGACCCAATGTGGCCATGTGGTTATAGCTCATACCTAAGGCTAACTCTAACCTCAACCCTAACTTAACCTAACCCTAAACATATTTGAGGCTTTCAGTAAGGTGAGCGATTCCCTTCCTTTTTCATTTTTTGGAGCTTCTTCAGAGACTTTGTGAGTGGCCAATGACTATAGGGAACCAGCTCCTGTCATCATTGGTAGCTTGGGCATTAGTGCCTTCCAGTGGGGTATCTGGATCATATCTACTAAGGGGTGGGGATGCCTGGGACATAATTGACCTGATATGGCCATATAGCTGAATTTAGTCAATGACGTCCCAATGTGGACATGTGGTGATAGCTCATACCTAAGGCTAAACCTAACCCCCAACCTAACCCTAAACGATAAACAAATTTGAGGCTTTCGATAAGGTGAGCGATACCCTTCCATTTTCATTTTTTGGAGATTATTCAGAGACTCTGTGAGTGGCCAATAACTATAGGGAACCAGCTCCTATCATCAATGTGGCCTGGGCATTAGTGCCTTGCAGCAGGGTATCTGGATCCTATCTACGGGGTGGGGATGCTGGTGACATAATTCACCTGATATGGCCATAAGGCTATATTTAGTCAATGATGTCCCAATGTGGCCATGTGGTCATAGCTCATACCTAAGGCTAACTCTACCCTAACCTAACCTAACCCTAAACATATTTGAGGCTTTCAGTAAGGTGAACGATTCCCCTAATTTTTAATTTTTTGGAGCTTCTTCAGAGACTTTGTGAGTGGCCAATGACTATAGAGAACCAGCTCTTGTCATCATTGGTGGCTTGGGCATTAGTGCCTTCCAGTGGGATATCTGGATCATATCTACTAAGGGGTGGGGATGCTTGGGACATAATTGACCTGATATGGCCATATGGCTATATTTAGTCAATGACGTCCCAATGTGGCCGTGTGGTCATAGCTCATACCTAACCCTAATCAATAAGCAGATTTGAGGCTTTCAATACAGTGAGCGGTTCGCCTCCTTTTTTGTATGTTGGAGCTTCTTCAGAGACTCTGTGAGTAACCAATAACTATAGGGAACCATATTTAGTCAATGATGTCCCAATGTTGCCATGTTGTCATAGCTCATACCTAGGTCTAACCTTAATGCCCCCACCCTAACCGTAACCAATAAACAGATTTGAGGCTTTTAATAAGTTCAGCGGTTCCCCTCTCCTTTTTCATTTTTTTGGAGCTTCTTTGGAGACTACTGTATGAGTGGCCATTGATTATGGGGAAACAGCTCCTGTCATCATTGGTGGCTTAGATATTAGTGCCTTGTAGCGGGGTATCTGAATCCTATCTACTAAGGGGTGGGGATGCTTGTAAAATATTTGTCCTGATATGGCCATATGGCAATATTTAGCCAATGACATTGTCCAAATAAGGCCATGTAGTCATAGCTCATACCTAAGGCTGAATCTTAGCTCATCCCTCGTTCTGAACCAACAACACAGTCACTGCATTATAAAATGTCATAGAAGAAGAATTAAATCCTGGATTTATAAAACCTTGCGGATAGACCTTATGAACATGGGGGGGGGGGGGGGGGGGTGGATAAAGCTTCCAATGTAATACTAAATGGCTGTGTGGCGCGGCATCCCATTAAATAAATACAAACACCGATCGATATCTTGGCTTTGTTTATCATCTCAGCCACATAGGTAACGTGTGTCCTTATTATTGATTTTATTATTTCTCAGCTCTAATAGAGGTAAACTTTTATGGCGAATTTTCCTCTTCATATTTTTATGTAAGTTGTAACATCCCCAAATTGAGTATTTTTTTGCCTTTCTGTTGTTTTCATTTCACGCTCCGCTGTGCCTCGGCGCAGTAAACCCAGAGAAGGTGCAATGCTGGAACCAGGGGACACATAAACACACCTACAATTCCCCTCATTCAGACTCATTTAGAAGATAAGGATACAAAAAAAAAAAAAAAACTCAGCAGGGAGTTAGAAAATGACGACCTGATTTCGAAAATGAAGGCAAAAGTTTAATTTTGGTGCCAAGCAAAACGCGCCCAGGGTCAATTACAGTGAATGCAAAATTTTCATGTTTGCATGAAGAATACTTTTAAAGCCCAAATCCAGGCTGGGCACCCCCCACCCTTTAAAGAAGCATCAAATTAAATTTAGTTTTTGATCTTTTGCTTTTTAAAAGGCACATGAGAGATTTGGAGGTCGTTTTGACCCCAAATCTCTCAATAAAGAGGACCTGTCATTCTTATTTCTTTTACAAGGGATGCTTAAATTCCTTGTAATAGGAATAAAAGTGATAAAAAAAATATAAAAGGGACAGTGTAAAAATAAAAAATAAAAAGTAAAATAAATATAAATTTATTTTTAAAGCGCCCCATCCCTCCGTGCTCGCGCATAGAAGTGAACGCATTCGTAAGTTGCTCATAAATATGTAAACGGTGTTCAAACCACACATGTAGGGTATTGCCAATGATCGTTAGAGTGAGAGCAATAATTCTAGCACTAGACCTCCTCTGTCGCCTATGGAGATTTTTAAGTACCGTAGTTTGTCGCCATTCGCAATTTTAAAGCGGGACATGTTAGGTATCTACTTACTCGGCGTAACATCATCTTTCACATTATACACAAAAAAAACCACTAAAAATTTTTTATTAACGGCGACCACCCACCGCTACGTTAACCACTTGAGGACCAGTCCTTTTCTGGAACTTTTTGTTTTAAAGTTTAAATCAGTATTTTTTTGCTGGAAAATTACTTAGAACCCCTAAACAGCTTTTTTTTTTTGTAGAGATCCTAGAAAATAAAATGGCGACTGTTGCAATATTTGATGTCATACTGGTAAAAAAACATAAAAGTACATTTTGTGTTTTTTTATTATTTTTTTTATTTAATAAAGTGTATTTTTTTCCAAAACACATGCATTTGAAAGACTGCTGCACAGATACGGCATGACATAAAATATTGCAACGACCGCCATTTTATTTTCTAAGATCGCTACAAAAAAAAAAAGCATAATCTTTAGAACAAAAAGTTCCAGAAAAGGCCTGGTCCTCAAGCGGAAAGAGAAAATTATCACCGCTCTAGGAAAGCCGATCGAAAGCAAACATCTCCTCCATGCTGGAAGCAACAGGTGCAGGCAATGCTTGTACAACAAAGTAATTAGAGAAAGTCCTGGACAGCCACACTCAAATTAATATGTTGCCTTTATTAAATAAAAGTTATAAAAGATACATGCCGCAGCAGAAAAATGCAGGAAAGCTGACGCGTTTCACACTGTAGTCAGTGCTTAATCAGGCAACATATTAATTTAAGTGCGGCTGTCCATAACTTTCTCTAATTACTTCCTGGTCCTCAAGTGGTTAACTTAATGGTTGGTGGTCGCGGGTGATAAAAATTATTATTATTATTATTATTATTATTATTATTTTTTTTTATCTCTGCTGCCCATGCGAATGAGGAATTAAAGGAACATCCCTCCAATTACTCTGTCCATAAATCAGTGGCAGGCCCCCTCAGCAGACCATCGATCATTAGGGGCAGACACCTATTGCACTATTCTCTGTAGCAGCACACAGGCAAAAGTATTACACTAATAAGCCAAAAAATCTAATAAAGTAACTGAAATGTTGTAGAAGAGGTGAGCACAGAACATAAAGCTTTTCATCTCATTTTTTTTTTCTTCTTTCAACTTGTAGATCTGTAATGGTGTCTTTCAAGGACACGCCATCCTCTCTTAATTATTTCCAGAAAACTGATGCGGTCGGATTGCGCGGATTGCCGCCGATCTGGTGGGAGGCCAGGGATTGTCATCTCAGCTGCAGAACACCAGAAGTTAATAAGACATCTCTCCGCATTCCATATTAATCAGGCAGAGGGCTACGGAGAATTCCTGCGAGCGGGTCTCTCCTCACCGACCTCCAAGCGGCACCTTGTTCGAGTTTATTGGTTTATTTTCATATCACTGTGGCGCAATGACAAGCGATGACCCCCACACCACCTGGGGGGGCACACCGCTCTATATTCATTCCTTGGATATCTTGATTCAAGCTCCTCGAATGCTCGGCGTGGCTGTTAATTGGAAAAACGAAAACGGGGCAAAAGCAGTGACCTGCTGACGGTTTGTTTATTCTATTCTTTTTAAAGGTTTAATATGAAATAAAAAATGATTTGACATACGATGCTGGAACAATTTATGCTGAGAAGTGCAGAATATTTCCCTCTGGGATAAGACAGAGCATATGTGGTATAGGGGCAACAAGGCAGCAGTCTTAAGCAAAACTGTTCAAGGGCTGTTGCTAGCAGTTTTTTTTTGTAATCCCCTAAAGCTACAATGTGTCTTATTACTAACTCTTTTGTTTTTCTTTTGTTATAAATTGCTACAGGAGATCATAGTCAAATATTCTGCTTGCATCTTGCATTCGTTTAAAGAAGAAGTATCACCAAGATGCCTTGTTGAACCCACCAGTGCGCCAAGTATATGTAATTCCTGGTCCCGTTTAGATAAGTGCTGTGGTTAGGTAATAAAAAGCCTATTTTATTTCTCTCTTTGCTGTAGTTCCACCCCAGGCTAAAGCCCAATTTATGGTCCTGATCCATAAAGTGGTTGTATTGTCCGCTTGGTCATTTTTACCTACAGGTAAGCCTATAATAAGGCTTACCTGTAGGTAAAATGAATATCTCCTAAGGCTTGTACGTCAGTGGTGCATGCGCAGTGAAGGTCCTGCAAAAGTTCAGGCGTATCGTGCGCATGCACCGGAGTGACATGAGTGTTCCATGATTGAGCAATTGCCAGTTAAAGTAGCGTAGTGCAGAATAGCAAAAAATGCCCTGTTCTAGAAGGGGGTAAAACCTTTCGGAGGTCAAGTAGTTAAGATGCACTGGATGCACCTAGAAGGAAATACTTTTCTCAGTAAATACAGTAAAATTCAATACAAAGAAGGCTCTGTAACCCAAAGGAATTTAAAGCCTGTTACACCATCAATGCTGTCAACATTTTGGTGAAATAACCTAAAAATGTCATTGATATTTTGTTGAAGCAACTCTCAATGATGCTCATAAGTACTTTAAAATAAACCAGGATCTGTATTAAATTTTGCCCACTGTGCTGACCAGAGGTAAGTAGTGATAGATTAGGAACCTGCACGTATTTCCTAAATGTGTGATGACATTTTAACTGGCAAAGGTAACTGAAGGACCACTTTAAAGAAGAATATCAACTATGGATATTTTTACATAGTTACATTGGTCCAAGCTGAACCAAAGTACCAGTATATACCAGGGGTATTGTGGCCGGTGGGGGTAGAAAATATCTCACGCCCAGCATCAGTGAGAATAAACATGGCCACAGGATTGGTGGTCAAGAGGAGGAGTGGTGCCCCATCATGGGTATTAGTGGGAGGAATAGTTCCCCATCATTGATATCTGTGGGAGGAATAGTGCCCCATCATTGGTATCAGTGGGAGGAATAGTGCCCCATCATTGGTATTAGTGGGTATAATAGTGACCCAACTTTGGTATCAGTGGGAGGAATAGTGGTAACAGTGGGAGGAATAGTGCCCCCAGGGTAGGTGTCAGTGGGAGGAATAGTGCTTAATATCATTGGGAGGAATAGTGCCCCAAGAGCCAGATAAAGGCTAGCAAAGGGCTGCATCCAGCCCTTGGACTGCAGTTTGGAAACATCTGGTATATGCCACACCTGCAGGATTCCCTCTAGAATCTGGAAATCACTGTAGTAAATACTGCTACTACAGTGATCTCTAATAGCTTCCAGGACCAGTGCCAAGTGGCTTCCCTGTTGCTTTCTGATCACAGGAGGTTGGCCATTCTGCACAGGTGCCAATACTTTGAATTGTAAAATACTTTTACAATTTCTCAAGGAATGCAAAGCCCTCTCTGATTGAACGAGGTGGAGAGGTGGGGTGGTGGTATCACAATCTACACATCTTCCAATCAGAGAACACTTTGCATTTATTGAGAAAGTGCAATGTGTCCTCTGTATGGCTTCACTGCCTAGTGTGCAACCTCCTTTATTCAGTAAGCAGCAGGGTAGCTGATCAGTAGGGATGAGCTTCGTGTTCGAGTCGAACCCATGTTTGACTCGAACATTGGCTGTTCGACCGTTCGTCGAATTGCGAACGATATGGGCCGTTCGCGCCAAATTCGTGTGGCGCGTCACGGCCCATAATTCACTGCGGCATCGCAGTGCATTGCTGGCTGATGATTGGCCAAGCATGCACTATGACCCGCATGCTTGGCCAATCACAGCGCCGCCTGAACAGAGAGCCGTAATTGGCCAAAGCCAAGGAGGCTTTGGCCAATTATGGCTCAGGGGATTTAGTACACGCCCCACACTATATAAGGCCGCCTGCACGGCGGCCCTGTGTAGTGTGTGTTCCGGTGTGCTGAGAGATAGAGAGAGAGACAGACAGTGTCATTTGATTTGAGTTAGATAGATTAGGCAGAACAGTCAGTCAGTTAGCTGCACTTACAGTGTATTGTGTATATATATGCATCCCAGGTGTTGCATATATATATATACACTGTATTCAGTTTAGCTAGATCCGTTCCTGTTATCTTCTAGACTATTTACATTTAGTGCAGTGCGTCCTGCTCACAGTGTTCAGCTAGATCCGTTCCTGTTATCTTCTAGACTATTTACATTTAGTGCAGTGCGTCCTGCTCACAGTGTTCAGCTAGATCCGTTCCTGTTATCTTCTAGACTATTTACATTTAGTGCAGTGCGTCCTGCTCACAGTGTTCAGCTAGATCCGTTCCTGTTATCTTCTAGACTATTTACATTTAGTGCAGTGCGTCCTGCTCACAGTGTTCAGCTAGATCCGTTCCTGTTATCTTCTAGACTATTTACATTTAGTGCAGTGCGTCCTGCTCACAGTGTTCAGCTAGATCCGTTCCTGTTATCTTCTAGACTATTTACATTTAGTGCAGTGCGTCCTGCTCACAGTGTTCAGCTAGATCCGTTCCTGTTATCTTCTAGACTATTTACATTTAGTGCAGTGCGTCCTGCTCACAGTGTTCAGCTAGATCCGTTCCTGTTATCTTCTAGACTATTTACATTTAGTGCAGTGCGTCCTGCTCACAGTGTTCAGTTAGATCCGTTCCTGTTATCTTCCTACTGACAGGCAGGCTTGTCTGGTTACAGTATATAAAGCTACCTGAAGAAAATTACTGGTGTTCTATTTGATCCTATTAGTACCACGGTCAGGCAGCTAGACTATTTACATTTAGTACAGTGCGTCCTGCTCACAGTGTTCAGCTAGATCCGTTCCTGTTATCTTCCTACTGACAGGCAGGCTTGTCTGGTTACAGTATATAAAGCTACCTGAAGAAAATTACTGGTGTTCTATTTGAACCTATTAGTACCACGGTCAGGCAGCTAGACTATTTACATTTAGTACAGTGCATCCTGCTCACAGTGTTCAGCTAGATCCGTTCCTGTTATCTTCCTACTGACAGGCAGGCTTGTCTGGTTACAGTATATAAAGCTACCTGAAGAAAATTACTGGTGTTCTATTTGATCCTATTAGTACCACGGTCAGGCAGCTAGACTATTTACATTTAGTACAGTGCGTCCTGCTCACAGTGTTCAGCTAGATCCGTTCCTGTTATCTTCCTACTGACAGGCAGGCTTGTCTGGTTACAGTATATAAAGCTACCTGAAGAAAATTACTGGTGTTCTATCCCAGCTTAGTGCAGCTACAGGTCATTAGTATGTCTGGAAGGCCAAGAAGGAGAGGCAGACAGTCACAAGCCAATAAGAGAGGGCAAGCAGGCTCTGTGTCTAGTGCTGGTCGTAGAGACGGTGCATCCTCATCAGCACGTGGCCATGGGACACGCTTGGCCTTTTTTCGGCAGCTGGCCGTGTTGAGCCGCAACATGCGGAAGACTTGGTCGAGTGGATGACCAAGCCGTCCTCATCCTCCTCATCCTCTCTCACCCATGCCCAGGGTGCTTTGTCTGGCAAAGCAGCGGCCTCTTCCCTCAGCTCAATGTCATCAGTGACTCCTTCCCTAGCTCCACCATGTCCTCCTGAGGAGTCCCTCGAACTGTTTGACCACAGTGTTGGGTACATGCTCCAGGAGGATGCCCAGCGTTTGGAAGGCTCTGATGATGATACTGAGCTCGATGAAGGCAGTAACATGAGCACGGACAGAGGGGGTGCCCAAGAAGGACAGCAATCTGGCAGTCATGCTCCCCCTGCTGCAGCATACTGCCAGGTTTGCTCCAGTGATGAGGAGGGAGGGGATGATGAGGTCACTGACTCAACGTGGGTGCCTGATAGGAGAGAGGAGGAGGAGGAGGCGGCACATCACCAACGAGGCAGGATGCCCTCCAGGGGCCAGCCTAAGGGCAGCACATTGACTGCATCACACCCCAAAGCTCCACATGTGCAGGGCGCTGCAGTCTCTGCGCGTTATTCAAAAAGTTCTTTGGTGTGGGCCTTTTTTGAGACGAGTGCATCAGATCGCACCGCTGCTATTTGCAACATATGTCTCAAGCGTATCTCCCGTGGCCAAAACATCTCCCGCTTGGGTACCACATGCTTGACCAGACATATGTTGACCTGCCATGCAGTTCGTTGGCAAGCGTATCTAAAAGACCCACACCAAAGAACAAAGAGGATCTCTCCTTGCTCCTCATCAGCTGAGATTTTCAACCCCACTAGACCTCCAGTCCTCTCTGAGACCTGCAGTGAGAGGAATGAAGTTGTAGAATTAGGTGTGTCACAGCCAAGTACTTGTGGGCAATCTGCTTTTGGTACACCGACGTCAGATTGTACCAGGCAAATTTCCCTGCCCCAGCTGCTGCACCGCCGAAAGAAGTTTGCTCCCAGCCATCCACATGCCCAGCGGTTGAATGCTAGCTTGGCAAAATTGCTAGCACTTCAACTGCTGCCTTTTCAGTTGGTAGACTCTGCCCCCTTCCGTGAGTTTGTGGAATGTGCGGTTTCTCAGTGGCAGGTACCCAAACGCCACTTTTTCTCACGGAAGGCGATTCCGGCTCTCTACCGGCATGTGGAAGGCAATGTCCATGCCTCGCTGGACAGGGCGGTCAGCGGTAAGGTGCATATTACCGCTGACTCATGGTCCAGCAGGCATGGACAGGGACGTTACCTAAGTTTCACGGCGCATTGGGTGACTCTGCTGGCAGCTGGGAAGGATGCAGGACAAGGTGCAGTAGTGTTGGAGGTTGTTCCGCCACCACGCCTCCAAAATGCTGATTGTGACACACCTCTCTCCTCCACCCCCTCCTCTTCTTCTTCCTCCATGGCCTCTTCCTCGGAACCAGCGGTGCTCCGTAGTCGTTCAAGGGGCTACGCAAGTACGCAGGCCAAAAGATGCCATGCGGTGCTTGAGCTGGTGTGCTTGGGGGACAGGAGCCACACTGGGGCAGAGGTTCTGTCAGCTCTGCAGGGGCAGGTTCCGACAGGGACAAATGACCCATGTGCCCTGTTTGGCTCACGTCCTTAACTTGGTGGTGCAGCGGTTCTTGGGCAGGTACCCGGGCTTACAGGATGTCCTGAGGCAGGCCAGGAAAGTCTGTGTGCATTTCCGCCGGTCATATAATGCCAGTGCTCGGCTGACGGACCTCCAAAAGGAGTTTAACCTGCCCAAGAACCGCCTAATCTGTGACATGCCCACCAGGTGGAACTCAACGTAGGCCATGCTGCAGCGGCTGCACACGCAGCAGAGGGCCATCAATGAGTACCTGTGCGACTATGGCACCAGGACAGGGTCAGGGGAGCTTGGTTTTTTTTCCCCACGCCAGTGGGCCATGATCAGGGATGCATGCACTGTCCTGTCACCATTCGAGGAGGCCACGAGGATGGGGAGCAGTGACAGTGCATGCATCAGTGACACTGTCCCCCTTGTCCACCTGTTGGAGCACACGCTGCATGGAATAATGGACAGGGCACTTGAGGCAGAACAGAGGCAGGAAGAGGAGGACTTCCTTAGCTCTCAAGGCCCCCTTTATCCAGACAGTGTTCCTGCGTGCCCGCCGATAACACAGGAAGAGGACGAGGAGGAGGAGGAGGAGGAGGAAGATTGTGTCAGTATGGAGGTGGAGCCTGGCACTCAGCATCAGCAGCAGTCTTTAAGGGATCAGTCCCAAGAAACACATGGACTTGTACGTGGCTGGGAGGAGGTGGCTGCGGACGTTGTCGTCCTTAGTGACCCAGAGGACTCCGGACCGAATGCCTCAGCAAACCTACGCTGCATGGCCTCCCTGATCCTGCAAAGCCTGCGTAAGGATCCTCGTATTCGTGGTATCAAGGAGAAGGACCAATACTGGCTGGCAACCCTCCTTGATCCACGTTACAAGGGTAAGGTTGCGGACCTTATCTTGCCATCGCAGAGGGAGCAGAGGATGAAACATCTTCGGGAGGCCTTGCAGAAAGGTCTGTGCAATGCGTTCCCAGAGACTGGGAGGTTACAAACTCCTGTTTCTGGACAACGTGTTGCTGAGGCTTCGGTCAGTCAAAGAAGGAGCGGTGGAGAAGGTGGCCGTCTGACCGATGCGTTCAGACAATTTTTTGGTCCGCAGCCCCAAGGTATGATCGGTTCCAGCAACCATCGCCAGCGTCTGTTTTACATGGTGCAGGAATACCTAGGGGCAAGATCAGACTTGGACACCTTTCCCACTGAAAATCCTCTGGGTTACTGGGTCTTGAGGATGGATCACTGGCCAGAGCTTGCACAGTATGCAATTGAGCTACTGGCCTGTCCTGCATCCAGCGTTCTTTCGGAACGCACATTCAGTGCTGCTGGAGGCGTGGTAACCGATCACAGGGTGCGTCTGTCCACCGACTCGGTCGATCAGCTGACCTTCATAAAAATGAATCAGTCTTGGATCACCACCAGCTACCAAGCACCTGATGCTGATGTAACCGAATAATTTTTTTTGAAATCTCAGATCCCTTCAAAGACTGCCTATGCTGATGCTGAGTGACTATCCCTGAGTAATTATCCTCTTCCTCCTCAATCATCACGCTGATAGCTTGTAAGAACATTTTTGGTTCTGGGCGCCACCACCAGTGCCTAAGGCACAATTTTTCAGCCCCTGTCTAACAGGGGCGTGTAATTACAATTTTTGATGCAATACTTTGCAGCAGGGCTCGTTCCTGCATTCCAACTAGAGTGTCTGTGAGGGGTTGCAGTGTTGTGGCACCAGCACCAGTGCCTAAGGCCCAATTTTTCTGCCCCTGTCTAACAGGGGCGTGTAATTACAATTTTTGATGCAATACTTTGCAGCAGGGCTCGTTCCTGCATTCCAACTAGAGTGTCTGTGAGGGGTTGCAGTGTTGTGGCACCAGCACCAGTGCCTAAGGCCCAATTTTTCTGCCCCTGTCTAACAGGGGCGTGTAATTACAATTTTTGATGCAATACTTTGCAGCAGGGCTCGTTCCTGCATTCCAACTAGAGTGTCTGTGAGGGGTTGCAGTGTTGTGGCACCAGCACCAGTGCCTAAGGCCCAATTTTTCTGCCCCTGTCTAACAGGGGCGTGTAATTACAATTTTTGATGCAATACTTTGCAGCAGGGCTCGTTCCTGCGTTCCAACTAGAGTGTCTGTGAGGGGTTGCAGTGTTGTGGCACCAGCACCAGTGCCTAAGGCCTAATTTTTCAGCTCCTGTTCAACAGGGGCATGTAATTACAATTCTTGATCTAATATTTCACAGCAGGGCCCTGTGAGGGCTTACAGTGTTGTGGCCACAGCAACACCTAAGGCCCAAATTTCTGCTGAGTATATAGGGCAGGACCCTACTTTCAAACATCTAACTTACAAACGACTCCTACTTGCAAACGGAAGGAGACAACAGGAAGTGAGATGAAATCTACCTCTAGGAAGGGAAATTCTCTCCTGTAAGAGTTAATATGGGAAAACAATTTCTCCTTTCCACTGATGCTTTCCAATCCTTGTTCCACAAAAAAACCCAAATTTTCAAAAAACATTTTTCATTGGGACAAAAAGTGAGGTGAAATCTTCTGAAGAGGAGGAAAGACAGCAAAACAAATGTCACAGGGGTGATAACCCTTCCCTATGTTTTCCAAAAAGCTTAAAAAAGATTTTTTGGCTGGAGCTAAACACGTTAAAAATGTACCCGTTCAAAATTACAAAGAGATTCTACTTAACAACAAACCTACAGTCCCTGTCTTGTTTGTATACTGCTGTTCAGAGTATATAGGGCCTTTCCTTATTTTAATTTGGGTGCGGGGTTCCCCTTAATATCCATACAAGACCCAAAGGGCCTGGTAATGGACTGGGGGGTACCCATGCCGTTTATCTCACTGATTTTCATCCATATTGCCATGACCCGACATGACATTAAATCCGCAAGCAGTTTTAAATGAGATTTTTTCCTTTAAAAATGACATTTGGTGCAGGGACTGTTCTAAACACGGGAAACACGCGTCACTTTACAGGCATACTATAGACACCCCCCAGGTACGATATTTAGAGGAATATTTCACTTTTTTTTTTACTTTAAGCATCATTAAAATCACTGCTCCCGAAAAAACGGCCGTTTTAGACGTCAATGGGGTTCTAACGTTCGTGCGAACTTTCGGTCCGTTCGCAGGTTCTACTGCGAACCGAACCGGGGGGTGTTCGGCTCATCCCTACTGATCAGCATCGGACCTAAAAGCTAGTGGAGATCACTGTAATAGTGATATAGTAGTGGTGCCTATTACAGTGATTTCTAGCTTCCACGGGGATCCCAAAGGTACAGTACATACATACATACTTACATTGGTCAAAGTTGAAATTGTAATTATGTAAAAATCGCCATACCTAGACTTCAGCTTTAATTTTTTTCACATTTACTAGACAAGCTTGTAAAAAACCAGAGTGTCTTGAAGAAGGTCTTCCATTTGCAGATGTTCTTCCATATGCACAAGAAGGTCTTCCATGTGCAGAAGATCCTCTGTGTGCACAAGAAGGTTTTCTGTGTACTCAAGAAGGTCTTCCATATGCAGAAGAATGTCTTCCATGCGCACAAGAAGGTCTGTGCAGAAGGTCTTCCATGTGCTCAAGAAGGTCTTCCATATGCAGAAGGTCTTCCCTGTGCTCAAGAATGTCTTCCATGTGCACAAGAAGGTCTGTGCAGAAAGACTTACTGTACATTAGGGATGAGCCGAACACCCCCCGGTTCGGTTCGCACCAGAACCCGCGAACGGACCGAAAGTTCGCACGAACGTTAGAACCCCATTGACGTCTATGGGACTCGAACGTTCGAAATCAAAAGTGCTCATTTTAAAGGCTAATTTGCATGGTATTGTCCTAAAAAGGGTTTGGGGACCCGGGTCCTACCCCAGGGGACATGTATCAATGCAAAAAAAACTTTTAAAAACGGCCGTTTTTTCGGGAGCAGTGATTTTAATGATGCTTAAAGTAAAACAAAAAAAGTGAAATATTCCTTTAAATATCGTACCTGGGGGGTGTCTATAGTATGCCTGTAAAGTGACGCGTGTTTCCCATGTTTAGAACAGTCCCTGCACCAAATGTCATTTTTAAAGGAAAAAATCTCATTTAAAACTGCTTGCGGGTTTAATGTCATGTCGGGTCATGGCAATATGGATGAAAATCAGTGAGACAAACGGCATGGGTACCCCCCAGTCCATTACCAGGCCCTTTGGGTCTTGTATGGATATTAAGGGGAACCCCGCACCCAAATTAAAATAAGGAAAGGTGTGGAGCCACCAGGCCCTATATACTCTGAACAGCAGTATACAGGCGGTGCAAACAAGACAGGGACTGTAGGTTTGTTGTTAAGTAGAATCTGTTTGTAATTTTGAACATTTTTAACGTGTTTAGCTCCAGCCAAAAAATCTTTTCTAAGCTTTTTGGAAAACATAGGGAAGGGTTATCACCCCTGTGACATTTGTTTTGCTGTCTTTCCTCCTCTTCAGAAGATTTCACCTCACTTTTTTGTCCCAATGAAAAATGTTTTTTGAAAATTTGGGTTTTTTTGTGGAACAAGGATTGGAAAGCATCAGTGGAAAGGAGAAATTGTTTTCCCATATTAACTCTTACGGGAGAGAATTTCCATTCCTAGGGGTAGATTTCATCTCACTTCCTGTTGTCTCCTTCCGTTTGCAAGTAGGAGTCGTTTGTAAGTTAGATGTTTGAAAGTAGGGTCCTGCCCTATATACTCAGCAGAAATTTGGGCCTTAGGTGTTGCTGTGGCCACAACACTGTAAGCCCTCACAGGGCCCTGCTGTGAAATATTAGATCAAGAATTGTAATTACATGCCCCTGTTGAACAGGAGCTGAAAAATTAGGCCTTAGGCACTGGTGCTGGTGCCACAACACTGCAACCCCTCACAGACACTCTAGTTGGAACGCAGGAACGAGCCCTGCTGCAAAGTATTGCTTCAAAAATTGTAATTACACGCCCCTGGTAGACAGGGGCAGAAAAATTGGGCCTTAGGCACTGGTGCTGGTGCCACAACACTGCAACCCCTCACAGACACTCTAGTTGGAATGCAGGAACGAGCCCTGCTGCAAAGTATTACATCAAAAATTGTAATTACACGCCCCTGTTAAACAGGGGCTGAAAAATTGTGCCTTAGGCACTGGTGGTGGCGCCCAGAACCAAAAATGTTCTTACAAGCTATCAGCGTGATGATTGAGGAGGAAGAGGATAATTACTCAGGGATAGTCACTCAGCATCAGCATAGGCAGTCTTTGAAGGGATCTGAGATTTCAAAAAAAAATATTCGGTTACATCAGCATCAGGTGCTTGGTAGCTGGTGGTGATCCAAGACTGATTCATTTTTATGAAGGTCAGCCGATCGACCGAGTCGGTGGACAGACGCACCCTGTGATCGGTTACCACGCCTCCAGCAGCACTGAATGTGCGTTCCGAAAGAACGCTGGATGCAGGACAGGCCAGTAGCTCAATTGCATACTGTGCAAGCTCTGGCCAGTGATCCATCCTCAAGACCCAGTAACCCAGAGGATTTTCAGTGGGAAAGGTGTCCAAGTCTGATCTTGCCCCTAGGTATTCCTGCACCATGTAAAACAGACGCTGGCGATGGTTGCTGGAACCGATCATACCTTGGGGCTGCGGACCAAAAAATTGTCTGAACGCATCGGTCAGACGGCCACCTTCTCCACTGCTCCTTCTTTGACTGACCGAAGCCTCAGCAACACGTTGTCCAGAAACAGGAGTTTGTAACCTCCCAGTCTCTGGGAACGCGTTGCACAGACCTTTCTGCAAGGCCACCCTAAGATGTTTCATCCTCTGCTCCCTCTGCGATGGCAAGATAAGGTCCGCAACCTTACCCTTGTAACGTGGATCAAGGAGGGTTGCCAGCCAGTATTGGTCCTTCTCCTTGATACCACGAATACGAGGATCCTTACGCAGGCTTTGCAGGATCAGGGAGGCCATGCAGCGTAGGTTTGCTGAGGCATTCGGTCCGGAGTCCTCTGGGTCACTAAGGACAACAACGTCCGCAGCCACCTCCTCCCAGCCACGTACAAGTCCATGTGTTCCTTGGGACTGATCCCTTAAAGACTGCTGCTGATGCTGAGTGCCAGGCTCCACCTCCATACTGACACAATCTTCCTCCTCCTCCTCCTCCTCCTCGTCCTCTTCCTGTGTGATCGGCGGGCACGCAGGAACACTGTCTGGTTAAAGTGGGCCTTGAGAGCTAAGGAAGTCCTCCTCTTCCTGCCTCTGTTCTGCCTCAAGTGCCCTGTCCATTATTCCACGCAGCGTGTGCTCCAACAGGTGGACAAGGGGGACAGTGTCACTGATGCATGCACTGTCAGTGCTCACCATCCTCGTGGCCTCCTTGAATGGTGACAGGACAGTGCATGCATCCCTGATCATGGCCCACTGGCGTGGGGAAAAAAAACCAAGCTCCCCTGACCCTGTCCTGGTGCCATAGTTGCACAGGTACTCATTGATGGCCCTCTGCTGCGTGTGCAGCCGCTGCAGCATGGCCAACGTTGAGTTCCACCTGGTGGGCATGTCACAGATTAGGCGGTTCTTGGGCAGGTTAAACTCCTTTTGGAGGTCCGTCAGCCGAGCACTGGCATTATATGACCGGCGGAAATGCACACAGACTTTCCTGGCCTGCCTCAGGACATCCTGTAAGCCCGGGTACCTGCCCAAGAACCGCTGCACCACCAAGTTAAGGACGTGAGCCAAACAGGGCACATGGGTCATTTGTCCCTGTCGGAGGGCAGAGAGGAGGTTGGAGCCATTGTCGCAAACCACCATTCCTGCCTTAAGTTGGCGTGGCGTCAACCACCTCTGAACCTGCCCCTGCAGAGCTGACAGAACCTCTGCCCCAGTGTGGCTCCTGTCCCCCAAGCACACCAGCTCAAGCACCGCATGGCATCTTTTGGCCTGCGTACTTGCGTAGCCCCTTGAACGCCTAAGGAGCACCGCTGGTTCCGAGGAAGAGGCCATGGAGGAAGAAGAAGAGGTGGGGGTGGAGGAGAGAGGTGTGTCACAATCAGCATTTTGGAGGCGTGGTGGCGGAACAACCTCCAACACTACTGCACCTTGTCCTGCATCCTTCCCAGCTGCCAGCAGAGTCACCCAATGCGCCGTGAAACTTAGGTAACGTCCCTGTCCATGCCTGCTGGACCATGAGTCAGCGGTAATATGCACCTTACCGCTGACCGCCCTGTCCAGCGAGGCATGGACATTGCCTTCCACATGCCGGTAGAGAGCCGGAATCGCCTTCCGTGAGAAAAAGTGGCGTTTGGGTACCTGCCACTGAGGAACCGCACATTCCACAAACTCACGGAAGGGGGCAGAGTCTACCAACTGAAAAGGCAGCAGTTGAAGTGCTAGCAATTTTGCCAAGCTAGCATTCAACCGCTGGGCATGTGGATGGCTGGGAGCAAACTTCTTTCGGTGGTGCAGCAGCTGGGGCAGGGAAATTTGCCTGGTACAATCTGACGTCGGTGTACCAAAAGCAGATTGCCCACAAGTACTTGGCTGTGACACACCTAATTCTACACCTTCATTCCTCTCACTGCAGGTCTCAGAGAGGACTCAAGGTTTAGTGGGGTTGGAAATCTCAGCTGATGAGGAGCAAGGAGAGATCCTCTTTGTTCTTTGGTGTGGGTCTTTTAGATACGCTTGCCAACGAACTGCATGGCAGGTCAACATATGTCTGGTCAAGCATGTGGTACCCAAGCGGGAGATGTTTTGGCCACGCGAGATACGCTTGAGACATATGTTGCAAATAGCAGCGGTGCGATCTGATGCACTCGTCTCAAAAAAGGCCCACACCAAAGAACTTTTTGAATAACGCGCAGAGACTGCAGCGCCCTGCACATGTGGAGCTTTGGGGTGTGATGCAGTCAATGTGCTGCCCTTAGGCTGGCCCCTGGAGGGCATCCTGCCTCGTTGGTGATGTGCCGCCTCCTCCTCCTCCTCCTCCTCTCTCCTATCAGGCACCCACGTTGAGTCAGTAACCTCATCATCCCCTCCCTCCTCATCACTGGAGCAAACCTGGCAGTATGCTGCAGCAGGGGGAGCATGACTGCCAGATTGCTGTCCTTCTTTGGCACCCCCTCTGTCCGTGCTCATGTTACTGCCTTCATCGAGCTCAGTATCATCATCAGAGCCTTCCAAACGCTGGGCATCCTCCTGGAGCATGTACCCAACACTGTGGTCAAACAGTTCGAGGGAATCCTCAGGAGGACATGGTGGAGCTAGGGAAGGAGTCACTGATGACATTGAGCTGAGGGAAGAGGCCGCTGCTTTGCCAGACAAAGCACCCTGGGCATGGGTGAGAGAGGATGAGGAGGATGAGGACGGTTGGTCATCCACTCAACCAAGTCTTCCGCATGTTGCTGCTCAACACGGCCAGCTGCCGAAAAAAAGGCCAAGCGTGTCCCATGGCCACGTGCTGATGAGGATGCACCGTCTCCACGACCAGCACTAGACACAGAGCCTGCTTGCCCTCTCTTATTGGCTTGTGACTGTCTGCCTCTCCTTCTTGGCCTTCCAGACATACTAATGGCCTGTAGCTGCACTAAGCTGGGATAGAACACCTGTAATTTTCTTCAGGTAGCTTTATATACTGTAACCAGACAAGCCTGCCTGTCAGTAGGAAGATAACAGGAACGGATCTAGCTGAACACTGTGAGCAGGACGCACTGCACTAAATGTAAATAGCAGGAACGGATCTAGCTGAACACTGTGAGCAGGACGCACTGCACTAGCAGGAACGGATCTAGCTGAACACTGTGAGCAGGACGCACTGCACTAAATGTAAATAGCAGGAACGGATCTAGCTGAACACTGTGAGCAGGACGCACTGCACTAAATGTAAATAGCAGGAACGGATCTAGCTGAACACTGTGAGCAGGACGCACTGCACTAAATGTAAATAGCAGGAACGGATCTAGCTAAACACTGTGAGCAGGACGCACTGCACTAAATGTCAATAACAGGAACGGATCTAGATGAACACTGTGAGCAGGACGCACTGCACTAAATGTAAATAGCAGGAACGGATCTAGCTGAACACTGTGAGCAGGACGCACTGCACTAAATGTAAATAACAGGAACGGATCTAGCTGAACACTGTGAGCAGGACGCACTGCACTAAATGTAAATAGCAGGAACGGATCTAGCTGAACACTGTGAGCAGGACGCACTGCACTAAATGTAAATAGCAGGAACGGATCTAGCTGAACACTGTGAGCAGGACGCACTGCACTAAATGTAAATAACAGGAACGGATCTAGCTGAACACTGAGCAGGACGCACTGCACTAAATGTCAATAGCAGGAACGGATCTAGCTGAACACTGTGAGCAGGACGCACTGCACTAAATGTAAATAACAGGAACGGATCTAGCTGAACACTGTGAGCAGGACGCACTGCACTAAATGTAAATAGTCTAGATAGAAGATAACAGGAACGGATCTAGCTAAACTGAATACAGTGTATATATATATATGCAACACCTGGGATGCATATATATACACAATACACTGTAAGTGCAGCTAACTGACTGACTGTTCTGCCTAATCTATCTAACTCAAATCAAATGACACTGTCTCTCTCTCTCTCTATCTATGAACGCCGGAACACACACTACACAGGGCCGCCGTGTAGGCGGCCTTATATAGTGTGGGGCGTGTACTAAATCCCCTGAGCCATAATTGGCCAAAGCCACCCTGGCTTTGGCCAATTACAGCTCTCTCTACTGACGGCGCTGTGATTGGCCAAGCATGCGGGTCATAGTGCATGCTTGGCCATTCATCAGCCAGCAATGCACTGCGATGCCGCAGTGAATTATGGGCCGTGACGCGCCACACGAATTTTGCGCGAACGGCCCATATCGTTCGCAATTCGGCGAACGACCGAACAGCCGATGTTCGAGTCGAACATGGGTTCGACTCGAACACGAAGCTCATCCCTACTGTACATGTATAGAAGGTCTTCCATCTGTACAAGAGGGTCTTCCATGTGTACAAGAAGGTCTTCCATGTGCAGAAGGTCTACCATGTGCTCAAGTTCAGCACACATATTGTATATACAGTATCTCACAAAAGTGAGTACACCGCTCACATTTTTGTAAATATTTTATTATATATTTTCATGTGACAACATTGAAGAAATGACACTTTGCTACAATGTAAAGTAGTGAGTGTACAGCTTGTATAACAGTGTAAATTTGCTGTCCCCTCAAAATAACTCAACACACAGCCATTAATGTCTAAACCGCTGGCAACAAAAGTGAGTACGATCCTAAGTGAAAATATCCAAATTGGGCCCAATTAGCCATTTTCCTTCCCCTGTGTTATGTGATTCGTTAGTGTTACAAGGTCTCAGGTGTGAATGGGGAGCAGGTGTGTTAAATTTGGTTTTATCGCTCTCACTCTCTCATACTGGTCACTGGAAGTTCAACATGGCACCTCATGGCAAAGAACTCTGTGAGGATCTAAAAAGAATTGTTGCTCTACATAAAGATGGCCTAGGCTATAAGAAGATTGCCAAGACCCTGAAACTGATCTGCAGCGCGGTGGCCAAGACCATACAGCGGTATAACAGGACAGGTTCCACTCAGAACAGGCCTCACCATGGTCGACCAAAGAAGTTGAGGTCACGTGCTCAGCGTCATATCCAGAGGTTGTCTTTGGGAAATAGGCGTATGAGTGCTGCCAGCATTACTGCAGAGGTTGAAGGGGTGGGGGGTCAGCCTGTCAGTGCTCAGACCATACGCCGCACACTGCATCAGATTGGTCAGCACGTCATCCCAGAAGGAAGCCTCTTCTAAAGATGATGCACAAGAAAGCCCGCAAACAGTTTGCTGGAGACAAGCAGACTAAGGACATGGATTACTGGAACCATGTCCTGTGGTCTGATGAGACCAAGATAAACTTATTTGGTTCAGATGGTGACAAGCGTGTGTGGGGGCAACCAGGTGAGGAGGACAAAGACAAGTGTGTCTTGTCTACAGTCAAGCATGGTGGTGGGAGTGTCATGGTCTATGAAGGAGAGATATTTGCTTATCCTTAGATGCTAAAAGCATTTTTTTATTTGTTCCATCTTTTAAATGTTTTCAGACTAAAAAAAAACATATATTGAAAAAAGAACAAAAATAATTGGTGGAATTAACTACTGAAAATAATAAAACTGTTAAGAAAATAGAATTTGTTGTTCAGTTTGCCCTTCACTTAATGAGGAAATATGACTTTCGTGAATCGCTAATTACTCACAGATATAAACCTGTTTTCCCGTACAGTACAAATCTCAGTCGAGGATTGTGGTAATTAAAGGCAGGAACAGTAATCGTCAATCTTTGTATAAATCATTTAGATCAATCCAGACTTCAATCTACTATTGAGGATGATAACCAGAAGTGTGAAGTACTCCTCAAACAAGTGAGAAATGAGACGCATTATTATAAGATTGGCGCAAAGAATTTATATCAGACGCTTGTCACTTTGCGGCCTATTTATAAACAAGGACTTTGACGTTAAAGGACCCTGAGATGTCCGATAATGGTTCATGCTAAATTTCCTCTTCTGGGTCCCTTATTAAAATTCCTAATGAAGTAGTGAAATCTTCTCTTCTGAACCTTTTATTATCATTAGCTGGCGTTGGTTCGATGATGTCCCACTGCAACCTTTAAACGGTTGTACATCCGCTGCACAACTGGGTTTCCTATCGCTATAGGCATGGGCAAAGCACGCATTTTAAAGCACCCCTATTAACTTATGGGTGAACTCTCACTTAAATTTTTTTCTGCGTTCTCTTCCCCAGAAAACAAAGTACATGTAATACTCTGTCCTATGTATCAACACACTTTGTAAGTCTAGCCATGAGGTTGGACATGGCGCCTCACTCCCATGCAGCTGTCCGACAACATAGATAGCGAGGAGATGGCTGCTTCCTAACCGGCGCTTGTTTTGGCTCCAAGCGCTTGCTCAAGACAAGCAGAAACAAGGGGGATGGCAAAGGGAGGGGATGTGTCATCCTCTTGGTGCCAGCTATCTCAGGCAAGTGTTTTGAGCCAAGACAATCGTCCAGGGGCAGACTGACCATTCGGGCACTCGGCACTTCCCGAGGGCCCCATGCCACTAAGGGGCCCTATCAGGGTTGCCAGCCTCAATAGAACCAGAGACAGTATGTAAAAATCTGTGTTTTTAAAAAATCCCAAGATTATAGCTGCCCTGCCTCTCCAGTACCTTTTTCAGTGTGTGTACGTGTATGCTGTGTGTGTATACTGTGTGTGTATATTGTGTGTCTGTGTGTGTGTATAGTGTGTGTGTGTATACTGTGTGGCCCCATAATCTATTGCCTGGGGGCCCCATAATCTCCTATTGCCTGGGGGCCCCATAATCTCCTTTTTCAGCGTGTGTACGTGTATTCTGTGTGTGTATACTGTGTGTGTATATTGTGTGTCTGTGTGTGTGTATACTGTGTGTGTGTATACTGTATGGCCCCATAATCTATTGCCTGGGGGCCCCATAATCTCCTATTGCCTGGGGGCCCCATAATCTCCTTTTGCCCAGGGGACCCCATAATCTTCTCTTATTGCCCAGGGGCCCCATAATCTCCTATTGCTCAGGGGCCCCATGAGTTGTCAGTCCGCCCCTGCAAGCGTCAGTTATCAAGCAGCCATTTCCTTGCTAGTTGCATTGTCAGACGGCTACAGAAGGGAAAAGGGAAGCTCCCTGTCCGACCTCCTAGCAAAGCATATAGGAAGATGGGACAAAGTGCTACTTGTGCCTTAGGGGAAAGAACAAAAACATTTAAGGAGGGTTCCTCTTTAAAACCATATATAGATTAAACTATCCCATAATAGAAGAGGTATTACACTCACCTCTTCAAAGGCCCTTGTCCCCGGTTTCCCTTCAGTTCCATGGCTGCACCCTCCATCCCTGCCTTGGTCAATTTTATACTTTCAGGTCTTAGAGGTATGTAGGGGTCATAGGATGGAACCCAGGTACGCAGAGGGGTGCACAGGCATTCTACACTCTTAAATATGCTAAATGCCAAAGACACTGATGGAGGCTGCAACATTGGAACTCAGGCTTGTGTTGTCTGATCAACTTCCTAATCTTTGCATGCTCCTGCCTTCCTGTGTATTACTTGTATTCCGTGTCTGGCTTCCCGCTTACCGACCCCGGCTTTGTCTACCGAGTTTGCCTGCCTACCGCGTGCCTGACCTTGGCCCATTTCCAGGATCTTCTTCTCTCTCTTGCCACCTGTACTCTGAACAAGTGCGTAGTCTTCTGCATCTTCAGCTGGGAGTACCTGGAGGAAACACAACCTGGTTCCAGCCCACTGCAAGTTCACCTTCACCATCAGGAGCCCTGGTAAAGATGCAGGCTCAAGCTTAGACTATGAGGCCTGGGGAACCCCAAGTTGGCCTTCAACAAGGGCTTACTACAATCGAAAACATGACAGGCCACAGGCTGCTATGATATGAGTATACTACCTCTGTCCATGCAAGAAAGAAATTCAGTTATGATATTTTTTTTAAATAGATAGGCTAAGTGAAGATCAGCCTACAAATTAGGAGCAAGTTGAGGCAGAAATCCCGAACAATTCCCGGAGTTCATAAACCTTATGTCAAAACTGTGTAATAGAATATGGGCATTTCAAGGATTAAAGAGATGCTTTCACCTTGTCCATGAAAAAGGGCTCCCATCCCCTTCATGCTCATCCTATCTGCACTCCCTCACAGCCCCTTCCTCCTCTCCAACCTATAAGAATACCCAGAACTTCTAGATACGAGTAATAACATAACTTGATCCCCTCCGATCGTGTCAGAGCCTAGCAGCCAATCACGAGGCCCAAGAACTGACTGGGGAAGTGGCGAAAAAAATGTTATTGTGTCCCTAATGGAGGCATTCAACTACAACTGTAACATGTTGGATCTCCTGTGGCTTTTTGTCCCACGATGGTCACCACCATGCTTCCCCTTTCATTCAGAAAACTAAAAACTCTCTCCCGAAAAAATAAAAAGGAAAGAAAACTTTTAGATGCACATGAAATCATTTTATTTTGAAGAATTCCCTCCTCAACACTTATTTAAAATGGAATTACACTTCAATTCCCCCCCTGCTGTTATTGTAAACAAAATTAGGAAGCAGCAAAACGTGTTATTTTATCCATAGATCAGCTGACAAAACCAATTTAGGGCTTAATAAGCGGAAGACAAGTTGCTCCCACATAGAATGAAATGAAGGTAATTCATTTTGCGTCATTATACATACAAGGTTGTGGAGCGTAGTATAGCTTCATACAACCGTAAATTCATCAATCATTTACCAAAACCACTCTCGCTAAAGATTACTATCTAAGTTATTTGCATTACCTCTACTGATGCTGATTAATTACTGCACTGTGATGTATCTGCTTCAGTGTAACGTATGTTTGCCTGTCTTTAGTTTAATTGCTTTGTGACTGAGGGGGGGCATTTTCGACTGATTTTACTGCTTCTTTTCACCGTTGTCTTCAGATTTAACTTGCACCTGCCCCCCCCAGACTACAGACATTACGTCATTTTTCGTATTTGTAACAAGTTTTGGATAGAGTAGTGTAGGACCCTCCCAGAAAGGTTGCTAGTTAGGTCAGGTAAATGTAGGTCTGTTTGGCTCCAGTGTAATCAGTGAAGCAGTCTGCGATTGCTTTGGGCTGTTCTGGGTTATGCAGGCTGCAGGGTTGATTGCTCACCCCTGCCTTCTGGCTGG
The DNA here is from genome assembly GCA_037952835.1 of Lithobates septentrionalis. Lineage (NCBI taxonomy): Eukaryota > Metazoa > Chordata > Amphibia > Anura > Ranidae > Lithobates > Lithobates septentrionalis. The sequence goes on along the minus strand of JBBDGP010002693.1, from coordinate 54,408 downwards.
TGCATAAATAGTCTGATGCTCTGTTCTTGTCCAGCAGGAGAAGTTCCAAGTTTGAGAGGCTGCTGTCCTTCTAGGCAGCCCAGCTGTAAATCTGTCTTTGTTCACCCAGGTCCTAGCTTCTGCTGAGCTGGGTGGAGCTACTTGCTGAGACATGCTGCATATATAAAAGGGATTTCTTCTGAGGAACCAGTCTGGGAGGTTCATTAAAGAAAAGTCTTCCGATATTGGAAGGTGGTATCCAGGGACACTGTGAGTACATGCCTGAATGCAGGATCCAGATGTCTACTTCTGCTGCCGCTACTCCATGGGCATTAGGGCTAAAGTTTGCCTGGTCTGGGACATTGTATACGGTGTCTCAGTGCTGTCCATAACTGAGGCTATCACCGAAGGGACCGTTCCAAAGATTAGCCACAGAGATGCATCAGGAAATTGGAAGAAATCTCCCAAAATGAGGGGGATTCCCTAGATCTAGTTGTCCCCAGAACTGATTCCCCCTTTGGAAGATCACCGCTTTCGTTTTGGGGAGATTGCTAAAAATTGCACCAGTACAATGGTCTCATGTACAAAAAAGAATGGTGAATCTCCCCAATGGGGAACCCAGGTAGCAATAAAAACATGACAGTGAGTATAACTTTTACACATTCTATCCAAAAAGGTTTTTGCCTAGAGATACGATTTACAACAAGACCTCACTCACCTTTCTAGTTGCTTGTACTGTGAAGTAATTCATTCTCAAAGATCCTCAAAGCTCACAATAACAATGACTCTAAAGTTGGCTTTAGTCAGTTTTTAACAACCTAGAAAAACTTGCTGTGTGTTTTACAGTAAAGCAGAAATGTCATCCAGGGTTCTGTGGGATCCCAGGTTTCCTCCAGAGTTTGTTAGGGGTTTCTTGATCTGTGGTTGATGAACTTCCCCACTGATGGTGCTTGCGTAGTCCTGGGACCAAATGCCACTTGGCAAAGCCAGCAGCATGACGCCAATTATCGTTTTAGCTTTTTGAAGGGTGGGATTTACCACAACTGTAAGGCTTGCATTCTTCCTATTGACCGCTGATGTAAGAAGCACTTTTGCCATTGACCCCGATGAACTGGTTTTAGTACGGGTTCCCCAAAACCTAAAAAAGGTTAAGAAAGGCTGCGTTAGAAGGCTGACAGGTTGCCAAGATGATGTCATACCTGAAAGCAATAGGAAAATCGCTACAATATTTGCACCTCTGTTGTGAATTTTGAAGATGACCATCTCTAAAATGCATATAGCTATAAAGGTGAATGTGGCTTGTTTTAAAGTGATTGTACTGCTTATTCGGAACATGCAAATACTTAAGTGTGCAAAGTCGGGACACAGGTTCACGTTGTAAATGTACAAACAGATGGAAACCACCCCAACCTATAACTAGCCTTTGTAGCAAGGAGCACATGGAAGAGCAACGCACATCAAAAATAAACTAAAATTCCAAGCTCACTTACCCGCCAACCTGCAACAAAACCGAATTGACCCTGTCTAACAGTTCACGTTAAAACCAAGGGGTTTAGTTGTACCCATTTACAAATATACAGTATGTGTACACTGCAGTGGGCACGTCAAGCCACCCCAGTGTACTGCAGCCTAACTCTATCATTTTGAGAGTCTCCCAATTTGGAAAACATACACTATAATGTCAAAAGTATTGTGACGCCTGCCTTTACACACACATGAACTTTAATGGCATCCCAGTCTTATGCCCTGTACACACGATCGGAAATTCAGACAACAAAATCCATGTATTTTTTCCAACGGATGTTGGCTCAAACTTGTCTTGCATACACACGGTCACACAAAGTTGTTGGAAAATCCGATCGTTCTGAACGCGGTGACGTAAAACACGTACGTCGGGACTATAAACGGGGCAGTAGCCAATAGCTTTCGTCTCTTAATTTATTCTGAGCATGCACACACGATCGGAATTTCCGACAACGGATTTTGTTGTTGGAAAATTTTATAGCCTGCTCTCAAACTTTGTGTGTCGGAAATTCCGATGGAAAATGTGTAATGGAGACTACACACGGTCGGAATTTCTGACAACAAGGTCCTATCACACATTTTCCGTCGGAAAATCCGATCGTGTGTACGGGGCATAAATTTGTAGGGTTCAATATCGAGTTGGCCCACCCTTTGCAGCTATAACAGCTTCAACTCTTTTCATCCCAAAGGTGTTCTATCAGGTTGAAGTCAAGTTATTCTACTCCAAACTCGCTCATCCACACTAAATTGTCAAAAGTATTGGGCCACCCCTCCAAATCATTTGGTGGAGGGGGGATTATGGTGTGGGGGTTGTTTTTCAGGGGTTGGGCATGGCCCCTTAGTTCCAGTGAAGGTAACTATTAAGGCGTTAGCATACTGATGTTGGATGAGAAGGCCTGACTAGCAGTCTCAGCTCTAATTAATCCCAAAGGTGTTCTATTGGGTTGAGGTCAGGACTCTGCGCAGGCCAGTCAAGTTCCTTTACCACAAACTCGCTCACCCATATCTTTATGGACCTTGCTCTGTGCACTGGTCCAAATCATTTGGTGGAGGGGGGATTATGGTGTGGGGGTTCTCTTTCAGGGATTGGACTTGGCCCCTTAGTTCCAGTGCAGGGAACTCTTAAGGCATTAGCATACCAAGACATTTTGGACAATTTCATGCTCCAAACTTTGTGGGAACAGTTTGGGGGATGGCCCCTTCCTGTTCCAACATGACTGCGCACCAGTGTACAAAGCAAGGTCCATAAAGACACGGATGAGCGAGTTTGGAGTGGAGAAACTTGACTGTCCTGCCCTCACCCCAATAGAACCTCAACCCGATAGAATGCCTTTGGGATGAATTAGAGCGGAGACTGCAAGCCAGGCCTTCTTGTCCAACATCAGCACTTGACCTCACAAATGCTCTTCTGGAAGAATGGTCAAACATTCCCATAGACACACTCCTAAACCTTGTGGACAGCCTTCCCAGAAGAGTTGAAGCTGTTATAGCTGCAAAGGGTGGGCCAACGCAATACTGAACCCTACGGACTAAGACTGGGATGCCATTAAAGCTCATGTGTAAAGGCAGGTGTCCCAATACTTTTGACAATATAGTAGAGGATATATTAGGGACAGGTGTGCCTGGAGGTGTCCTAAAAGGTACAGGGATGCAGGGTAGACCTAGCAAGGGCACAATGGCAGCTGAAGGTCTCCTGCGTGTAGGCAGGTTAATGTGTCAGTTAAGTGCTGTTCCGGCCAGGAAGGTAGAAGTCAATACCTTTTCTGATTCTTGTGTCTTTTTTTGGGGTTCTTCTCTGGGTCCGGCCCACTAATCCTGTGAGATATAAAATGGGGCAGTGGTCTGGCACAAGAGGTTAACCACTGAGAGAGATCCAGTGAAGAGGCTGCAAGAGGTCCACGTCAGGTCCGATGCCCGTAGGGGAAAGAGACAGAGAATGACACCCGCAAGCAACAGAGGAACGTTACCACAACCTAGATGTAAAGTCAACAGATCCTGGGGTTCACCCTGAAGACACCAGCACTGGCTATGTAACTGTAATAATCAAGTTACACAATGCCGACCTCAACCTCTTGTGTTTTTATCTTTTGTGTTCTTCCTGAAAACCTGAATTCCACCACGTTTTGGCCCAAGGTAAATTTATTGAGAAACTTGGAATGAAAAAACTTTGTTTGGAAGACACATTTTTCCAAATTAAATTTTAATTGAGCCAATTATTCTTCTCCTGCAACTCATCAGTAGAAAAGGTTAAGCTAAATTTAAATAAGCCATGTTGATTTTTGCATTATTCATTTGGCCATTGACATATTGCTGTGCTGGAAATTTATTGGCCTGAGCAGTGCATAAACATTGGCTAGTCAGCTGTAATTCTCGGGGACGCAGTCAGTCACCTGTGCCGGGCCGTGTTTTATTCTGGCGCAGCCAATAGATTAGATGTGTCACTTTTAGACGTGTGACTTTCCCGGAGTGGAAAAGTAAACTTTACAAAGAGACTGAAGGGGAACTCCAGGCCAGGCTACGTAAAAGTATATTGGCAACAGCTCCAAGGCCTGTTTATTTAGTAGGACGCAGTTTTATGTTTCGTATTTTAGATAACGTCTTCTTGTTGAATAATATGGAACTTACGGCTGCAATATCTGCCAGAAAAATTCTGTTGGACCCCACAAAGGTTCGTGGGGTCCCAAGGGACAGGATGGGCTAGCATTTCACCCGAGGGTGTAGTCCTTGGCACTAGTGGAGAATTGTGTACAGATGAATGCCAGTTACTTTTAGATTAAAAAATAGGAATATATTTACTCTCACTCAAAACTTCAAGGAGAGAGGGTAAAGGCAGGGGACACCCATGGACTAGAAGACTCCAGAAAATAGAATAAAGTACTTCACAGATGGAGAACCTTTAAGCTGATCCAGCACTCTGTGACTGTAGCTCCTGGGTGTAAAGCACTTGTCAGTTCAGCTGTGAACAGCCTTGGGGAGAAGTCCATATTTCAGTAAGGTCCAGGCTTCCGATCCAAGGTTCCTCCATGGCTTCTCAATCCCCAAAATGAAGAAATAAGCCCTCTCACCTCCAAAAGCACCCCCCAGAACATCTGACCCCTCCAACTCCTTACAAGCACAAGTGGGGAGGGGTGTGTGTACTGAGGGAGGATCTTTCCGGAGGGAGATGTCTGTATTAGTGGAGAGGGGGATCTGGACTGAGGGACGGGGGTCTGTACTTAGTGGAGAGGGGGATCTGGACTGAGGGACGGGGGTCTGTACTTAGTGAAGAGGGGGATCTGGACTGAGGGACGGGGGTCTGTACTTAGTGGAGAGGGGGATCTGGTCTGAGGGACGGGAGTCTGTACTTAGTGGAGAGGGTGGTCTGTACTGAGAGAGGGTGGTCTGTAAGGAGGGAGGGGGTCTATACTTAGTGGAGGGGGGGTCTGGACTGAGGGAAAGGGGTCTATACTATACTTAGTGGAGAGGGGGATCTGGACTGAGGGACGGGGGTCTGTACTTAGTGGAGAGGGTGGTCTGTTCTGAGAGAGGGTGGTCTGTAAGGAGGGAGGGGGTCTGTACTTAGTGGAGGGGGGTCTGGACTGAGGGACGGGGGTCTGTACATAGTGGAGAGGGTGGTCTGTACTTAGTGGAGAGGTCTGTACTGAGAAGGGGGGGTCTCTATGGAGGGAGGGGGTCTGGACTTAGTGGAGGGGGGTCTGGACTGAGGGACGGGGGTCTGTACATAGTGGAGAGGGTGGTCTGTACTGAGAGAGGGTGATCTGTAAGGAGGGAGGGGGTCTGTACTTAGTAGAGGGGGGGTCTGGACTGAGAGACGGGGGTCTGTACTTAGTAGAGAGGGTGGTCTGTACTGAGAGAGGGTGATCTGTAAGGAGGGAGGGGGTCTGTACTTAGTAGAGGGGGGGTCTGGACTGAGAGATGGGGGTCTGTACTTAGTAGAGAGGGTGGTCTGTACTGAGAGAGGGGGTCTGTACTTAGTGGAGAGAGGGTCTGGACTGAGGGAGGTGGGTCTGCACTGATTGGGGACTATACTTGGTGGAGTGGGGGTGACACCATGTTTTCCCGCACCGGGTGACACCAGCCCTAGTGACGCCACTGCCTAAATGCATTGAGTTTCTGCCATGTGATTGGCTGATTGGCAATTTGTGTTACCAATCATTTGAACAGGTGTAGCTAATAAAGTGGCCGGTGAGTGTATGTCCCATGTACTGTATAATAAAGACTAATGGCAGCCTTAGCAGGTGCTGTATCATTTTGTGATTTGTTTTCTACGCTCAGTATGTCGCCATTTTGTGTTGAAAAAAAAATTCCAGTGGAATTCCATAATACAGTCGAACGCGCCAACCACATTTCTGCAACTGATACAACAGACGAGCAATAATGAGCATTCATAAACGATGAACATTTGAACTCTTCAGACTTGGAACAGCCTGAACACATCTCCCTGCGTGCCGCCGAACGCACTCCAAAGGCTCAGCAAGTGAAGGAACAAACACATTAGGAAGAAGAATGTAACAATATTCAACATACAAGACGGGGAGACCGGGATGCTTTAATGCAAATGTCAGACTTGTCAGCTGTTGGCTGCTGAATATACAGTGTTAGTTTAATGTTAATTCTGGCACCCCTTGTCAGTTTATATAGTGTGCTTAACAGCAAAAGGTTGAGCGCACCATTTAGTAAGCCGGCTTGTAGCGCGTTCAAATAAATGAATTTTAAGATTTGTGCCGTGTTTTCTCAAGCAGTGTCACAACGGGACTCTACACATATAACAGCTTACAAACGGGTGCGTAAAATACAGCGAGTTGACGTGACGTTAATTGCCAGCGAATGACTGAGGAACAGCTGCGTTTTCACATTGTTCTGTGGAGGTGTAATCCAACCACAAAATACTAAAAACAAACAGAACTGATACAAAGAACATTGTAACAAAGAGAGACAGAGGGAAAAACGCAGCTCTATAGATGTTCTAGGTCAGTGGTTCTAGTCCCATTAGGCCTCCTCCACCCAGGAGCCTGAGGGTGGAAGAAACAGGCGGTTTTACTGTCCCCTCAACCACCCACCTCAGTTCTGCAACAGTGGTCGCCAACCTTTTTGGACCTCACAGACCAATAAACTCACAATTTTGATTTCCGTGGACCACAAACATACCAGTGTTACTCAACTCTCTGCCCGTCTCCCCCTGGAGCACACTGCTGCCTTATATACACATTGCTCCAACTCTCTTCCCCCCTCCCCCTGCATCACACTGATGCCTTATATACACAATGCTCCAACTCTCTTCCCCCCTCCTCCTGGATCACACTGCTGCCTTATATACACAATGCTCCAACTCTCTCCCCCCCCCCGGATCACACTGTTGTCTTATACACACAATGCTCCGACTCTCTCCCCCCTCCCCCTGGATCACACTGCTGCCTTATACACACAATGCTCCTTCTGTTTGCCCCCCTCCCCCTGGATCACACTGCTGCCTTATACACACAATGCTCCTTCTGTTTGCCCCCCTCCCCCTGGATCACACTGCTGCCTTATACACACAATGCTCCGGCTCTCTCCCGCTCTTCCCCTGGATCACGCTGTTACTTTTACACATAATGCTCCGGGTCTCTGCCCCCCTCCCTATGGATCACACTGTTGCCTTATACACACAATGCTCCAACTCTCTGCCCCCTCCTCCTGGACCACACTGCTGCCTTATACATACAATGCTCCGGCTCTCTGCCCCTCTTACCCTGGACCACACTGCTGCCTTATACACACAATGCTCTGGCTCTCTGCCCGTCTCCCCCTGGATCACACTGCTGCCTTATACACACAATGCTCCTTCTGTCTGCCCCCCTCCCCCTGGATCACACTGCTGCCTTATACACACAATGCTCCGGCTCTCTCCCCCCCTTCCCCTGGATCACGCTGTTACTTTTACACATAATGCTCCGGCTCTCTGCCCCTCTTCCCCTGGACCACACTGCTGCCTTACACACACAATGCTCTGGCTCTCTGCCCCTCTCCCCCTGGATCACACTGTTGCCTTATACACACAATGCTCCAACTCTCTGCCCCCTCCCCCTGGACCACACTGCTGTCTTATACATACAATGCTCCGGCTCTCTGCCCCTCTTCCCCTGGACCACACTGCTGCCTTATACACACAATGCTCTGGCTCTCTGCCCGTCTCCCCCTGGATCACACTGCTGCCTTATACACACAATACTCCTTCTGTCTGCCCCCCTCCCCCTGGATCACACTGCTGCCTTATACACACAATGCTCCGACTCTCTCCCCCCCTTCCCCTGGATCACGCTGTTACTTTTACACATAATGCTCCGGGTCTCTGTCCCCCTCCCCCTGGATCACACTGCTGCCTTATACACACAATGCTCCGGCTCTCTGCCCCTCTCCCCTTGGATCACACTGTTGCCTTATACACACAATGCTCCAACTCTCTGCCCCCCCTGGACCACACTGCTGCCTTATACATACAATGCTCCGGCTCTCTGCCCCTTTTCCCCTGGACCACACTGCTGCCTTATACACACAATGCTCTGGCTCTCTGCCCGTCTCCCCCCTGGATCACACTGCTGCCTTATACACACAATGCTCCTTCTGTCTGCCCCCCTCCCCCTGGATCACACTGCTGCCTTATACACACAATGCTCTGGCTCTCTGCCCGTCTCCCCCTGGATCACACTGCTGCCTTATACACACAATGCTCCTTCTGTCTGCCCCCCTCCCCCTGGATCACACTGCTGCCTTATACACCCAATGCTCCAGCTCTCTGCCCCCCCCCCCCACACTCTGCATCACACTGCTACCTTACACAGACTCATCATTGGGTCTCACCTTCATATCCAGCAATGTGCTCTCTCCCACAGCCTGTGTGTAGCACTGCCATTGGAACTCCCCTCCTTCACCTCCCACTCTCTGCACTCCCAGCGCCTCCCTCTGAGTTCACAGGAGCCCAGAGACGGCATCTGGTATTCATGCGCACTGACAGTATTGACTATCAGCGTGCGTTGAGAGCAACACTGGAAACAATATTATATAAGGAGTACCCCCCAAGGAAATACTAAGGGACTATTAAGGCAACTGATATTTGGAAAAAAGATATAGAACTGTATTAATGTAAAATATGTGGTGCATACAACACCAACAAGAAATTGCATATACGACATGAACAGAATCATATAACAAATATAAAAATGCAGATCCTTCAATGTTAAACCCAACGCGTTTCTGGACCTATGTAGAGTCCTTTCTTCAGGGGCATTTCATAGGAGGTAGTGCTGCTACATTGATATTCTATAATGAGATAAAGTCACACATCAGATTTATATTCGAGGTCAAAGGAATGAGTAAAACTAGCTGTTATATTCAGAGCTTCTGCCTGTTTACCCTTAGGGGGACCTTCATCCTTTATATGACCCTCTGATTATTATATATACCATTCAAATTCACTAAACCTTGACTCTTATGCTGTGTACACACGGGCAGACTTTTCGACCAAACTTGTCCGACGGAAAGAATCTGTCAGGCAATTCGACCGTGTGTGGGCTTCATCGAACCTGCAGCGGACCTTGTCTGTCGAAAATGTGACGGACTTTAGATGTAGAACATGTTTCAAATCTTTCCAACGGACTCGAGTCCGGTCGAAAAATCAGTTCGTCTGTATGCTAGTCCGACGGACAAACAACGACGCTAGGGCAGCTATTGGCTACTGGCTATGAACTTCCTTATTCTAATCCGGTCGTACGTCATCACGGTCGAATCCGTCGGACTTTGGTGTGATTGTGTGTAGACAAGTCCGATTCGACGGAAGTCCGTCGAAAAGTCCGTGAAAAGTCCGGCGTGATTCAGTCCGTCGAAAGTCCGGTCGTGTGTACACAGCATAAGGTTCCATGCACACTGGACTTAAAAAAACGTAGATTCTACAGGCGTTTGACGTTTTTTTCACCAGCCTCTAGAAGCACTTCTATTGTGTTCTATGTGTCTTTGCACATTATGACTACTACAGGCGTTTTCCGTCAGGGACGTGCAGAGGCAGGAAAAAAACTCTTCTCTATCGCGCTTTCTGGAGACGTTTAGGAGCTGTAAAAACGTCAGTCTCTCCTAAACTCCTCTTATCTCTTCTGAATGTCAAGTTTCAACGTTTTTTTTAGTAAAAAAAAAAAGCGTGTTGTCACTGTACATCATTTCCTGGCTTTTGCAGAGGGGCATGTAGTGCAAGAAACGCCTATAAACTAAATGCTCTTAAACTCTCATAGACTCACCTAAACGTTGTACAATATGCTTTCAATTTGCGTCTTTTATGCCACGTTTTTAGGTTAAAAACGTTGACGTTTTTTCTGCTCCTAGTGTGCATGGAGGCTAAATCAAATATGCATGGTGCTCTTAATGATTATTATTATCTAGCACCAAATGCTTTTCCTATGTGAATACTGTTTTTTTTTTTTCGTATGGCTACATAGGTCCAGAAACGCGTTGGGTTTAACATTGAAGGATTTTATATTTGTTATATGATTCTTTTCATGTCGTATATGCAATTTCTTGTTGGTGTTGCATGCACCACATCTTTTACATTAATACATTTCTAAATCTTTTTTTCTAAATATTTGTTGATCAGTTGCCTTAAAAGTCCTTTAGTATTTCCTTGGGGGAGTACTCCTTATATAATATTGTTCAGTTTGTTCTGTTGGCAACACATGGGTCTTCTCGGCTGGATCTCTATAAACTAACGCTGGAAACAAAATTGGGCGGTATACATCCTTCCCAATGTTGATAGGTGGAAGAAAATCAAAGTTTTTCTTGTGGAACATCAGTGGTCCACGGACCACTAGTTGGCGACCCGCGGTTCTACAATATAGTTGGTGCATGTGCCGTAAGACCCGAACAACCAGCCGGCGCGTCTGCCGGCTGGGCAGAGACTCGAATAAAGCCGGAATCGGCTTTGATCGGGTCTCGGATCTATTAACCTGAAAGCGCCGTCATGACATCACTTCCAGTTTCTTGGCGCCTTAAAGGTGCCAGGTTAAAAAAAAAAATGTCAGCATTCAAAACAGCCAAAATTGGCGTTTTGAATACTTTTAAGTGCAAAGAATGAATTTGGGTTCTTATAGACACCAGATCTCTCCAAAAAAAATACCTGACACGTGACTATTGCTGTTACAAGGGATGTTTACATTCCTTGTGACAGCAATAAAAGTGATGAAATTTTTTTTTTTCCTTTTTTTAGGACAGTGCGAAAATAAATAAAGTAAAATAAATAAGAAAAAAAAAATTGAAAGCGCCCCATCCCTTCGTGCTCGTGCGCAGAAGTGAACACATACGTAAGTCATGCCCGCAAATGTAAACAGTGGTCAAACCACACTTGTGAGGCATCGCCCCGATCGTTTGAGTGAGAGCAATAATTCTAGCACCAGACCTCCTCTGTAACTCTAAACTAGTAACTGTCATTTTTTTTTTAGAGCATCGCCTATGGAGATTTTTAAGTACCGTCGTTTTTACACCATCCCACGACTGTGCGCAATTTTAAAGCGCGACATGTTCGGTATCCATTTACTCTGTGTGACATCATCTTTCATATTATACAAAAATATTGAGCTAACTTTACTGTTTTCTTTCCTTTAATTCATGAAAGTGTATTTTTTCCAAAAATATTGCGTTTGAAAGACTTCTGCACAAATACGGCGTGACGTAAAATATTGCAATGACCGCCATTTTATTCTTTAGGGTCTCTGCTAAATATATATATATATATAGATATATATATATATATATATATATATCTATATATATATATATATAGATATATATATATAATGTTTGGGGGTTCTAGCAAAAAATATAGATTTTAACTTGTACGCAACAAGTATCAGGAAAAGACTTAGGGTCCTTTCACACGGGCGGTCCTCTCGACGGACTCCACTTTGCTCAGCAGGGGATTGCTCCGTTCATCCCCGCTGAGCAGGTGGGTGACATGTCAGTCTCTGCTCACTGTGAAGAGCGTAGACGGACACAGTCCTGCTCTCCCCTATGGGGAAATCGGGTGAAAACTGGACCGCCTGTCCGTTTCCACCTGATCTTATCCGATCCGATCCTCCAGATGGATTGAGAATAGGGTCACCATCCATCTGGATTTTGTGGACCGGATCGAATCAGATAGCGGCGGGTGTCAGCGAACATGTTACTGCTGACATAAGGGTGAATGGAGGACCTGATCGGACCGCCTGTATAAAAGGACCCTTATGCCCCGTACACACGAGCGGAATTTCCGTCAAAAAATGTGTGATGGGAGCTTTTGGTCGGATATTCCGACCGTGTGTACGCTCCATTCAACTTTTTCTGTCTGAATTTCTGCCAGCAAAAGATTGAGAGCAGGTTCTCTATTTTTCCCGACGGAAAAAGTTCTTGACGGAAATTCCGTTCGTCTGTATGCAATTCCGACGCGCAAAAAAAAAAAACCCACATATGCTCGGAAACAATTCGACGCATGCTCGGAAGCATCGAACTTCATTTTCTCGGCTTGTCGTAGTGTCGTACGTCACTGCGTTCTTGACGGTTCGAAGGTTCAGAGAACTTTTGTGTGACCATGTGTATGCAAGCCAAGCTTGAGGGGAATCCCGTCGGAAAAAACATCCAAGATTTTTCTGACGGAAATTCCGCCCGTGTGTACGGGGCATTAGTCTTTCAGTGGTTAAAGACTCCGGTTCCCAGACCTAGCATGCTTTTTGGGAATGGCTAATGCAGGGAAAGCAACCCCACCTGTAAGTTGCAGGACTGGAGACAGGGAAAGGTTCCAGAGGAGTAGGGACAGTGCAGGGACTATGTCTACGTTTCAGGAAGCCTTCCCTTTTGGGTGTGGACTGGCCAGGCCACATTCAGTTCCTCCGTAGCAGACGCTGACGCCATCTTGTACTTCACCGCTGCCTCAGTTGTAAGTGGCTTCGGTCGGGGTATGCTCCCCATTGGGCTGTTGCATTGCTGAACTGTTCTTCAATACACTGTTAAAAAGTTGAAGAAATATCTGCGCTAAAATGAACAAAAATAACGTACAGCAGCTGAGCACTATAACCCAAATAGTAGGCACATAAGCAAAAATGTAGCAAAAAGTGCAGCGCTATAAATTGATAAATATGTGTATATCACAAATTATTAAAATGCAAAGGTGCAAACAATATCCATGGAATGAACCGTGAAGATAAAAATCAATAAAATAGTCAATAAAGTGCACAACAGCAATTGATTAAAAATAGCCAATATATCAATACTGCAAAATTGTGCATAACTGTGTATGTATTAGTTACCACAAAATATTAAAGAGAAGAAGTGCAAGCAATATTCATGGTGTGAACCATAAACTTTAAGATCAATAAAACAGTCAGTAGAGTGCACAACAGCAGTTGATTAAACAAAGAACCAATATGTCATTGGTGCAAAAAAGCAAAATGTCCGTATTGAAATTAACAAGTGACTTGAATTCATAAACAATAGTCCTGGTGCACTGTGAAGTGAATCGCTCATAAATAGTATGACATGAAATAGACGTGACCACGTGAGACCACGCCCACAGATATATAGGAGGCTTACCAGAAAGCCAGTGACCGCCCTTATTCAGGGGGGGTCATACAAGGCTTGTTGGATCTGAGATCCTGTTGGAGATGTATCCTGGTGACTGGAGCCTGGAAAGATGTCCCAATGTATCTGGCCTCCGCCACTGGATGGTTCCCACAGGCGCTAAGCGATAGTCCAGTCCGGTCCCACAGGTAAAAGTGCAAGTAAACAGATCTCCTCTGCTGCCACTTCCAGCAATGTCTCCTCTGTTATTCGTACCTCATGGAACTTCCTCCCACAATACACTGTTACTAGGGATGAGCTTCGAGTTTGAGTCGAACTCACGTTCGACTCGAACATCGGCTGTTCGCCAAATCGCCGAACAGCGAACAATTTGGGGTGTTCGCGGCAAATTCGAAAGCCACGGAACACCCTTTAAAAGTCTATGGGAGAAATCAAAAGTGCTAATTTTAAAGAATTATATGCATGGTATTGTCATAAAAAGTGTTTGGGAACCTGGGTCCTGACCCAGGGGACATGGATCAATGCAAAAAAAAGTTTTTTCGGGAGCAGTGATTTTAATAATGTAATTTTTGACAGTTTTTTTGTGAAATGGTAGGGGGATGAGGCCCTTGTCCCCATCAACATGGGGACAAGGTGCTTTGCGGGGACCCCAAAGCACCCTCCCAATGCTGAGGGCATGTAGCCTGGTACGGTTCAGGAGGGGGGGCGCTCTCTCGTCCCCCCTCTTTTCCTGCGGCCTGCCAGGTTGCGTGCTCGGATAAGGGTCTTATTTGGATTTTTGGGGGGACCCCACGCCATTTTTTAAGACATTTTGGAGCGGGGTTCCCCTTAAAATCCATACCAGACCTGAAAGGTCTGGTATAGATTTGGAGGGGGACCCCCACGCCATTTTTTTTTAACTTTGGCCGGGGTTCGCCTTAATATCCATACCAGTCCTGAAGGGCCTGGTATGAAATTTAGGGGGACCCCCACGCCATTTTTTTTTAAAATTTTGGTTCGGGGTTCCCCTGTGAGGAATTCCCATGCCGTTTTTATCAATGAACTTTTATGTGTATTGTCGGACCGACAATTCATTAATAGCCGCGAGTAGTTTTAAATGACTTTTTTTCCTTTGAAATGTCATTTTGCTGTCAGACTGTTCTAAACACGGGAAACATGCGCCCCTTTACAGGCATACTATAGACACCCCCCAGGTATGAAATTTCAAGGGATATTACACTTTTATTGTTTGACTTTAAGCATTATTAAAATCCCTGCTCCCGAAAAAACGGCCGTTTTTAAAACTTTTTTTTGCATTGAGACATGTCCCCTGGGGCAGGACCCAGGTCCCCAAACACTTTTTATGACAATACCATGCATATAAGCCTTTAAAATTAGCACTTTTGATTATTCATGTTCGAGTCCCATAGACTTTAACGGTGTTCGCGTGTTCGATCAAATTTTTTGCCTGTTCGCATGTTCTGGTGCGAACCGAACAGAGGGGTGTTCGGCTCTTCCCTAACTGTTATTGCTGAACTCAATCCTTATCATCATAGAGAGTAAACTTTGGTAGTCTCACCTTGGACGTCCAAGGATCTGGTCTCGGCAGAGCTCCTCTGTGACTGCTGTTCTATCCATAGCAGTTTACTATTATTAATTTCAATCATGAAACAATTGCTTTACAGACCATCCAGGATTTGAATGCTAAAATTTGGCCCTTTAGGCACAGAAGCACCAGAGACACGCCTAAGAGCCTTTACCTAAATCTCCTCCGATAGATCTAACCCATTGAACTACACTGTCCGCTGCATAAGGCTTTTATCCATGACATTGCTGTGAGCTGGCTGGATGGAAGCTGACCTTGGTGCTGAAATGTCTGCCATTTGCATTGAAAATTGCTAATTTCCAACAGGGACAGAAGCTACTCACAGTTCAGATTAAATATAAATAGATTAAAAAAAAGGTATGCCAATTTTTCTCAAAGTCACCGACTGCTCTCTAAAGCCAAAATTGAACTTCCAGTTTGGATCAGCTAAATATGTTAAAGATTCATCAAAACTAAAAGTAAAGTTTTGGGGTTCCCTCACACTAGTCCCATCGGGCTGTGTTGGACAACGTTGGGCAGCATTACCCAAAACAGTCCCCAAGCCAAAGTGAAGGCAACTTGCCTCATGTCCCATTGCTTCATTTCCCACCAACACATTTGGGGGAGATTTAATAAAGCCGGAGAGCTCAGAATCTGGTGCAGCTGTGCATGGTAGCCAATCAGCTTCTATGTATAGTAGGTATTCCCGCGCTGTGATAGAAAGAAAGAGGACTGGAAGGTTACTCCATAACCACAAGAAGAAATCAAAAACAAAAAATAGTGCTGCGATCTTAAAGCGGGGCGCCGCCGAAAGAAAATTTTTTAAAAGTCAGCAGCTACAAATACTGCAGCTGCTGACTTTTAAAACATGGACACTTACCTGTCCAGGGCGCCTGCGATGTCGGCACCCGAGGCCGAAGCGTCTCTCCGTCCTCGGGTGCTGCCGCCTCCATCTTCGGTAAGGGAATCAGGAAATGAAGCCGTGCGGCTTCACTTCCCGGTTCCCTACTGCGCATGCGCGAGTCGCGCCGTGCAATACGAATGCTCCCTGCTGCCTCTGGGACCTGTGTGTGTTTCCCAGCAGGCAGCGGGCGGGACCAGGAAGTGGCGTAAATAACCGCAGATTCTGCGGCTATTTATGCCGGAAGTGGGTACAGATACCTGTAATATACAGGTATCTGTACCCCCCTCCCCCCTGAAAGGTGCCAACTGTGTCACCGGAGGGGGGGAGGAATCTGATTAGTGGAAGTTCCACTTTTGGGTGGAACTCCACTTTAAGTAATGCTGACCAGTGTGCTAATAAGCTAAAGAGCAGATGTAATAGAAACACCTAGTAAAACTACATGAACAAAGAACAGTAATGTGCAAATAAGCAAATATATCAAAGTGTACTGTGCATATAAAAAACTTTGCATATAAAAAAAAATGATACAATGAATTTAAAATAAAAAGTCCTCCGAATAGCAATAAATAGTTCTCTGAAGAGTGATAAATTGAAAAAAGTGCAACATGCAATATGCAAAAATGATGTGACTGTCTTTCTTCTGTGCAAAAAAAGAGCGGTATGCTTTTTCTTTGCTGGGGACACCCTTTACATTACACTTCTGTGCATGTGCATTCAATTTAGATTTGTGGTGCGGAGTAGTGACCCAAAAGTGACGGCCTCTTCCATGCGGTGCACTATGAAAATGGATGGCCTCTTACTTCATGGCTGTAAGGTAACAGCATGTATGCAATAGTCGCAGGTGGTTCCTCTATATATCCTGACGGTGACCGGGCTCCTATATATATATATATATGTGCTGTCAATATGAAGATGGAAGTCTGCTCCTTTACGACTAAATACCGCTATCACTTCCACAGTTTCACTAGCAACTCCCACAGTGAGATTGTATATAAGGTGACATAGGGAAGAAGAAGGGGATTCCAGATTAGTGTAGTATGTCTTATGCGGCCTGATTCATTAAATGAAACAAACGATTCAAAGTACTCACATTGCAAAGTAACATTCAGTTTAAAAAACCATGAGCGCCAAGCTCACCAGCGTCACTTATGGTGCCTCTGTGTCCCTACGCGTGTCGTCACAGTCACGTGACTTCAACAGGAGATGTGTATATGTGTCACGTCACATTTGGCTACCCATCACATTTTGCTACCCGCTGGAGGGTATGCGTTCCAACACTGTTGTAAGACCACTTTGCCACAGGGCCCCTCGCGGGCTCGCTTCGCTCGCCACACTTCGGGCACGGCCTTGCTTCGCTCGGCATAGTTATAATCTGACTCTATGTCCACTTAGATGGGGGCTTGAACCTGGACTCAGGGGTGTGGCTAAAAAATTCTGCGCAAGCGCAGATCGCCACAGTGTTGGAACGCATATGGCGGCATCGTGCATGCGCAGTCCAGCGGGTAGACAAATGTGATGGGTTACCATATGTGATGCTACATAGGCACTGGAAGTGTCCTTAAATATGTTCACAAATGGGCTAATGAAACGGACATTTTCCTGTAGTCCAATGGAGGAGATGAAGCGGCGCCCATTTTCCCATAGATATGAGACGTCGATCGCTGCCATTTTTTTGTGGCTCGGCGTCTACCATACAGTATAGCGGCCATTTTCTCAGTGGTATATAGGTGTATTAAAACCAAGGAGGTACATATAAGGAAAAACGGACATTGAAAATGAAATAACGCTGCTGAGTGGCGTACAGGGCAATAGTGCCTGAATTGAATAATTAAGATTTGACAATACAATTAATTAATTAAGCTTTGACAATAAAAACTGGAAGCTGATTGGTTTCTAGACATGTGCATTCGTTATCGTCTGAATGCATTTTCGTCCGAATTTTGGGACTTTTGTGTTCGTTTTAACAAAACGTTAACTAACACGCAGGATCCGAAATCCGAAAGATCTGAAATTTTAAAAAATGCTTTATTTTCGTATCCATTATATTTTTGTATCGTTGCGACAACAGTTTGATATAGATAGATAGAAGATTCGACATGACGGTGACAATAGTGATCTGTGTCTGCAGGTCGAATGTGTCTAACTCTAACTCTATTAGTCCAAGATTATTCGACACAGAGAGAAAAGATTCAACATTATAGAGACATGAAGATTCGACGAAGCAGCTAAAAACATACGATCGCCGTGAGCGGACATTTACAGTCAAATGCTCTGCCCATAGGCTATAGAAGAATTTGAATGTTGTTTGACTAGTAATAATAATGAATAATTATAATTATTACTAGTCATACAACATTCAAATTCTACTATAGCTTGTGGGCGGAGCATTCGACCAGGAAATGTACGATTGCGGTGTCGTACAGTTTAGCTGCTTCGTCGAATCTTCTTAGAACCTCCAGCAGACACCATAAGCCTTCAACTGACAGATTCAACCTTAATTCATTCGGATTTTCGTACAAATGCATTTTTTAATGAAACAAAATAAATAAAAATTAATTTCGGGAATAACTAAATAAATTTATTTTTCGAACGAAACAGAAATTCCGAAACAAAATAACTTAGTGTGCACATGTCTATTGGTTTCTATGCAGTGCTGCACCAGATTTTGCACCCTCCAGTTTTAGAAAATCTCCCCCCATTGTGTTGGTGTGGACTGAAAAAAGTAGGACATGTTTTCTATAAAGTTTACCTTGCTTATTATAAAACCAAATATTATGTAATATATTATTACACAATAATTGGTTGCGTGTTTTATAAGAAGTGCAACAATGTACTTTTAGATTTTTGTATACAATGTATCCAATTGTTTTTGCCTGCTGCTGATATTGGATCTTTCAGCATGATTTCTGTTTTGATACAAATGTTGCATTTTCTTTTTTTTTTTTTTTTTTTTTTTTTTTTTTTATAAAATTTTATTTAAAGATTTTTTTTCCTTTACAAGTACATAATGACATAGAGACAAACTGTCACACAAAATAAGAGTACTAAAAATTGAAGAAAAAAAAATTAAACAAAAATACAGCACTAATGCCCCGTACACACGATCGGAATTTCCGACAACAAAACCGTGGATTTATTTCAGACGGATGTTGGCACAAACTTGTCTTGCATACACACGGTCACACAAATGTTGGCGGAAATTCCGAACGTGAGAACGCAGTGACGTACAAGAAGTACGACGAACCGAAAAAGGAAGTTCAATAGCCAGTGTGGCTCCTTCTGCTTGATTCCGAGCATGCCTGAACTTTTGTGCGACGGACTTATGTACACACGATCGGAATTTCCGACAACAAAGTGAAGTTGATGGAAAATTTGAGAACCTGCTCTCAAAAACATTTGAGGCCGGTAATTCCGACAGCAAATGTTCGATGGAGTATACACACAGTTGGACTTTCCGACAACAAGCTCACATCCAACATTTTCCGTCGGAAAGTCTGACCGTGTGTACGCGGCATAAGACCACAAGTTGCCATTAAAGAGGAAGTAAACCCTGATAGGTTTTACTTCCTCTTTATTTCATTTTTGAGTGAAGGTCTCCTTTATGCAAACTCAAGTATCACCTTCGTATGATGGCAACAGCCTCTTGAGTCCTTTGCATCCTCCAATCGGAAATCTTTTCAGTGCTGCCCGGGTCTGCACACTAACCTGTACTACACATGAATGGGGCCTTACTCCAGTGGTACCGGTATGCTCCATTAAAGTCTATTGGAAGTTATTGAGCAGACATGGGTTGGGCCAAGTAGGATTCTGAACAGAAGAACTAAAAACAATGGAACGGTTGCCACCATTGGAGAAAAAAAAAAGGTGGGCATCTGGTTGGCTGGGATTTAGCTTACAGTAGGTTAGGGGTTGCAGGTATTGGGGGGGCTGGGGACTTTTTGTTGACTATACAGCTGTAGTGCAGTACAGCAGGACTCTGAGCCCAAGTTACTTGATGACCTCCAGGTAGAGTTGCCACCTCATCCCTTTAAACCCGAACACATATAAATTACACAGGTTCTGTGGCTAATTGAATGCAAATAAGGCACTAAGTGAGTTTAATTACCACCTTAATCAGCCACAGAACCTGAGTAATTAACCACTTGCCGCCCGTCCTATTACCAAATGACGGCAGCAAAGTGGTTTGATATTCCTGACCGGACGTCATATGACGTGATCAGGAATATCGAGCCGCTGCGCGCCCCCGGGGGCGCGCATCGCGGCGATCGTTGTTGCGGGTGTCGGTCTGACACCCTGCAACACCGATCTAGGTAAAGAGTCTCTGACGGAGACTCTTTACCACGTGATCAGCTATGTCCAATCACGGCTGATCACGATGTAAATAGAAAGAGCCGGTGATCGGCTTTTCCTCACTCGCGTCTGACAGACGCGAGTAGAGGAGAGCCAATCGGCTGCTCTCCTGACAGGGGGGGTCTGTGCTGATTGTTTATCAGCACAGCCCCCCCTCGGATCCCGCCCAGGACCACCAGGGAAGCCGCCCAGGACCACCAGGGAGGCCATCCACACTGGACCACCAGGTATGCCCCTAGACCCCCGGGGAAGTGCCACTATGTGCAAAGGCAGCTGCCAATCTGTGCCCAGGCAGCTGCCAATCAGTGCCCACTCCAATGCCTACCACTGCCAGTGCCACCAGGGATGCCCATCAGTGCCTCATATCAGTGCGGCGTATCAGTGCCCATCAGTGCCACGTATCAGTGCCCAGCAGTGTCGCCTATCAGTGCCCATCAGTGCCACCCAGTGCCACCCATAAGTGCCCATCAGTGCCGCCTATCAATGCCCATCAGTGCTGCATATCAGTGCCACCCATCAATGCCGCCTACCAGTGCCCATCAGTGCCGCATATCAGTGCCCATCATCAGTGCCCGTCAGTGCCTGCTCATTGGTGCCACCTCATCTGTGCCGCCATATCAGTGCCTGTCAGTGAAAGAGAAAACTTACTTATTTACAAATTTTTTTAACAGAAACAAAAGCAAAACTTTTATTTTTTTCAAAATTTTCGGTCTTTTTTTATTTGTTTAGCAAAAAATAAAAACTGCAGAGGTGATCAAATACCACCAAAAGAAAGCTCTATTTGTGGGAACAAAATGATAACAATTTAGTTTGGGTACAGCGTAGCATGACCGCGCAATTGTCATTCAAACTGCGACAGCACTGAAAGCTGAAAATTGGTCTGGGCAGAAAGGTGTCTAAGTGCCCGGTATTGAAGTGGTTAATATGTGTTCGGGTTAAAAGGGATGAGGTGGCAACCCTACCTCCAGGGGGTAGATCCATAACGGCCTAGTCTCAGAGGAAGTGGTTCGAATTACTGTGGCCACCGCTCAACCTGGAAAACTAAGGACATCTAATAGCAGAAATGAATTACTGCAGGGGAGAGCTCTAGAATGATGTTGGTGGGCTTTGCACCAAAATATTATTTATTTATTTTTTTATTATTTTTACTATTACTGATATATTCTTTTAATTTATTTTATTAACTGTTCAGCTTTAAGCTTTTTTTTCCCCCTCAAATCTGTCAGTACAACATCAATATGTGTGATTTAACCACCTCCCGACCGCCCACTGTATATTGACGTCCTGCTTTTTAAAGATGGATATCTCGGTAACGGCAGCAGCTGCTGCCACAACCGAGGTATCCATCTTTAGGGCCGGCGATTCTGCACACGATAACGGTGGTCTATGCGGCGGGTTCGCCGCGAGATCACCGTTATCGGCGGCGGGAGAGGTGCCACCCCCCCTCCCGCCGCTCTCCCGCACCCTCCGCCGCTTACCGGAGCCGTCGGTAACGGCGGAGGCGATCGGGTCCTTTCACAGCTGAGGTACTGAGACGAGTGAGGCCAAGATGGCCCCCACCCGTCTCTATACCATGTGACGGCCGGAGCGACGTCATTACGACGGCTCCGCCCACTTCTCTTAAAGGCACAATTTATTTTGTGTCATTTTTTTAAACGACTTTTTTTTTTTTTTTTTTTTTTTGCATTATAGTCTAAATATGAGATTTGAGGACTTTTTGACCCCAGATCTCATATTTAAGAGGACCTGTCATGCTTTTTTCTATTACAAGGGATGTTTACATTCCTTGTAATAGGAATAAAAGTGATCCAAATTTTTTTTTTTTTTAAAAACAGTGAAAAAATAAATAAAATAAAGTAAAATAAATAATTAAAAAAAAAAAAAAAAAAAATTTTTAAAGCGCCCTGTCCCGACGAGCTCGCGCGCAGAAGCGAACGCATACGTGAGTAGCGCCCGCATATGAAAACGGTGGTCAAACCACACGTGAGGTATCGCCGCGACCGGTAGAGTGAGAGCAATAATTCTAGCCCTAGACCTCCTCTGTAACGCAAAACCTGCAATCTGTAGAATTTTTTAAACGTCGCCTATGGAGATTTTTAAGGGTAAAAGTTTGACGCCATTCCACGAGCGGGCGCAATTTTAAAGCGTGACATGATGGGTATCAATTTACTTGGCGTAACATTATATTTCACAATATAAAAAAAAATTGGGCTAACTTTACTGTTGTCTTATTTTTTTTTTCAAAAAAGTGAATTTTTTCCAAAAAAAGTGCGCTTAGAAGACCGCTGCGCAAATACGGTGCAAAAAAAAGTATTGCAATGACCGCTATTTTATTCTCTAGGGTGTTAGAAAAAAAACAATATATAATGTTTGGGGGTTCTAAGTAATTTTCTAGCAAAAAAACCTGTTTTAAACTCTTAAACACCTAAAATCCAAAACGAGGCTGGTTTTGAAGTGGTTAATCATCTCCTTGCATTGATCTGTTAATCTGTTAATATGACCACCTAAGTTAATAGGGGACCATTTGTGCGATGGGCAGTTCCGTGCTCAGCTGGATAACACGATGGATTTTCTGTCACTTCTCATCTGCACACAACGCTATTTTCTCTACTGGATGCTGAAGGTAAATAAGACGCTAATTTCCAGCAAGACGGAATGAAGTCATGCTTCAAAGGAGGAGTAATCCTTCAATGGCAATTTCGAGTATCAAAAAGATACTCGTGTAGTGCTACCCCTCGAAGGAAACGTTGGTTTCTCCTTCTATTTCCAGTGATGACCTGCCCTGTACTGGACCACCAACACACCAGTGCTGATAAATGGAGTTTATTTGGCCTGGAATAAGCCCTGTAAGTGGAGCACTGGAAGGACAGATCAGACCAGAGCAATGTTAAGTCATCAAACACCGGAATATTAAAAGGCACACTGAAACATCTTGGGTGCAGTGTGTGCCCTTTGCTGCCCATTTTTCCTTTTTCCCCCCATGTGGGGGTAATATATGCATGCTCCCTCGTAAGGCATGACTGGTCTACCACCCGCTCTCTGAGGAGTTGACCTATCGCTGGGGAGGTCAAAGACACAGGAGGGATTGTATCTTCTTCATCATGAACACTTAGAAATATTGGGAACTTGCGATTGGTAACTATGCAATTTTTGTGGATATGCCATGTTTTATACATAAGTTTGACACTGTTATGGTATACAGTTTGTTTGATATATGCTTATATCCTTACAGCGGACAATTATCCTCTGAAGAAGACCCAGTTAGGGTCGAAACGCGTCAGGATTTCAATATTTATGATCCTGTTGTCCCAAATACATTGTGCTGTACATTGTTCCCAATTACGGGCACTGTCCGTTATGTTTTTTAAATTTACTTTGTTTTACATTGTAATCCAGTTCATGTCCTGACTCCATAGGTCAGAATTGATTTGTTTTATACTACTTATTGTATTAATAAAATTATGTTTTGATCATTTACTTTGTGCTCATTGGCTGCTTTAAAGCCCCGTCAGGGGGGTTTCCGTACATTTTTCAGGCACACTGAAACAAATGAGAAAGAAATGACTCTACCAACAATAGTTACAGCAGGCATAAAGGTGAATGGCACTGAATTAAAAGAGAATGCCAAAAACCAATGTGGCCTACACCTCAATATCAAGCTTGAGACGTCAACCGATAGAGTAAGCAGTGTCCAATTCAAAGATCCCGGTTTCAGCTCATTCCCTGCCCATTGGCCACGCACCTATGACCTATGAATTTCACCCGAATTGCGTTTCATCATAGAACAATGTGGCCAGCATAATAATGTAGCACAACCCTCGCAGGAGTTGCTGATGTTCGGTTCCCCACTGCTGCACAGTAGGGATGAGCCGAACACCCCCCGGTTCGGTTCGCACCAGAACCCGCGAACGGACCGCAAGTTCGCACGAACGTTAGAACCCCATTGACGTCTATGGGACTCGAACGTTCGAAATCAAAAGTGCTCATTTTAAAGGCTAATTTGCATGGTATTGTCCTAAAAAGGGTTTGGGGACCCGAGTCCTACCCCAGGGGACATGTATCAATGCAAAAAAAACTTTTAAAAACGGCCGTTTTTTCGGGAGCAGTGATTTTAATGATGCTTAAAGTAAAAAAAAAAAAGTGAAATATTCCTTTAAATATCGTACCTGGGGGGTGTCTATAGTATGCCTGTAAAGTGACGCGTGTTTCCCATGTTTAGAACAGTCCCTGCACCAAATGTCATTTTTAAAGGAAAAAATCTCATTTAAAACTGCTTGCGGGTTTAATGTCATGTCGGGTCCTGGCAATATGGATGAAAATCAGTGAGACAAACGGCATGGGTACCCCCCAGTCCATTACCAGGCCCTTTGGGTCTTGTATGGATATTAAGGGGAACCCCGCACCCAAATTAAAATAAGGAAAGGTCCCTATATACTCTGAACAGCAGTATACAGGCGGTGCAAACAAGACAGGGACTGTAGGTTTGTTGTTAAGTAGAATCTGTTTGTAATTTTGAACATTTTTAATGTGTTTAGCTCCAGCCAAAAAATCTTTTCTAAGCTTTTTGGAAAACATAGGGAAGGGTTATCACCCCTGTGACATTTGTTTTGCGTCTTTCCTCCTCTTCAGAAGATTTCACCTCACTTTTTTGTCCCAATGAAAAATGTTTTTTGAAAATTTGGGTTTTTTTGTGGAACAAGGATTGGAAAGCATCAGTGGAAAGGAGAAATTGTTTTCCCATATTAACTCTTACATGAGAGAATTTCCCTTCCTATGGGTAGATTTCATCTCACTTCCTGTTGTCTCCTTCCGTTTGCAAGTAGGAGTCGTTTGTAAGTTAGATGTTTGAAAGTAGGGTCCTGCCCTATATACTCAGCAGAAATTTGGGCCTTAGGTGTTGCTGTGGCCAAAACACTGTAAGCCCTCACAGGGCCCTGCTGTGAAATATTAGATCAAGAATTGTAATTACATGCCCCTGTTGAACAGGAGCTGAAAAATTAGGCCTTAGGCACTGGTGCTGGTGCCACAACACTGCAACCCCTCACAGACACTCTAGTTGGAACGCAGGAACGAGCACTGCTGCAAAGTATTGCATCAAAAATTGTAATTACACGCCCCTGTTAGACAGGGGCAGAAAAATTGGGCCTTAGGCACTGGTGCTGGTGCCACAACACTGCAACCCCTCACAGACACTCTAGTTGGAACGCAGGAACGAGCACTGCTGCAAAGTATTGCATCAAAAATTGTAATTACACGCCCCTGTTAGACAGGGGCAGAAAAATTGGGCCTTAGGCACTGGTGCTGGTGCCACAACACTGCAACCCCTCACAGACACTCTAGTTGGAACGCAGGAACGAGCACTGCTGCAAAGTATTGCATCAAAAATTGTAATTACACGCCCCTGTTAGACAGGGGCAGAAAAATTGGGCCTTAGGCACTGGTGCTGGTGCCACAACACTGCAACCCCTCACAGACACTCTAGTTGGAATGCAGGAACGAGCCGTGCTGCAAAGTATTACATCAAAAATTGTAATTACACGCCCCTGTTATACAGGGGCTGAAAAATTGTGCCTTAGGCACTGGTGGTGGCGCCCAGAACCAAAAATGTTCTTACAAGCTATCAGCGTGATGATTGAGGAGGAAGAGGATAATTACTCAGGGATAATCACTCAGCATCAGCATAGGCAGTCTTTGAAGGGATCTGAAAAAAATTATTCAGTTACATCAGCATCAGGTGCTTGGTAGCTGGTGGTGATCCAAGACTGATTCATTTTTATGAAGGTCAGCCGATCGACCGAGTCAGTGGACAGACGCACCCTGTGATCGGTTACCACGCCTCCAGCAGCACTGAATGTACGTTCCGAAAGAACGCTGGATGCAGGACAGGCCAGTAGCTCAATTGCATACTGTGCAAGCTCTGGCCAGTGATCCATCCTCAAGACCCAGTAACCCAGAGGATTTTCGGTGGGAAAGGTGTCCAAGTCTGATCTTGCCCCTAGGTATTCCTGCACCATGTAAAACAGACGCTGGCGATGGTTGCTGGAACCGATCATACCTTGGGGCTGCGGACCAAAAAATTGTCTGAACGCATCGGTCAGACGGCCACCTTCTCCACCGCTCCTTCTTTGACTGACCGAAGCCTCAGCAACACGTTGTCCAGAAACAGGAGTTTGTAACCTCCCAGTCTCTGGGAACGCGTTGCACAGACCTTTCTGCAAGGCCTCCCGAAGATGTTTCATCCTCTGCTCCCTCTGCGATGGCAAGATAAGGTCCGCAACCTTACCCTTGTAACGTGGATCAAGGAGGGTTGCCAGCCAGTATTGGTCCTTCTCCTTGATACCACGAATACGAGGATCCTTACGCAGGCTTTGCAGGATCAGGGAGGCCATGCAGCGTAGGTTTGCTGAGGCATTCGGTCCGGAGTCCTCTGGGTCACTAAGGACAACAACGTCCGCAGCCACCTCCTCCCAGCCACGTACAAGTCCATGTGTTCCTTGGGACTGATCCCTTAAAGACTGCTGCTGATGCTGAGTGCCAGGCTCCACCTCCATACTGACACAATCTTCCTCCTCCTCCTCCTCCTCCTCCTCGTCCTCTTCCTGTGTGATCGGCGGGCACGCAGGAACACTGTCTGGATAAAGGGGGCCTTGAGAGCTAAGGAAGTCCTCCTCTTCCTGCCTCTGTTCTGCCTCAAGTGCCCTGTCCATTATTCCACGCAGCGTGTGCTCCAACAGGTGGACAAGGGGGACAGTGTCACTGATGCATGCACTGTCAGTGCTCACCATCCTCGTGGCCTCCTCGAATGGTGACAGGACAGTGCATGCATCCCTGATCATGGCCCACTGGCGTGGGGAAAAAAAACCAAGGTCCCCTGACCCTGTCCTGGTGCCATAGTCGCACAGGTACTCATTGATGGCCCTCTGCTGCGTGTGCAGCCGCTGCAGCATGGCCAACGTCGAGTTCCACCTGGTGGGCATGTCACAGATTAGGTGGTTCTTGGGCAGGTTAAACTCCTTTTGGAGGTCCGTCAGCCGAGCACTGGCATTATATGACCGGCGGAAATGCACACAGACTTTCCTGGCCTGCCTCAGGACATCCTGTAAGCCCGGGTACCTGCCCAAGAACCGCTGCACCACCAAGTTAAGGACGTGAGCCAAACAGGGCACATGGGTCAGTTGTCCCTGTCGGAGGGCAGAGAGGAGGTTGGTGCCATTGTCGCAAACCACCATTCCTGCCTTAAGTTGGCGTGGCGTCAACCACCTCTGAACCTGCCCCTGCAGAGCTGACAGAACCTCTGCCCCAGTGTGGCTCCTGTCCCCCAAGCACACCAGCTCAAGCACCGCATGGCATCTTTTGGCCTGCGTACTTGCGTAGCCCCTTGAACGCCTACGGAGCACCGCTGGTTCCGAGGAAGAGGCCATGGAGGAAGAAGAAGAGGAGGGGGTGGAGGAGAGAGGTGTGTCACAATCAGCATTTTGGAGGCGTGGTGGCGGAACAACCTCCAACACTACTGCACCTTGTCCTGCATCCTTCCCAGCTGCCAGCAGAGTCACCCAATGCGCCGTGAAACTTAAGTAACGTCCCTGTCCATGCCTGCTGGACCATGAGTCAGCGGTAATATGCACCTTACCGCTGACCGCCCTGTCCAGCGAGGCATGGACATTGCCTTCCACATGCCGGTAGAGAGCCGGAATCGCCTTCCGTGAGAAAAAGTGGCGTTTGGGTACCTGCCACTGAGGAACCGCACATTCCACAAACTCACGGAAGGGGGCAGAGTCTACCAACTGAAAAGGCAGCAGTTGAAGTGCTAGCAATTTTGCCAAGCTAGCATTCAACCGCTGGGCATGTGGATGGCTGGGAGCAAACTTCTTTCGGCGGTGCAGCAGCTGGGGCAGGGAAATTTGCCTGGTACAATCTGACGTCGGTGTACCAAAAGCAGATTGCCCACAAGTACTTGGCTGTGACACACCTAATTCTACACCTTCATTCCTCTCACTGCAGGTCTCAGAGAGGACTGAAGGTCTAGTGGGGTTGGAAATCTCAGCTGATGAGGAGCAAGGAGAGATCCTC
This sequence comes from Lithobates septentrionalis, assembly GCA_037952835.1. Classification (NCBI taxonomy): domain Eukaryota; kingdom Metazoa; phylum Chordata; class Amphibia; order Anura; family Ranidae; genus Lithobates; species Lithobates septentrionalis. The sequence continues at coordinate 26,446 of JBBDGP010002693.1, read as the reverse complement.
TTTGTTCTTTGGTGTGGGTCTTTCAGATACGCTTGCCAACGAACTGCATGGCAGGTCAACATATGTCTGGTCAAGCATGTGGTACCCAAGCGGGAGATGTTTTGGCCACGCGAGATACGCTTGAGACATATGTTGCAAATAGCAGCGGTGCGATCTGATGCACTCGTCTCAAAAAAGGCCCACACCAAAGAACTTTTTGAATAACGCGCAGAGACTGCAGCGCCCTGCACATGTGGAGCTTTGGGGTGTGATGCAGTCAATGTGCTGCCCTTAGGCTGGCCCCTGGAGGGCATCCTGCCTCGTTGGTGATGTGCCGCCTCCTCCTCCTCCTCCTCCTCCTCTCTCCTATCAGGCACCCACGTTGAGTCAGTGACCTCATCATCCCCTCCCTCCTCATCACTGGAGCAAACCTGGCAGTATGCTGCAGCAGGGGGAGCATGACTGCCAGATTGCTGTCCTTCTTGGGCACCCCCTCTGTCCGTGCTCATGTTACTGCCTTCATCGAGCTCAGTATCATCATCAGAGCCTTCCAAACGCTGGGCATCCTCCTGGAGCATGTACCCAACACTGTGGTCAAACAGTTCGAGGGAATCCTCATGAGGACATGGTGGAGCTAGGGAAGGAGTCACTGATGACATTGAGCTGAGGGAAGAGGCCGCTGCTTTGCCAGACAAAGCACCCTGGGCATGGGTGAGAGAGGATGAGGAGGATGAGGACGGCTTGGTCATCCACTCGACCAAGTCTTCCGCATGTTGCGGCTCAACACGGCCAGCTGCCGAAAAAAAGGCCAAGCGTGTCCCATGGCCACGTGCTGATGAGGATGCACCGTCTCCACGACCAGCACTAGACACAGAGCCTGCTTGCCCTCTCTTATTGGCTTGTGACTGTCTGCCTCTCCTTCTTGGCCTTCCAGACATACTAATGGCCTGTAGCTGCACTAAGCTGGGATAGAACACCTGTAATTTTCTTCAGGTAGCTTTATATACTGTAACCAGACAAGCCTGCCTGTCAGTAGGAAGATAACAGGAACGGATCTAGCTGAACACTGTGAGCAGGACACACTGTACTAAATGTAAATAGTCTAGCTGCCTGACCGTGGTACTAATAGGATCAAAAAGAACACCTGTAATTTTCTTCAGGTAGCTTTATATACTGTAACCAGACAAGCCTGCCTGTCAGTAGGAAGATAACAGGAACGGATCTAGCTGAACACTGTGAGCAGGACGTACTGCACTAAATGTATATAGCAGGAACGGATCTAGCTGAACACTGTGAGCAGGACGCACTGCACTGAATGTAAATAGCAGGAACGGATCTAGCTGAACACTGTGAGCAGGACGCACTGCACTAAATGTAAATAGCAGGAACGGATCTAGCTGAACACTGTGAGCAGGACGCACTGCACTGAATGTAAATAGCAGGAACGGATCTAGCTGAACACTGTGAGCAGGACGCACTGCACTGAATGTAAATAGCAGGAACGGATCTAGCTGAACACTGTGAGCAGGACGCACTGCACTGAATGTAAATAGCAGGAACGGATCTAGCTGAACACTGTGAGCAGGACGCACTGCACTGAATGTAAATAGCAGGAACGGATCTAGCTGAACACTGTGAGCAGGACGCACTGCACTAAATGTAAATACCAGGAACGGATCTAGCTGAACACTGTGAGCAGGATGCACTGCACTGAATGTAAATAGCAGGAACGGATCTAGCTGAACACTGTGAGCAGGACGCACTGCACTGAATGTAAATAGCAGGAACGGATCTAGCTGAACACTGTGAGCAGGACGCACTGCACTGAATGTAAATAGCAGGAACGGATCTAGCTGAACACTGTGAGCAGGACGCACTGCACTGAATGTAAATAGCAGGAACGGATCTAGCTGAACACTGTGAGCAGGACGCACTGCACTGAATGTAAATAGCAGGAACGGATCTAGCTGAACACTGTGAGCAGGACGCACTGCACTAAATGTAAATACCAGGAACGGATCTAGCTGAACACTGTGAGCAGGACGCACTGCACTGAATGTAAATAGCAGGAACGGATCTAGCTGAACACTGTGAGCAGGACGCACTGCACTGAATGTAAATAGCAGGAACGGATCTAGCTGAACACTGTGAGCAGGACGCACTGCACTGAATGTAAATAGCAGGAACGGATCTAGCTGAACACTGTGAGCAGGACGCACTGCACTAAATGTAAATACCAGGAACGGATCTAGCTGAACACTGTGAGCAGGATGCACTGCACTGAATGTAAATAGCAGGAACGGATCTAGCTGAACACTGTGAGCAGGACGCACTGCACTGAATGTAAATAGCAGGAACGGATCTAGCTGAACACTGTGAGCAGGGCGCACTGCACTGAATGTAAATAGCAGGAACGGATCTAGCTGAACACTGTGAGCAGGACGCACTGCACTGAATGTAAATAGCAGGAACGGATCTAGCTGAACACTGTGAGCAGGACGCACTGCACTAAATGTAAATACCAGGAACGGATCTAGCTGAACACTGTGAGCAGGACGCACTGCACTGAATGTAAATAGCAGGAACGGATCTAGCTGAACACTGTGAGCAGGACGCACTGCACTGAATGTAAATAGCAGGAACGGATCTAGCTGAACACTGTGAGCAGGACGCACTGCACTGAATGTAAATAGCAGGAACGGATCTAGCTGAACACTGTGAGCAGGACACACTGCACTAAATAGTCTAGATAGAAGATAACAGGAACGGATCTAGCTAAACTGAATACAGTGTATATATATATATGCAACACCTGGGATGCATATATATACACAATACACTGTAAGTGCAGCTAACTGACTGACTGTTCTGCCTAATCTATCTAACTCAAATCAAATGACACTGTCTCTCTCTCTCTCTATCTCTCAGCACACCGGAACACACACTACACAGGGCCGCCGTGCAGGCGGCCTTATATAGTGTGGGGTGTGTACTAAATCCCCTGAGCCATAATTGGCCAAAGCCACCCTGGCTTTGGCCAATTACAGCTCTCTCTACTGACGGCGCTGTGATTGGCCAAGCATGCGGGTCATAGTGCATGCTTGGCCAATCATCAGCCAGCAATGCACTGCGATGCCGCAGTGAATTATGGGCCGTGACGCGCCACACGAATTTGGCGCGAACGGCCCATATCGTTCGCAATTCGACGGACGGTCGAACAGCCGATGTTCGAGTCGAACATGGGTTCGACTCGAACACGAAGCTCATCCCTACTGCACAGCCAGTCACTTAGCGTTTCCTTTATTCGCCCGGACGCAGAAATCAGTCCTTGGCTTGTTTTTGAATCAAATATATGTGCTACCGGCGCAACAACATCTATTAAAAAAAAATAATTTTTAACCTAACTATTGTGAAAAATTGTTTTGTTTGGTGTAGTAAAAAAAAAAAATGTTCCACCTTTTGGTGAAAAATAAAAATAAAGACAAAATGTTGACTGCGCTAACCCCTATCATATATTCCTAAATACACCACCGAGTGATTCATTAAATTATCTTATGTACAATATGCTAGTGCCTATGTAACATACCGGTATATGCAATCATCAAACAATAAATAATATACTAAATGATCCAATCAATATTATAAGTCAATCAAAAAATGTGACAAAAATAAAAATTGACAGAAATTAATAATAAATAAGTGTCCAGTGCATTAATAGGTGATAATAAATCAATAAGTGTCCAGTGATAATAAATCAATAAGTGTTAGAGCTGCACGATTCTGGCTAAAATGCGAATGACAATTTTTTTTGCTTAGAAGATAGATCACGATTCTCTCACGATTCTCGCGGCGTAACATCATCTTTCACATTAAAACAAAAAAAAAATTGGGATAACTTTACTGTTTCGGTTTTTTTTGTTTTTTTTTATTCATTGAAGTGTATCTTTTCCCAGAAAATTGCATTTGAAAGACCGCTGGGCAAATACCGTGTGACATAAAATATTGCAGCAATTGCTATTTTATTCCCTAGGGTAAAATATATATAATGTTTGGGGGTTCCAAGTAATTTTCTAGCAAAAAATATTGATTTTTAACTTAAAGAGGAGTTCCACCCAGGGGGTCCATTAAAAAAAAAAAAATAAAAGTCAGCAGCTACAAATACTGCAGCTGCTGACTTTTAATTGGACACTTACTTGTCCCTGGGTCCAGCGATGCAGGGGATCGAAGCCCCGCTCGTCCCCCCCCTCCGCTCGTCAGTGCCGGCATTTCAACTGTGGGCGCCGGGCTGTGGCTTCACAGCCTGGCACCCACTGCGCATGCGTGCGCGGCGCCACGTGCCGTGATTGGCCGCTCAATCACCTGGGACCTGTAATGGGTCCCAGATGATTGACAGGAGGGAGGGAGCAGAGCGGAGCCCTTCCTGTGCCGAGGGGGAAGTGATGTCACCAGCCCAGGCAAAGGAAGAGGCAGACTATGAGGGACCCCCTAGCAACAGGCATTTAGAGGTAAGTAAAAAAAAAAAAATATCCAAATGTTTTTTTTGTTTTTTTTTTTTAGAATTTTTCAGGTATTTTTGTTTTTTTGGGTGGAACCCCACTTTAAGAAACAAGTGTCAGAAAAAGATTTAGACTTTAAGTGGTTCAATTTCCTGCATTTGTTGTTGAAAACTTGGCAGACTGCCCAGATTATATATTTACACAGAAGTTCTATCCCTTTGATCTAAGAAGGAAGCTTAGTTACAATGTTTCAGGTTAAAGACTTGGCAGGCTGCCCGAATGCTTTCTTTGCGGCAAAATCTGCAGCAGAGATTGTCAGAGGGGGTGAATCGAGATCACGTTTTTTTAACGATTAATTGTGCAGCTCTAATAAGTCTCCAGTGATAATAAATCAATAAGTGTCCAATATTGTTGCTGGTTAATATGTGCCCACTAGTTTAATCAATCTCAATAAAATTTCTCCTCTGTGATTAAACTTTTCCTGTCCACTCTTATCCCACTTCCGTGATTCCATGTGACTAATCCACCAATTCAGTGACAGCACCACCACCATATGGATTGGCCACTCACCAGATATCGGTAAAAACACGGCTTTGTTTCAATAAGAGGGATAACCACTCCACTCAAGATAGTTGATATAGGCTACTCCCAATGAAATAGATACAAGAGGTATCCGTCCTCATAAAAAAATGAACAATGATCATTGAGCAGTATGTAAGTACTGTTTATTTTTAAAAGGTTAAAAAAAGAGAGACTCAAAACTCACATTTTCCTGTGCCCATAAGTCGGCACCAAACTATTCCAGCATTTTGGATGGGTAGGGAAATCGCCGCATGTCCTGCTGATCACTCCGGAGGAATTAATAGTCTTGTCAATTCGGCGACAGCCCATTACAGGCTAGGAACATCCTGTCCCTGTGTGGATACGTTTTAGTATATTGTGGAGTGAACAGCATCACCTTCTGCTCTCCTGTAGACACTGTAGTCCTGCAGATGACTCCCTGGCTGCTTGCTTCCTCCAGTCCTCCTGACTGGCGCACACACATAAAGATACACGAGGACAAGGTTAGATGAAGACTTGGCACACCAAGAGAGCACTGTTACAGCTGACAGTCTCTCCCCTTTGTCTGTCCCTGTACTGTGCTGATCTACTCACTGTCTCTGCTTGCTCTTTCCCTCTGCCTCTCCGGCATGAATCCCTCAAACTGCCCTCTGTGGTGGGATCCTTCTAGGCCAGCTCTCCCAAGCTGCAGCCTGAGGTAAAACCCCTCCCCGGCAGGGGACCCTCAAGGGCCACCATCAGTCTCTCCTCAGCACTGCTTCTCCATCTTCCACCCTACTTCCCCTGCTGACATAGCCTATGTCTATTTATGGGTTTTCTCCGTCCCCCGCCAGACCCACCCCTGGTGATTGGCTGGGGGCTCATAAATATTCAAGGCAGCCCCTCCTAACCATCTTCCACTATCTTCTAGAACATTCTCCAACATTCTAGCAATAGTAGGGGGCACCGGGGGGGGGGGGGGCAGGATGAGTCACCCAGACCTGATCTCTTGTAACCCTGACTCAATTACAGACTCACCATGTAACATGAGTCAGAGTATATTTTACCTACTCTTACTACTAGTAGCACACGCTAGAGGGTGCTACACCAACTATTAAGGTCTATGGTTACTGAGTAGACGTGGGTTGGGCCGAGTAGGATTCTGAAGAGGAGATGTAAACACAGTGGAAAGGTTGCCAGTGCCACCACTGGAGAAAGATAAGTGGGCATCTAGGTGGCTCTGATTTAGCTTACAGTAGTTTAGAGGTTGTAGGGATTGGGGGCTGGGGATTTTTGCACAGTTGTAGTGCAGTACAGTAGAACTCTGAGCACTGCCCACTTATCTATGTAGCACAACCCCCTAAGAGGCTGCTTGGATTTACCTGCTCATCTGTACTGCCATGACCTGATGAACATTCCAACTCAGCTGACACTCTGGGTTCAGACATTTTGCACCACTTCAAAGCAATAAGTCAGACAACTTTGCGCGTTTATATTCTGAAAACGTTTACTAGGACAGTTCAAAGAAGATATTGTCACAAAGAGGAGGTAATAGATCTGCTGAGTTTTAGGCAACAGCGCCAACTCAGCAAAGGAATTTCTTACAATAACATAAGTCCAGATATTTTCAGGTAAACAGTCTATTTTATTCACTTGTACAGTGGAGTACTGCTTGCACCTGAAAGGATAAACAAGGTTAAATGGTTATACTGACACACTTCTAATAAGGGAAACCTTGCCCAGTCTTTAAACCTTAAACTCTAATGAGAGGTCAGACTTAATGGCAATGGTATAAGGGCCCTTGTAACAATAATGACAGCAATGTCCCTGTTGCAGATCTGATGGTCTTCACCGACACGTAGGAGCTTGTTAGTTGTATCCAATAAGGTGTAATAGCAAACAATAAACTTTCTCGAAATAGTAAAGGCTAAAGGTGTCTATGCACAGTGTTCAAGATAGGTTCAGTAAAGTATTCCCAAGGTAAAGATGTCTGTGCAAAGTGTCCCAGTGAAACCGTAAGAAAGGGTTTGTAAAGGTGGGTGATTCCCCTCTCACCAATGACCAGGCCGATTTAATGCCTTCCGGACAGCAGCCCCTGAAGCGACACACATGAGGCGGATCCACCATTTCGATCTCCCATAGCGAAGCGTAGAACACAGGTTGGCAGGTGACTGAAGTGGTGCTGGATGGATGCCCGACGAACAGCAGGCAGTGCTAGGCCTCTCTCATCTGGGTTGGAATGTTTACACCGCGTGGTAGGCTGTGACCTCTCTCTCCATGCACGGAGAGGTCCGTCTCGCGTCAGACCCAGGAGGAAGAGACTGCAGGGCAGAGCTTTGGCTTCTTATATAGTTCCTCACAGCAATCTCTCCGATGGCAGAAAAGATCCCTGGGATGTGTAGTCCAGGTACAGGGTCATGCAAAGCAATTAGGAGGGACATGCAATGCATATAAATACCGGAGGAACACTGTACTTTATAATTGTAGTCCACATTGCTACATCTATGACGTGTTTCACCCTGATTGGGCCTAATCATAGAACAATGTGGCCTACCTATGACGGTTTAAACCCTATCTAACCAATAGCCAGTGAAATACTAAATGTAAAGCCTGGCAGCAGTGTTTTTTTTTTAAACTTTAGAAATTATAGGCACTATATATCCTAGGGTGACTAAAGATGGAGGGATGGAGAGGACTTAAATAGAGTTCCACTGGCAGCAGCAAGGTCCCAGAGTAAGAAACAGATTTAGTGCCCACAAGGATGGCCAAAGGTCACACTCAAATGCCTGTCTGATGTCTTCCTTTCTAATAACTTCCCTAGTAGACTGGGTGCAACACAGGTCACAAGATCCCCAGGCAGGGTAACATTGGCAGCAGAGCAGGTCTCTCCATCCCTAGACACCTCTGCATCATTGGCACATCTTCCAAAGGATAGGAAAAAAAGAACACATCAGGATGGGGCTCTCTTCTCAAGTTTGCACTTTCCTTTCAGGTGTCCCTGCGTGTCTCTGTCTCTCCACCAAAGCCTTGCTTCCTACTTATACATCTTCTAGTACATGAGAATGCCACTGTTGCTGACTGGTGCTGCTTAGCGATTTTCAAAAAGAAGCAGTCTGAAAGCTGTCTCTTTGTTATGACACAGCTCCATCCCCAATTAACATACAGTACAACAAAAGCCTTTCGCTGCTGCCGTGTGGGGGGCGGGGTAGCCCTCGGACCCAATCTTCCAATGTAAGTATGGGATGTCTTAGTAGGCCCACTGCTTCTTGTCTGACCACAGTCAAATTTGCATGTTCTATCTCATTGACATTTATTTTACAGACAAATTTGCATAAACAGACATCTACTCCTGAAGAAGCGAGCCGAGCTTGCGAAACGCGTCGAGTATACAGACGTACATGCATTTTTTGTACTCCACTAAATATTACCATGTGTATGGCTGTTTACAACTTGCACTATGTTATTCCAATGAGTATACTATCATGTCTATATCTATATATATATATATATACATATATATCTATATATACATATATCTTTATATATATATAGATTTATATCTATATATATTTTATGCTAATCAATTTTGGGATTTTATTTACTCAACCTACTTCATTTACTCAGTGTCACGTAGAAAAGCTGCTCTTTAGGATAGGCCTATGTGGTAAGGGAACAGGTTGCTGCCTCCCTTACGCAGAGCACTCACCAGGGGTACCCTGCTAATCATACGTAAACTATCAGAAAAAAGGGTTGATTGGCGCTCCCTGGAAAACCTGATTGCTAAGCATATACAGGAAAAACCTTAGAGATGGTTTTATATTGTTACAGTCTTACACACCAATGTACATATCCCCTCAATCAGTATATAAAGGGGGGGGGGGGGGGTAACCCAGTAGCTGGTAGCTAGTGGGAATGGATAGGAGGCATTCTGAAATCCCTACACAGTAGGTTTTGTTGTTGTACATATGAGGATAGAATTTATTGTATAAATGTAAGCAGAGTGATATATAGGTAAAATACCTGGGTTAGTGCAATATTACTGGAGAAATTCCACTGTATGTATATTAATATGCACTATAATAACTGTATATAGCAATGGTAAGCAATCAGCCAGTTAGGTACACTTTAAGCTATACCAACCACTTGGATGCAACTCAAGTAATACAGTAAGGCTGAAACATAACATATGCTGCAGTAAATGTATCACAATGATGTATATTGATCCCATAGGTATATATCTGCATCAACCACAAATGTACATGCATCAAGCTTGGAGTGTGAACCATATAAGTGCATTACAGTTCATACAATGAGACCTGGACCCAACATGTGGTGCACAGTGGAGTGCAATAGTCCCATAAGTTTATCACTGTATCAGGTCAGGAACTCCCAGGGATGACTTTAGTGCATAACATGTTGCCAGGTGACTTTTGTGCTCCCCCTTCTGATTTCCTACTCACCGACTCCTGGTACCCCTGCAGGGGTAATGGACCTGTAATGCTTTAAGTGGAACTCACTGCTCCCTGTTGCTTGCGATGGATGCCTCGGATGTATCCTGGTTAATGAAGGTGCTGCAATGCCCTCATGCATCAAAAAATATAAAAAAAGGGCTCCCATAGTGTGATAACGTAAAAAGCTTTTATTTTTAAAAAACATATGATAAAACAAAATGTCCCAAAGAAGTGTGTATTCCCACCCAGTTATGCACTGGGCTAGGATAACAGCAGTTCCCGACAGAAAGACAGGTTAAAAATCACTGTACCCAGAGCGTGTATCGAGATGGGGGATGTGACAGCTGTGCGCTGCACCTGCGTTCCACCCACTCGTATGCACAGAGGTGACGTAGTGTGCATGGTTCCGTCGTGCGCGCTTCGTCACTTGACGTCCTCAGCGACGTCGCTGAGGACGTCAAATGACGAAGCGCGCACGACGGAACCACGCACACTACGTCACTTCCGTGCATAAGAGTGGGTGGAACGCAGGTGCAGCGCACAGCTGTCACATCCCCCATCTTTTTTTTTATATATTTAGCTATATACACTGTATATAATATAAACGTACTGTATGTTTACAATAAATATCCCAAGTTCAGCCCAGGTTTGTCAGAGATTGTGGTCCTGCTTATACAGTTGAGGGCTCTGGGAACAGGGGACCTGAATAAATAGAGGCCCCTTCAGGAGTAAATCGGACATTTTTTTTTTTACATTTCTGCCTAGAGTTCAGCTTTAACAAAGTATGCTGCTTGAATCTTCAAACCTTTTTTGCAGATAATGACGCCTTTAATTTTTCAGCTCCATCCAGCTTCCCAGTGGCCTCCAGCCAGAAACCACACAGCTAATGCATTTAAATCCTTTTAATCAATGAACAGTGGGGTATAATGCTCAGTAAACTGGATTGCCAAAATGCGGAATCTGTTCTGTTTTTTAGGCCAGGTTCTGTTGCTCAGTATCAGCCACTGGCTTCTTTCCACCAGGAAAATAATGACAGGGCTGTAAGCTTTATGAACAGCATTAAAGTGGAACTATTGGTATTAATTTAAAGTAGGTTGCCATCTGTTTATCTCTGGAAATCCCCTTCAATTTCCATCTCTCCAGCCGTCCAAGGTTCACCGAGCAGCCTCATTCCATCATCTGCATCTCAAACTCATATTTACCGATGTTCACAGTAAACTTTCAATTCAACGTTTCCGCCAAGCAGGCTTCTGACGATTGGAGGTTTATATCTGTGATGGGATCTTAATGGAAATAAGATTTTTTTTTTTAGTGTGTGTTCTGTCCAGATTTCTCTCCACTCAAAATGCAATTCGACTTAACAAAGAAAAAAAAAGAAAAAAGTTATAAAAGGTTATTTATTGGGCACAAATTATCTGAGATCTAAATTGGCCCAAATCTACGGGAAATCACATAGTGATTAGCATAAGGTGGAAACTTTTCACGGCTGCTACTTTAGACAAAAATCAAAACGATTCAATTCCCAGTATTGCAAAAATAAAATAGAAAATGTATTTATTTTATATAGTCTATATGCTGTATATTCAAGATGCCCTGTTGGTAAAAGCCCTGTAGTCACTGGGACAGGAAGCGTGAAAAATCCCCCCACAGGGACAGAGAAAAAAAAAACGTGTAAAAACATATGTGAAACCAGACTTATGGAAAAGATGCAATACCACAAAGTGAAAAGAGAATGAGATGCTTACCATAGCTCTATATGCATAAAAAGTGCTTTGCTATTCATCAAATATAAACCAATAAGCATAGTGCAAAAAACTATGTAAAAAACAACTGTAGCACCCTCCTACTGTAGTGTAGACTTTAAGGTAAATTTAGTTGTAATGCTCTCCTCTCCTGCAATCAGAGGAGCAGGGGTTGATTATTCAGGGCTGCTCAGTGTCTCACAGACTGCTGCTTCATGTATTCTAGAGGGTTCTAGAATTATAGTGGCAGGAAGAACAGAGTGGGCAGCCTGAATATTTATGGAACTCCTGGGAATGCCCAGGAGGTGATTGGAAAGCCCATAAATAGTCTGAGGAAAAAATAAGAGAATAAAGTTCTCTTAAGAGGGCAGAAAACCGAACACTATGGGGAGTACAAAAAACTTGCTTTGCAAACTGAATTCACCAAAAGGAAATTATGGATGAAATAGTGGCGCTGATCCCCAGGTGGGGAGATGCCAGACACTCTTATCCAGCCAGTGAGCTGAACACAGACGTGACTAGATCAAAAAAGTGAAAAAAACATAAATTGCTAGATATACCAAAAAATGAAAATTAATAGTAAATAAAATGAACTATTAAGAATTATAACACTCAGTGAAGGTGATATACAAATACATAAATCCAGAGATAATTATGAAAAATTAAAAAAGTAAATATATGTAAAGTCCAGAAATCAATCAATTGTGAAAAAATTAATCGTGAAAATATTTGAAGAAAGTCCAAAAAAAGAGTGAGGGTGACTCCAAAACTGCTCAGCTATGTTTTCAAACATCCACCACACCTCTGTGACGTGAATCCACTCCCTGCTGAAGTTCAAACTCACCAGCTGTTAAGGCCTCTAACTCTCGTGTTTGGCCTGGCAGAGCCTCTAACCCACTTACATGGGGGTTAACATGCGAAGTAAAACCAAGTCTCATTTTGATGCACCATTGCAAGCATATTGTACACCCTCTAGCAGTCATAGGTGGACAATGCAATCTAATACTCTTACTTTTACATTTATCAGTGTCTATCCTGCCTGTTAGTCGGCTGTCACCCCTGGTGGGGGAGTGAAAGGAAGGTAAGTATACTGTATCTGTATGTGGTGGTCTGCATTAGGTGAACCTGTTGGTTTGTCCTTCATGTCAATATATTCTGTTTTAAAAATGTCCTCCAGCAGGTATTAAAAATCAAGGCGCAGCTCAAGCTGCTATTTTCACTGTCAATCCAGTGCTGTCCCCTTTTACTTTTTACTTTTTATCCACTATAAGATATTTGCTGAGTTAAATGATGCCAGTTTCACTCAACTCAGAAGGTGCACTGATGTAATCAAAATTCTCTTTAAATCATTAAAGGGGTTGTAAAGGCAGAAGGTTTTTTATCTTAATGCATTCTATGTATTAAGGTAAAAAAGCCTTCTGTGTGCAGCAGCCCCCCTCAGCCCCCCTAACACTTACCTGAGGTCCCTCTCTATCCAGTGATGTCCACAAGTGTCTCAGCCGTCCGAGATTCTCCTTCCTGATTGGCTGAGACACAGCAGCAGCGCCATTGGCTCCCATTGCTGTCAATCAAAATCAGCTAGCCAATCAGGGGGGAGAGGGGGCTGGGCCGGGTCGAGGATCTGTGTCTGAATGGACACAGGGAGCTGTGACTCGGCTCGGGTCCCCCATATAGCAAGCTGCTTGCTGTGGGGGAGTACTTAACAGGAGGGAGGGGCCAGGAGCACAGAAGAGGGACCCGAGAAGAGGAGGATCTGGGCTGCTCTGTGCAAATCCAACTGCAACAGAGGAGGTAAGTATAACATGACTATTATTTTTATAGCAAAAAAAAAATGAGACTTTACAATCACTTTAAGGACAGCGCACTGTCTGAGAAGGTCAGAAGAAGAAGAGGACTTTGCCATTCAATTAACCAGCCTAAAGACTGAAAAAAGTAGGTATAAAAAACCAAAAGCATGATACACTGCCCTTCAGGTATGGGGGGACCCTGAGGGGTGCTTAGAGATCCTGGAGTTGGGATATAAGGTGGAAGTTTACTCTCCCAATCAACTTCTATTATTTTTAATCCGCTAGCATTACTAAATAGATAGGAAAGTATATTACATTTATTTGTTTTATACTTTTTTTTACATTGTTTCTGTTACTTCCTGGTTTCTTGCATGGCAAATGATGTCATACATCCCAGGAGTCTTCGGGAGGGAAGGAGAGGAGGAGGGGTCCTCCCAGCTAAGCACACTCTCCTGTATGCATCCTTGAGCTAAGGGCAGATGATTCTAGGAAGTAAATACTGCATGAATCACTGCCCTTACTCAAGATGGCCACTGCCAGAAATGATAGGGGAGTGTTTTTCAAAGCAACAAAATAATGAATTGATGGGGGGGGGGGGGGATATTAAAATGTAATTAAATCATGTTTTTGGTTTGTGGTGCTCAGATGCAGAGAAGATCTCCTTTAAGTCCATTTTTTTTTGGGTTGTTATTTAGTTTTGTGTTAAACAACTGGCACCATATTATCAATTTCTCCCCCTGAACTCACCCCACTTGTTTGACAACAGAAGAAAGAAATAAATCCTTTTCCTTTGAGTTGTATCATGAAAACATTGGTGAGAACTTCAATGTCCTTGACTGACTTCCCTTCGTTTGTGAGCAGTAATAATTTAGTAAATAATCACAGAAAGTACACGGGCCAATTTATCTGATATATATTCAAGACGAATGAATTTACTGCGGGAGAGGCCTCTGGGATTTGCCTTCAGGTGCTTGTTATATCTTGAAAAGTGTCGGTTAAATACAAAGCATAATATTGTTACTAACGGAGTAAGAATGTCGATAATGAGCCTCATTATCTCCCGGAATGAAGATAGTCAGTGAAGAGCTTGATGACCTTTTGTGGCCTTCAGGGATGATCGGAGAAGCTCATATTAGGAGTCGATAGTTTATTAATACAGTGGGAGAATTGCGGGCTTCATAAAATTACCAATTCATGGATAAATAATGATACTTGCCTCTGGCAAATCCATAACTACCTGCATTGTTCAAACTATTTATTTATTACAGAATTTAACTCTGGATTTGCAAAACAGAGTTTGGACTATCCAAGGCTGACATTTGAAAGGGATGTAGAGGAAGAGGTAAGAACAGGGGCGCCACACCAGAATGTAATAAAAATGTTTATTGCAATACAAACTTCAAGAAACATCTTTATATCTGTAAATATCTAAAACTGAGCTCATTATATTTCTTTCGGCCCATGCCCCCTCCCCTGACTTCTCCATCAATACAACCATCCATGCCAGGGAGCTATATGTAATCTTAGACTCTGATCTGTCTTTTCAGCCCCAAATCCTATCACTGTCCAAAGCTTGCAGACTTCACCTCCGTAATATCTCCAAAATACGCCCCTTTTTAACCTTTGAAACCAGAAAGCAACTTACGGTATTTATTCTCCTTGACTAGTAAAACTCCCTCCTCTTTGGCCTACCTCTCTGCAGGCGATACCCTCCTTAGTCTATCATGAACGCTGTTGCCAGACTCATCTACCTTACCAATTGCTCAGTGTCTGCCTCCCCTCTCTGGCAATCCCTCCACTGGCTTTCCGTGCCCCCCCCCCGAGCTACATCACCAACATTGTCACCAAATATCACCCAAACCGTCCTCTCCGCTCCTCCCAAGACCTTCTACTCTATAGCTCCCTTGTCTCCTCCTCCCATGCTCGTCTCCAGGACTTCTCCAGAGCCTCTCCCATCCCCTGGAAATCTCTACCTCAATCTGTCAAGTTATCTCCTACTCTGTCCTCCACTTTTAGGAGACCCCTCCCTTAATACCAGATCCCTCCCAGCAATGATTGACCCCCCCAGGAACATAAGACCCAACCCCTGCAACAATAGATCCCACTCCAGTGACAATAGATTCCCCAGCAGTCAGCATCAATAGACCTTCCAGCAGCTAGCAACAAAAGCCCCTCCCTCAACAGTAGATCCCTCCCAGCAACAATTGACCCCCCAGCAACCTAAGACCCACCCCCAGCAACATTAGATCCCCCACCATCAAAAATATACCTCCCCAGCAACAACAGTTCCCCCCAACTAAAAAAATAGATACCCTCCATTGACAATAGATTACCCATCAGCCAGCTGTCAGAAACCATGAATAAGACTGAGACAAAAGTACAGTTAAATCACACGTGTTTAATGATAATAAAAATAAGGTAAACAGATTAAACATAGTCAAAACATAGCCAGAGTTCAGGAACTGGAACGGATAGTCAGACAAGCCAAAACGTCAGGGAGCCAGAGATGAGTGTAGTAGAACAGCAAACACGATCTGGAGCCACAAGAAATGTCAGCCAAGCAAGTCTTTAACAAGAACACAGGAGATCAACTCTAGAGATGTTACCAAGGCGAAGGCAGAGATCATCTGGGCTGGACGGCTTAAGTAGGCAGGACTGACGAGCAGGATATCATCAACAGGGGAGTCACTGTTTAGAGAGCTGGCAATTAGCCGACAGCTGAGCGGCCAGCTTAGAGAAGGAAGGGCTGAGCCCAGCCCTGACACCAGCATCAATAGACCTTCCAGTAGCCAGCAACAAAGACCCCTCCCTCAACAGTAGATACCCCCCCAGAAACATAAGACCCACCCCCAGCGACAATAGATCACCCACTAGCAACAATAGACCTCCCCAGCAACAATAGACCCCCCGCGAAAAAATAGATCTACTTCAGTGACAATAGATTCCCCAGCAGTCAGCTACAAAGACCCTTCTCTCAATAGTAGATCCCTCCCAGCAATGATTGACCCACGCAGCAACATAAGACCTATCCCCAGCAACAATAGATCCCCCACGAGCAACAGAAGTCCTCCCCAGCAACAACAGATCCCTTTCTTCCGCAAAAATAGATTCCTCGCAGCAACAATAGATTTTCCAGCATTAGACCCTCCAGCACACTGAAGCACCCCTTGCCATTGAGTTCTGGAGGTGCCGGAACTGCGTTCCCCCACGTTCCTGCTGAAAAAAAGCCCTGTGTATTAGCACACTGAACAGTGTGTGCGTAGGCGCATGTGCACTCTCGGCACTGATATTTGCACTAGACAGCCTATTTAAAGTGAAGTTCCACCCACTTTTACAACTCTGTAGCATCCCTCACTAAACTGTGCACTGTAAACGAATAGGATATTTGTAAATTTTCTCAGCACCTACTGTGTATCTGCTGTATTCATTTTTCACTTCCTCCTCCCTGGCCTGTGGCCCATCGCATCATTTCCTGTTTGAAATGCCTTCTGGGAAGGGGCGGCAACTTCCTCTGACACTGCTGTTGCTATGGAAACCTGACCTGAAACCTATTACACTGCTTGTGCTGCACTGAGCATGTGCGAGATCTGCAAGGATGAGATCCAGGAAGAAATACAGTCTGACTTCAGATGCCCACACTTAAGATGGCCACGGCCTGCTGTAAGTTTATAAAATAACAAACTACTGCTATAAACTAACAAAACAGACCTTAGTTTACAGACTAACTTTACTAGAATACATTAAGCTTGTGTATTATAGGGGTATTTTTATTCAAAAATATAATTTCGGGCCGGAACACCACTTTAAGCTGGATTGTGACATGGACAGATTGCTGAGTGCCCTTCAACTAATCCCTGATTACATGTAAACTGACCTGCTATGTTTGCCTTCCAGTGTATGACCCGATTTACCTTTGACCTGTCTGGATTCCTGTCTACCTGTTCGGACCTCAGTGTTTGGAATCTGTATCCTGCTCCCCGATTTGGCACCTCACTTCCCAGCTGTGAACTGACCTTGGCTTGTATCCTTGCATTCCTCTGCCTTTGTACCTCGCTGTCTGGCTGTTGCCGACCCTTTAGTGTGTGTCCTGGCTTTTCTCCTGTCTACTAATCAAGTGTCACCACGTTCATGCCTAAGGTCTTTACCTTGTGGTCCATAGATTTCAGTGTCTTGTGTAGCTCCCTACCCTAGTCTGGATAATTTAAGTTTGTGGATGAACAGATAGAAAGAGGAGGGGTCGTGATCCAAGCGTAATATAAAACATATTTATTGGGGTGAAAGACAACTGGGAGCTCACACAGTTAAAAGAACTCGCTCATCAATAGTTTAGCGCCTCTGGCGGTAATCTTCAGCATAACAGGACAACTTGGTACAAGTGAACACATTAGGTGTGCTGGTGGGTAACCTATAGAGCCAAAAAGACAAACCAGAGGGCGCCATACTAAGTACAGTAAATTACAGGAAGCATTAGGCGCATGTAAATTAGCAACTCACATGGTACATAATAAATGGCACTTTTTTGCATATCACCACGGTCAGCAGCTGGCTCTAACACAGAGCTCTCTCTGGCTCTCCTCTTTGCCGATCAGCGGGTCCCGGCGGTCAACCATCGGTCGGCACCCGCTCATTGGCTTGTGCTGAGTCTAATCACAGCACATGCGCGCCCCCTACCAGGAAGTGCTGGATCACATACTACTAGGTACAGTGCCTTGAAAAAGTATTCATACCCCTTGAAATTTTCCACATTTTGTCATGTGATAGACCGACACAAAGTGGCAAATAATTATGAAGTGGAAGGAAAATGATAAATGGTTTTAAAATCTTTTTACAAATAAATATGTGAAAAGTGTGGGGGGCATTTGTATGGCACCCCCCGGAGTCAATACTTTGTAGAACCCCCTTTCTCTACAAGTCTTTTTGGGGATGTCTCTACCAGCTTTGCACATCTAGAGAGGGACATTTTTGCACATTCTTCTTTGCAAAATATCTCAAGCTCTGTGAGATTGGATGGAGAGCGTCTGTGAACAGCAATTTTCAAGTCTTGCCACAGATTCCCAATTGGATTTAGGTCTGGACTGTGACTGGGCCATTCTAACACATGAATATGCTTTGATCTAAACCATTCCATTGTAGCTCTGGCTGTATGTTTCGGGTCGTTGTCCTGCTGGAAGGTGAACCTCCGCCCCGCTCTCAAGTCTTTTGCAAACTCTAATGCCGCGTACACACGGTCCTACTTTTCGTCTACAAAAGTCCAACGGACGCTGATGGACTAAAGCTGGCTGGTAATCCGATCGTGTGTGGGCTTCTCCGGACTTTCAACTGACTTTTTTAGCCTCAAATCCGACGTACTTTAGATTTGAAACATGCTTCAAAACTTTTACTTCGTACCTACGACGGACCCCGAAGTCCGCTCGTCTGTATGCTAGTCGGACGGACAAAAAACGACGCATGCTCATAAGCAAAAACTAAACGGAAGCACTCGGTCTAGTAAAACTAGTGTTCGTATTGTAGGTAGCACATTCATCACGCTGCAAAATCTGTGATCGTTGAATGCAGCGCATTTTATTTCTTCATTACGAATGCTCTATAAAGAACGAAGGTGTTTTGCTGTTCATATTCAGAGTTCTCCCAAACTGATTTCTGGATTCTTTTTCTCTTTGATCTCATGAATGATATAGTATGCTTTTTAAAAACAATGTTTCCATACTAATATAATACTTTTTACCTTTTTTTTTTTTTTGGTTTTTTTTTGTGTGGAATCATATTTTCTTGTAATTTTTATCCAGATATTTATTTTATGATTGGTGTTGAACTTTTTTATATGTTTATCTCTAGATTTTTAATTTTCATTTTTTGGTGTTTGTAAAGTTACCACAAATAACCCATTTGTATTTTTTTTTTTTAGTTTTATTTGTTACTTTATTTTTTTATATTTTTTAGTTTTGTAAAGT